>JALPQD010000396.1:468472-946125 GCA_023101885.1 Typhlomys cinereus | reverse complement strand
TTCCTGTTAATAATAGTGTTAGACTTGAGAATAACTGGTGACTGGAGACAAGAAAATGTTTCAATTAAGTCACGTCAGAGACTCCATAAATATATTTTTTTCTATGAAGAGAAATAAGTTAACTAGAACTTTCAAAGCTTATTTTATTAAACGTGTTGTGTGGTGTGGTGTGTGTGTGGGTGTGTTGTGTGTGTGTGTTTGTGTTGAGGGGGGCATGATGTGAGTCCTGACTGGCAAGGAAGTCTCAGGAATTGGTCCATTTATGGATGTCCACATGGTTACTCCCTGTTCGTTCTGACTATAAATTGGGGCTGCGGAAGGGACAGAGAGAAAAAAAAAAGAGAGCACGAGAAACAAGAAAAAAGACAAAAAACAAAACAAACAAACCCATAGGTGTAAGGGGGGGAACCTCAGCTATTCTCTACCCATTTTGTTTCCGAAATTTTCTTAAATCTTGGAGGAATATTAATACCAAAAGTGCCAAACTGGGGACCATGATTACCATTGTCCAAATTCATATGGGACCAATTTTTTAATGAAAGGCGCCTTAGAGTGGTATGTCGAAAGAGTCTTTCAACTGGTAGTTCCTTCAGATAACTTTTAAGATAGGCACGGGACATGTATTTGGGATAGTATCTTATTGTCCATATCAGGGACTCTGAGACACGATAGACAAAAAAAACAAACCAAACAAACACAAAAATGAAAAGTTGCTGTCTCAGGACCAAGGAGCATCCCCATCTGGTTAAATAATTCGGACCAAGTGGACAAAGCAATAGCTAGGCTCCAGGAGTCTACAAGATATGGTAGGAAAACAGTTTTTGGAGCTCTGGAGTTCTAGAAACTTAATTCCAGGGGAGCGGAAGGAATTTCCCTTGAGGAGTTTTCACAACTTCAATAGGGGGGGGGGGGCAAGCCTCTGAAGGAGCATGCCTGGTCGGTGGGCGTGGGGATGTAGTGATTCCAATGGCAAAGATGGCCTTAAGTGGGAGCTCTTGCTGTGTGGTAGAGGGAAAAAGAGGAGGAGAGGAAGAGAGGCGGAAGAGATTGTTCTAACCGGAGAGGGAAGAAAGGGGGGGGAGTCGAGACGCTGAGGGGAGTCGAGAGGGCGCGAAGAGTTGCAACGAGCTAGGTTAGCTGGGTCTCAAATTGATGTTTCTTTTCTGCCCTACCTGCACCTCCAGCATATCCGAGCACTGTTATGATTATTCGTGGACTATACCTGCCAGCAGACCTCTGATGGCTCCTCAACAGAGAAAGAGAAAAAGAGAGGGTGTTTGGGGTTGGCAGGAGTGATCTGGAAAGATGTTCACACAGTCATTTCAGGGAATTTTAGAAAAAGGAGGTGGTAGTAGGGAAGGGGATAGAAACAGGAACCCAAGCTTCATCCATAAAAACTTGACGTTAATCTGAAGCCTCTCTGAAACTCCAGCAACGGGAGCAGTAACTTTCCTGCAAGATGGAAATTACTACAGGTTGGAGTTGGGGTGCAAGTTCAACCAATTCTGAGTAAGGTAAAGAATTTCCGGTTTGACCGTTATTGTGTTCCATTCAAAAAAATAACTAGGAATCTGTCCAGTTGTTTATTTTTCTTAAAAGATTCTATAACATTCTTGGTGGGGCTCTTTTGAGATCTATTTTACACTCTCTATCAATTGGGGTCTCTGTTTCTAAAATCTATGAAATGGGCTATAACTCGCCGGACTTCATTTAATGTTAGGAGGATGGAATGTATTTCACTCTTAAAATAATTTCTTTTGGTTATTTTATCTCTCCTAAATAGATACTAAAACCAATCCAAACAAAAGTCACAAATTTATCTTCATTTTGGTCTTTATTCCCCAAAGTCTTCTGGATCCTAACCGAGTTCACAGTCTAGTACTAAGCAAATTACTTTTTAATGTTATATTTCTACCCACAAGGTGGTCGTGCCGGTAGTAATTGTCTATATGACATTTTCAACCATACCCTGGTTCTCTTGCTGCGTCTTAGCCATTTGAAACTGCTGGTAGGAGTGTAATGAGGTTTTTGGGAGCATGTAACTGTATCTAAAGGAGATATGGAAACAAAGCAATATTGTTTTTCTCTCTGTGCGGTCTTGTGTTTCCTGGTGAGTGTTTATGTGTTTGACTACAGATCTGACAGTGATTTGGTGAGCAGGAGGAAAGCCATTGCATGGCCTAGTGTTCAGGATCAAATCACCACAAGGAAATGTTTCTCCCAAAGGTCAGAAAAAAACACCCTTTCTCTTAAGTTGGGGTTAGTCAACTTGCTTCATAGAAATTAAAAACTCGGTTTTCCTGATACTGTATCAATTCATATGGGCTTTGACAATTATTGAAATTCTCTGAGTTGTTCCAAAGCCTGTGTAAGGAAAGACAAATCTCTTGCTTGTTTGCTTGTTTGTTTCATTTGGCTTGTTTGCAAATTACACAAAGTTGCCAAAATAATTTCAGAGAGTTTTGCAAACATCTCATCGTTCTATAATGCGAACACCTTACATGACCATAGTTCAGCAACTAAAGCTACTCAAAAAACAATAACCTAAACCCTTTTAGCAATTTTACATGTCGATTAGAAATTCTTCAGTTTTACTCAATGTCCTTTCCTATTCAAGAATCCACCGGATCCTCATGTGCAGGAGTTGAATCCACCCAATTAGCAGGACATAAGTGGAGGTCTAATTGCCCAGCAGTGACTCACAAGGATTCTTGTCCAAAGCCGGAGTGTCTTGCTTGATTAATCTTGGGTTGTGTCTTTTGTACAAGATGGAAATATGGATTTGGCAATACTGATTTATACAGGTTTAGAGACCATTTAAAGGTTGTTAAAAGTTTTATTAAAGGTGTGTTGGTTACAGACCAAGAGGAGCCCAGGAACAGAAGACTGCAATGCACGAGCAAGAATTTCATTACAGAAACAGTTTAGTGGCGGCTGAAAAAAAGTCCTTATTAAGGACTCCTACCGGCCTTCCCTGTGTTTGGAACCAAGATAAATAGTATAGGGCTTCTTTAATCTTCAATTGACTTTTCAGTGAATGAACATTGCTTCTTTGCTTTAGAGGGTATAAAAAATTACCGTAGGGAGGCCTTGGGATATGGACCTTCTGCACTTCAACCACTTTGTCCGTTCTCTGGATGCCGTATTTTATTTCATAACTATTACATTTGCTAAAGATGCTAGGTCAACACTGAGAACATCTGGCCACTTTAATGAAGATTAGTGTTATAGTTTTTGAAAGAATTATCACCTAAATAAGGTTTACTTTCATGTTGTTGTACACCATGCATGTAATTACATTCAGTAAGTCTGCTCTACCTGATAATATCAACCTCAGCTGATTTGGGAAGGGGGCCGACGAAGGGGTCGCAGGGAGGGACGTTTGGCGTCTCTGGGAGGCAGCAAGGGGTGCGTTGAGAGAACCCTGGCCCTCCGTCTCTGTGCATAGCTTCCCTCGTAGGGTCATGGGCAGACAAGATAGTATTGTTGGCATCGGTTCAAGTGGGTGAGAGCATCCTTTTTTATTTGCCTATGTAGGTGTGCGGGGGGTGGGGGACGTTGTGGTTGCTGTGGGTGTTACAAAAGGCCACTATGTATGTCTGTGAAGGCCAAGAGTGAATTTTAAAGAATCACCTGGATTTGGATCTGTCTTCGTTTTGTTTTGCTCTGAGGTTTCCCAAGCTATGCCCTCCAGTGCCAGACTGCTAGGCAGACAGTGCCCTTTCCAACTGGCACTTTATGTGGAGGGAGAGGCGAGAAAGTGAATAAGGTCTTGAGGCATTTAGGAGGTAAAGATTTAACCCCTAGTCAGCGTATATAGCCCCGAGAGCAACAACTAGTGTTACACCGACTGATGAGATAAGTAATAGAAAGAACCAATCTACCTTTTGTCGGGGCACGGTCGTGAGCCCTCCTCCAAGGCCCCCGAGTTCGATGCATTTTTGCTTGCTCCTGTCGGTCGTACTGTGGTCTTTCTTTTTTCCTTCTCTTTTTTCTTTCGTTCTTTCTTCTTTTTTCTTTCTGTCTTGTCGTTTCTTCTTTCTTTATGTCGTTTTTAATGCCTTACTTTCATGTTTTCCTTTTTTCTCTTCCTTTCTTTCTTTCTTTCTTTCTTTCTTTCTTCTTGCAAATGTATAGTGATGCATGTTATTGTATAGGCCTTATATATGCATCATATTTTATTCCTTTCATTACTCGTCATTAGGGAGGGCTAACTATGAGTCGATCACAAAATTAATATTACAGGTGGTAATCATGTTTTTAACGCTCCATATTTTTTTCCTAGTTGATCGGTATTTCTCACTGACATAAAACTTCATTCAGGGCTCGAGAGATGCTCTAGAGTTAAAACGCTGCCTTAAGCAGAAAGTCCTGAGTTGTTTGGATCCCAGTGGAATGGACAGTAGCCTGCACTTCTGACTTTGGGTAGTCAGAGCCTGGGAAATTCCCCAGTGAAACAAAAAGGTAGTAGTAATCCAGCATATTTCTGATGACGTCATCTTGGTCCTCTACAGCGAGGCACGGTCCCTGACATTACACCACACATGCGTGCCACACCACATACACACACACACAACACACAATTAAAACGATCGTCAATCTCTCTTACCACTACTACCATTACCAGCATTAGATGTATTCAATAAATCTGAATACATTTTTATTTAAAGAAATGGCCTAGGTCCTTCTCTGCTTGAAAGCACCGTGATTTGGTCGAATGCCCACTTGAAAGGCATACTCCTATCGGTAAAGGGAACATTTTAAAAAGTCTGCCAAGTGTCTACATCACTCCACTAACTTTTACAATTTACCCTAAATTGGCTCAGAAAGATTAACTCTAGGAAAAACTCTTTAATCACCAGTTGATGTTTTTTTTTTTTTTTTTTTTGCTACTCTTCATTTTCCCTTATGAATGAAAGAGACTCAACACTTATAGAGCAGGACTTTTTCTTGTTGCATCATTAACAGTCTTCTATGTGGTAGAATTCGTATCACCATCCGGAGCTACGGAAAACTAACTACATCTTCTAGATTCAGCTTAAAGAGGAACAAAAAACTTACTTGTGGCCACCCATTCTGTATGCCAAATTTCTAGCTAGCCATTCTCCATTAAATTGTGATGATTTACCCAACTGTATGTAAGAAACAAATAAATTCCAAGGTGATAACACAGTGCACTAATTTCGGCAGGAAGCTGTGTATTTATTTTAGATTTTTCTACTGTTTTGTGTTTTAAATAACGCTACCTTGAACTCTTCTTGTGCACATGTGAGTGGAGAAATCTAAAAGAAGAAATTGTGAGTTGAAGGGAGTTAATGTGACTAAATTGAGAAAAATGTTGGCAAATGAATTTAAAAATAGGTGCCAATATATTATCTCACAGCTGCTTATAGTACTTGCGCCAATATAGGAATTACAATCCTGTGCACTGGAAACATCTCTTCTAAGTATTTAGTTAATATGTATTTCTGCGATTATACATGAGGTTGATATTTTTTTCACATTTGAAATTTTGTGTATGAAAGACCATTGATGTTTTATTATAACAAGACTCCAGTTTAACAGCTTTTTGTCTCTGGCCAGGGGGTGACATACAGTGCCCAGCAGGATGGACTGAAGGGCATTGCAGGAGCAGCAAAACTGCAAAAGAAAATCACAAAACACAATCCAGAACTTCAAGAGACTCTATATCAATCACATAGACTAGGCCAGCCTAATCTCTCCCCATCCTGGAGCTCAGGACATTTGCGGAAGAGGGGGTGGTAATTGTAAGACAAAGGAGGGAGGAAAACGATTGCAAGATTTCAAAATAGTTGGGGCCAAAGCAATCATAATGGGACTTTGCATGCCCTGCGCATGTCCAGCGACTGTTGCCCTCATAAAGTCAGCATCTGTTAAGGGCACCGAGATCCCTGGAGGCAAGGGATTGACAGCCATAGTAGTGTCTATGCTTAGGGGAAAGAGAAGGGCTTATGGAAATGCCACTGGGTCTTATATGTCATCGGAGAGGAGGACCCAGTGGAGGTCAGGCGTATACACATAAAGGGCTCTCTGGAAGGGGGGGGGAGGCACTGGGGGATGGGAGGGAGAGGAGGGAAGAGGGGTTCTGGGGGAGGAGGGGGGAGGGAGGTAACTGGTAAAAAAAATTTTAAATGTATAATTAATTTTTAATAAAAAAATAAAAAAAACCAATTAACAATTAAAAAAAAGAAAGACCATTGGAGATTATAAAATTAATTCTCCACATTTTTCTTATGCCAAAAATAAAATTTCAACACAGACTATAAATAAATAATTAACACAAATTCAACACAGGAAAATGTAAGTGTAAAAGAGGCTAAGAATTTTCTTTGTGATGTCGTGTAGTTATTACAAAAGTGGGGACTTGAATCTAAATCTTGACTTTCAGTGCAGTGTGGTTTCTGGAGGTATTGTGAATAGATTCCTTTTATTTCTTATATTTGAGGGAGAGGTTAGGAGGAAGCTTGGAATCAGGTTTGGACCAATTTGTTGTGGACCTTCCATTCCAGGAAGCGAGGTTCAGTTTTTTTCAACATGCAATGGGAAGCCACGGAAATATTTGGAACAGTGGGAGTGACTGTGCTTGTTGACTGGTCTTTGCCACTTCAACACTCACTGTTTGGCACTTAAAAAGCAAACTGACAAGTTAGTTTTACATCCCTATCAGCAAGTCAGAACCTGGTAGTTTGTGGTCAAACTGTTTATGTACTTTCTGCTTTATTTAAGGGCATTCCAGTCATTTCCATCTGTCCTCTATTAGTGGCCAACCTTAAAGGAGCCCTGGCATGTCCTCCTTACCTTATCCTGCCTTAACGAGAAAACTGAGTTCTCTAATTCTGAAATCAGACCCAGCCAAACAAGCAAAGACATAATCACTTTGGACATGGGGCACTGAAATGGTGATTAATCTTCTTCCTGAATATTCTTGTCAAATGCTTACTTCACCTCACACTTTCTTCATTTCTCAAAAAAACATCTGGCATGCAGCTTTTTTCCCCTCCTCCTTTTCTCTACATGTTGCCTAATTTCTTCTTCTTCTTCTTCTTTTCTTGCCTTTTAATTTTGCTACTTGGGGAAGAAAATGATAAAAGCAAGACAAGGCCATCAATGAGACAGATGCCTCCTAGATCCTTAGTACAGCACTGGGAGGGAGGACAAGATAGAGATCATTCTCATTTTAGCACAAAAGAGGAAGCAATAAATTACAAACTAATTTACTCTTAAGGGAAGGGAAAATGGGACAAAGATCCAGGGTTCCTAATGACTTGGGCAGTGCTCTGACCTGTGTGATAGCTAACCATGAAGACACTGACTCTCAGAAAAGTGAATTAGTGATGATAGTACATCTAGTAAGTTGTGAAGCCAGAACCACCTCTGTCTTGGATTCTTTTGGTCTGGAAAGAGTCAAGAGATGGACTGCTGTATTCTGTGAGACGACTTCTTTTTTTTTTTTTTTTAACTTTATTGTGTGTGTGTGTGTGTGTGTGTGTGTGTGTGTGTGTGTGTGTGTGTGTCCCTGTGGAGGACCAATAATGATTTCGGGAATCATCCTGGATTGCTTTTACCTTCTTCTTGCTTCACTCTGGGATTTCACAAGCTCTGCCTTCCAGGGCCAGATGTGCAAGCTGCCGTTTTTCCACTTGGAGTTTTTTTCTTTTTTAAACATTTTTTATTATTATTTCTGCTCATACAAACTTAGTAGGTACACCGGTTCCCTCCCTCCCTCCTCCTCCCCCTGACCCCCTGCTCCCCCCTCCCCTCACCCCTCCCTCCCCATCTCCCCGTGCCTCCCCCCAATCCCTGGAGAATCCTTTCTTGTGCATGCCAGACTCTCCTCTGGGCTCTCCTCTCCAATGACGTACAAAGACCCAATGGCATTTTCCTGAACCCTTTCCTGTGTTCCCCTTAAGCATAGGAACACTACTGTGGCTGTCAATCCCTTGCCTCCAAGGATCTCGGTGCCTTTAGCAAATGCTAGACTTTGTGGGGTCAATAGTGTGTTGGACATTGCGTGGGCTTGCAAAGTCCAATTATGATTGCTTCGGCCCTAACTTGTGTGGAGTATCTTGCATATCATTGCTCCTCCCATCCTTGTGCTCTTACACTCTTACCGCCCCCTCTTCCGCAAATTTCCCTGAGCTTCAGGATGGGGAGAGATTAGGCTTGCCTAGTTCTAGGTGGTTGATATAGAGTCTCTGAAGTTCTGGATTGTGGTTTGTTGATTTCGTTTTGTAGTTTTGCTGCTCCTGCAATGCCCTTCACTCCACTTGGAGTTTTTTTATGTGGGACCTGGGATGTGAACTCAGGACCTTCTGCTTGCAAGGCACAGTCTTAACCCCTGAGCAATCTCTCCAGCCCTCTGCGAGACTTCTTAGAATACTGCTTTCTTTTATTTTGATTGTTTTGGTTTTGGTTTTAGACTTTTCATTTTGAAACATAATTAGATTCATGAGTTGGTATGCCTGCTTTGCCACTGGCAATTCAATGCTGCTACTTGGCCCTTGCTGCTTCTGGATCCACTTAGGCCCATTGGATTTAATTCTTCTAATTGAACAGCTGCATCGCTCATTGTTAGTGATGTGCAAAGAGAAGAGCAATGGTGGGGCCCTTCAAATTTGGTGGTGCCTCTTGTCAACTTGACACAAACACATAACTATTATACTATGACCTTCCAACTCTTATTCCCATAAATATTATATTCATAAAAGACATTCAATTCAATATCAAAAGTTATCAAATTCTAACATTATAAAAATTGAATTTCTTAAATATAAAATATATATCAAAATAATAATATACAATGTTATATATAGTTCACTGTCACTCATTATATATTTAGGACAAGTCAAAGAATTTTAGACAGTTCCATTTTTACGAGTAGAACAGAAGTGCTCTGTGTAGTTTCAAGCCACATCTCTGTAATTGGTCATGTGTTCTTAGTTGGTATTTAGAACTACCTTCCTCCACTACCCATTCTGTATTTCCTGTACCCTCAGCAAGTACGTCAGCAGGTCTTGGTTCTTTTCCTGGGGGGTGTCACCCATATCTTCATTCCAGAGGGATCTGGGCACCCCACCATCCTGCCTGTGTTGGGGTGTTGCAATTTTCCATTAACCTTAATCACAGGACATGGTAACACGAAGAGTTGCCCTACTGGATCTCCTTGAACTCTATTTATACCCTTCCTTGCCTCCATTGTGCAGAAGCAATCCAATTTCCCCTTGATAGTCTGGATCAATCACATGTCTTAACAGAGTTATTTATTCCTTTCTTAGTTTGTTGATTCAAAGGCATCAGGAGCCCAAAATAGCCAGGAGAAAGCTTTAACTTCCAGTTTAATGGAAGTGTTATCATATCTCCTGGCAAAAGCATCCCTTGCTCTGGAACTAAAACTTCTAAACCAGTAGAGTGCAGAGTTGTGGAGATAGGAAGCAAAATTTTTCCTAATGGGTTACTAGGTGTGACATTAGGGAGCACCATTCCAGCCTCCACCCCTTGGTTCCTGGACCCGTGAATTCTGGCTATAGGAGATACAGTACCATATATCGGGTGCTGATTCAAAGCATACACCACATCCTGAAGTACTCTACCCCAACCCTCCAAAGGCAGCAGGAACAACAACAACGTGGTGGAAAAGATGAAGCTCTTAGCTAAGGACGTAAGCAGCAGCAGCAGCAGCAACAAAGAAGGTGCTTTAAAAGTGCATGATGCTCACAGAATAGACTCCACAACAAGTCCCTCCTCATTACACTTCCTATTATCTGGTCCACCACTGGAAAGTACCACCCACTATGGGTTGGATTTTCCACAGCAATCAATGAAGTACCTGCACACTTGTTCAGGGGCTGTTCCAACCATTAACCTTCCACAACTGTGCCTTAAACAATCTGCAACTGTCAAGTTGACACCAAAATGCAATCGTAACACCTGGGTTGCTCCATCTAGAGCCCAGTGACAATTTAAGGTATGCTAGAAGTAACAGGTATGTGACATTTCCTGATAAATTAGTTCATCAGAGAGGTCTCAAAGGCTCCCCCAAATACTATAGACTTTTGCCATTGATCTTGGTTGCCCTTCAAAAACTGACAGTAAGACCCTATTACTGAAGATGTGACACACACAGATCACAAGACATGGGACTGACTTGGAAACTTTCTCCTTGCTGGATAGCTTACATAGTACTAGAGAGTACTGTGGAAGCTACTTGGGGAGAAAAACAATCAAAATTCTCATCAACCTGTGAAACCTGCTGTTGCAGTTCATCTGCATGGTTGCTAATAAATCACTGTCAACACTGGGGGTTATTTTCTCTTATGATTACAGCTGTTTGTCCATCTTAGCAGGAGAGTTCACACCAGCACCAGGGTCAAGGGAACTGGCCACACCATCTCTACACAATGGCTGAGAGAGGAACAATCCTTACTTGCCAGACCAGCATGTCTGGCCAAGTGTACACAAGGATGTGGACTATCTCACCCAGCTGTCTGTATTTTATTCCAGGGCCTAGTCCCACCTACTGTGGGCTGGGCCTTCTCTATCAGCTAGACAATCTCCTCAACTGCCAAGTTGACACTTGTGCCTAACTATGACACTATGGTATTTTGTTGTGACATCCCAAGCTGACTAATACAACCTTATTCTATTTTGTCACTTCTTATATGCAGGAATTCCTTTTGGATGTGTAGTACTATCTTAGTTTTCTAAAGTGGTCATGAATACCTCAGTCTTGGTGAATTAAACATAAGAAATTTAGTTTTCAATATTCTATAAGCTACAAGTCTAAATCAAGGTGCCAAGAGAGTTGATTTCACTCTGAGAGTTCTCTCTTTGGTTTAGAAAAGGCTGCCTCATGCTGTCTTTTTGTGGGGTTATACTTTGTGCAGGCACACATCTGTCATTCCTCAGTGTGTCCTAATCTCTTTTCTTATAAGCACACCCAGTAAAATTGGATTAATCTACATCCTAATGGCCTAATTTTATTATCTCTTCATACTATTGTTTATTATTATTATTATCATTGTGAGATGCACCCTTGTGCATGTGTGGAGGACAGAGGACAACTCTGTGAAGTTGATTTTTCCACTGTTGCAAGGGTTTCAGGGTCAAACTCAGGTTTGTGGGTCAAATTACTTTACTGTCTGAGCCATCTTGCTGGCCTTCTACTAGCTCTTTAAAGGCTCCAAAAGATGTACAAAGAATCCAGGTTCTTGACATCTTTCCTCACATTTGGCACTATTTTATTTTGGCTGCTTTGAGAATATCAAATGATATTTTGAGGGAGTTTAAAACATGAATTCTGGTGTATAAATTCAATTCATAACAAATGCTATGATAGTTTATTTTATGAATGTTTGTTGGCCAGTTACCACAATTAGAATAACTGTTCAGCTCAAGGAAATTTTCTTGTGTACTTTATACCTACATATTCTTTCATTCCCAATCTCTGATACTACTCATTTATTTTCCTATGACTGAAATTTGTCATTTACTTTTTGAGTGTGTGTGTGTGTGTGTGTGTGTGTGTGTGTGTGTGTGTGTGTGTGTATCAGAGCACTGTGTGTCCCTGTGAAGGCACAAGTGTGACTTCAGGAATCATCTTGGGTTACTTCTACCTGCTTTTTACTTCTCGCTGGGATTTCCCAGGCTCTGCCCACCAGGGCTGCAAGTAGAGGCTGCCATTGTTTCTGCCTGGCGTTTTTATGTGAAGCCTGGGATTCCAACTCAGGTCCTTCTGCTTGTGAGGCAGAGTCTCAACCTCTGAGCTAAATCTCCAGCCCTAAAGTTTTGTTATTTTAAGAATGTGATGCAAATGTAGTCATATAACAAGTGACATTTTGAGATTTGACTTTTCCCCTCATTCAACATAATGCCTTTGAAACATCCAAGTTGTTCCATGTTAGCTATTTTTTGTCACTGTAACAGAATACCTGACATAAAGAACTTAAGGAGGAAAGGTATTTTGGTTTATGGTTTTAGAATGTTCAGTTTAGGTTACTTTGCCCCACGCACTTGGGACGGACATTATGTTGTGGAAGTGTGTGGCCGAGGAGCTTCTACACCTCCTGGCAGATAGAGAGCACATAAAGGGAGACAAGTATAAGACAGTCTTAAAGACCCCATCCTCATTGACCTACTTCCTCCAGCTAGACTGTATTTCCTAAGGTTTCCAGAAACTTCCAAAGCAGATCCACAAGCTAGTGACTTAGGATGAAATATATGCAGCTTTGGGGGGTATTTTATATACAGACCATAACACATTCATATTTTGTTTCTTTTACTGTTAAGTTGTATTTCTTGGCATGGATAGAACACAGTTTGTACATTTACTAAAAAAGGTTGAGTTTTTGTATAGTTTTTGACTATTTTAAATAAAGCTGGAAGATGAAAGGGACAGCAAAAGTGGAGAGGAATAAGAGAGGGAAATGGGGTGAATCTGATCACCATAATTCTACACATGTGTATAATTACCCCAAATTAAAAAAATATGAAAAACAAAGTTGCTACTCTGAACATATGAATGTAGGTTTTGTTAAAAATTTACATATCTTCAAACACTCGGAAATATAATCGTTATGTTAAACGGTAGTTACTTGTTTAGTTTCATAAGAAATGACTGTACTGTTTTTAGAGTGCTTACAACATTTTACATGCCTCAAATGAAGGTGAGGATCCAGTTTCTCTACATCTTTGCTGACATTTGTCAATGCCATTATTTCATTTTATCTGCTCTGACAGGTATGAAGTGATTCTTACCATGGTTTTAATGGCTAGAGATGTTTACCAAGTATCTATTTTATTTTCCCATTTTCTAATTGGACTAGTTGTGATTTTCCTCTATTAGTGAGTTTTTAAAGTTCTTTATTCTGACTGCAAGTCTTTTGTCAGATATGTAGTTTGCAAACGTTCTTTTCAGTCTTCAATTAATAAGGTCTTTTGCAGGGGAAATATGTTTTCAAAAATTTTTAATATATGTTAAATTTGTTTATTTTTAAATTGTACTAATCATGACTTCAGCGTTTTCATTGCCCATTATCTACCTCATTCTGCATCCCTTCCTACTATTTCTGTCCTCTTCTCCCATCTTTTTTCCTCTCTTTCCTGCATTTTCCTACACATGCAACTGAGTTACCTCTGGAAAGCCTGCACTAGTTAGTGCTTGGGCACTACAGGGAGGATATTTTTGAAGTTCATTAGTGGTGTTTTATTTATTTTTGAGGAAAATTTATGCATTTTTTGTTTATCTAACAAAAACCGAATGGAATAAATACTGACCAAAAATTCAAGTAAAACAAATGTTAAGTCCACATTCAGTATAGCAAACTGTTTATAAAGAGGTAAGCAAAGTACATAAGGAATTGTTGAGATGTGAAGATATTAGTCAGTGATAACATTGTTTTCTTAAATTTTGCAAAATTAGTATATTCTTTTTTGTTAAATTTATTCACTATTCTTTGGAATTTCATACAGAAATATAATGAACTCATGCATCTGCACCTTCCCCATCTGACCCCACCTTTCCTCCTCTCCTTCTAGCCTCTCTTCCTTTCTCCATTCCAGCCACTGTCTTCCTCCAACTTTCCACCCCCCCATATGTGACCCACTGTGCTCCCATCTGTGCCACCTGTGTGGCAAGTGCCCAATTACCTGCTATAGATCAAATAGCCTACTAGTGGGTAAAGCAGTGAGTGGAGGCGCTCCCCTTTTCCTATCTTGCACCAGCTCTAGCCATTATCTCTGAGTGGTGCTGCATCTCCTAATAATAGAATAATTTCTATTGGACAAGTAGTGTAGTCAAGAATTTCTGGTCCTGTGGGAGCCACCCCCCACCACACTTCTAGTCTTTACTACTTCACTTCCCTAGTAACTCTAGGGCCACTGCTCAACAATGTACCAAACTATAAAAGATTAGCCCACCCATCCTCTCTCTCTTCCCCTATTCTCTTGCCATGTGGTTATGGTCATGGTAGCTCTTTTCTGTTTCCATGTGATCATGTTGACTTTGCCCCATTTTCTTTGACTTTAATCTATCTCCTTTGTTCTTCCTCCTTGCTTCTCTCTGGCCAAGCATCTAAGAGTTTCCTCTTTTCCCTCACTCTCCCTCCATGTAGTCATGATTATAGTGGTTCTCTCCTCTTGCCATGTGGTTATAACAGTGACTCTCCCTGTTATCTCTGATTTTAAGCTATCTTCTTTGTTCTAATAATGCTGTCCCACCTTAAGGCTAAACTATGGCTTCCTCCTTGCCCCTCTCAGACTGAAAGTCCAAGAGTTTCTTCCCTTTCCTCTTGTTTTCAATACATCCCTCTTTAACCTCTCTATGTGTTCTGGTTTTAATCTTCACCTCCAGGAAACAAGAACTCCAAGAACTTCAGTTTCATGAAGATCCTAGTTTGTTTATGAAGAAATATTGATTAGCCAGCCTTGGTGCAGTAGCCTTGATGTGTCTGGAGTAGAGTGACTGGTAGTATTGCTACTCATCCATAGGCTGTTGTAATCTTAGTTTCACGCCACTGCTTCTGAAAAGTTCCTCAAGCCTTAGGATGGGGTATGATTTTGATGTCCTGCTTAGGACTGAGCACTCAGTTATATCTGCTCTGCAAGCTGGCCAATTGTGATTTCTGTGTAGCATGTCTTCCATTGCAGCAGGATATTTCTTGGTTGAGTACTAAGAGCTTTTTTTTGAACTACAGGATATAATGAAAAGTGCTTAGATGGTAATTTACTCTTAGGTATTTGTAGTTAACACTAAGATGTCTGTTCCCATCTAGGGACTATGGTTTCTCCTTCCACTATTATTTGGGTAAGGTTATGGGACCAGGCATGTGTCCCATGTTAATAAATGGGCCTTCGAAGCCTTTCAGAGAGCAAATGATTACCCAGCACATTGAGCCATTGCTATTTCACCTTGGACTCTTTCGCCAGAGTTGTTGTCATTATAGCTTGAAATAGTCATGACTTGGTGAGGTTGTTAATCACTCTTCTTACTAAACCGATTGCATTTTTGCTCCCCACCCACTCCCATACTCTACTTCCCTTCTTTTTAAAACCTTCCTTCCATAATGACCTTTTTCACCTTCTTATTTGTGTTCTTTTACCTCCACTCTTTCAAGATCTTCTGCCACCCCCTTACTGATGTTCCTTTGTAGTTTGTGGTTGTTATAGAAACATACATTAGCAACATTTATGAGGGAAAGCATGCAGTGTCTGTCTTTGTGTGTCTGGAATATCTCAGTAAAATTTCTTCCATTTCCATCCGTTCACCAGCAAATGTCATTAATTTATTCTTTTTAAATATTCTTTTTAGGGCTTTACAGATGCATTGGTGTCATTTTCACCCCTCGTTGCACAATCCTAATGCCAAAGGGAACATTTTTTAATATATTTTTTATTATTATTTCAGCTCATACAAACTTAATAGGTACACCAGTTCCCTCCCTCCCTCCTCCTCCCCCCGAACCCTCTGTTCCCCCTCCCCTCACCCCTCTCTCCCCATCTCCCTGTGCCTCCCACCCCAATTCCCAGAGTCCTTTCTTGTGCATGCCTGACTCTCCTCTGGGCCCTCCTCTCCGATGACGTACAAGGACCCAGTGGCATTTCCCTGAACCCTTTCCTGTGTTCCCCTTAAGCATAGGAACACTACTGTGGCTGTCAATCCCTTGCCTCCAAGGATCTTGGTGCCTTTAGCAGATGCCAGACTTTGTGAGGTCAACAGTGTGTTGGACATTGTGCCGGGCATGCAATGTCCAATTATGATTGCTTCGGCCCTAACTTGTGTGGAGTATCTTGCAAATCATTGCTCCTCCCATCCTTTTGCTCTTACACTCTTACCGCCCCCTCTTCTGCAAATGTCCCTGAGCTTCAGGATGGGGAGATATTAGTCTGGCCTAGTTCTAGGTGGTTGATATAGAGTCTCTGAAGTTCTGATTGTGGTTTGTTGATTTTCTTTTGCAGTTTTGTTGCTCAAAGGGAACATTTTTACTTTTTATATTTTATTTCTTTATATTAGAGAGAGAGAGAGAGAGAGAGAGAGAGAGAGAGAGAGAGAGAGAGAGACTCACAGGCACATGTGTGGAAGTCAGAGAACAACTTTTAGAAGTTAGTTCTTGCTCTACCATGTAGATTTTGGGGACTGAACTCAGATCGCCAGGTTTGTGCACATGCTTCTTTATCCTCTGAGCCATTTTGACAGCCCAGAGAAAATTTTAAATTTTTTGATGAAGAAGTAGAGTTTATACATATTTTTAAGGCTCATGGTTTTGGTCTCAGAGTCCAGAGTGCTAACCATTACATAAAAGGAACCATGATGTATGTGTCAAATTTAGAACTTCTTCACCTGACTCTAGATTCTGGATATTTTCCCTTATGTTCAATTAAAATTTTTTCATAGTTTCACTTTGAATATTTAAATGCCTGATCCACTTTGAGTTAAGTTTTTAGTGTGAATGTGCAAACTATAATATAGTAACTGCATAATATTGGTAATTTTGGCAAACAAGTCAAATGCACTTATATTTCTATTGAAATGTATATGAAAGCAAAATTATGCTAATAATTTACTATTTTAATTATTTCATCATTAGAACCACATTAAACAGCAAATAGAATATGTCATGAGTCAATCATGAACCCACACAGAGGTGGTTATTGACACCAAGCCTACAGTGGAATGACCTGACTATGATCAGGTATGAACAGAGGAGTTCATTGGTCCTTACAAAGTACCAAAAAACAATAGGAAATTAACAAATGGGGGGGCATAAAAGTTTCCAGTTGTGTACCAATGGTGGAGTCTACTAAGCTACAAGAGATAGTCCTACAACTAGTATCATGCAAAAGGTCTTGATTAAACCAAGTGAGATACAAAGGTATGAATATGAGAGGAAGTCTTGAAGGTAAATGAGAACTGGCAGGGATGAGGGCAGGGAAATAAGAAAATATAGAGGGAAAAATAATTAGAATGCATTATATACATGCATACGATTGTTACAGATCAAAATTTAGCAATAAAGAAAATTTTAACAATAAAGAAATTTCCTGTGCATTTGGGGTCCTAATCAGAAAATGTTGACCTTGGCCATTCAGTTCACATGTGTATATTCCCTCTTCTTTTTGCTAGGGTTTTTTATAGTCACTCTTCTAACATCGAAGTCTTTGATCCACTTGGAGTCAATTTTCATTCAGGGTGACAGACAAGTGTCCAGTTTCATTTTTCTGTATGTAGATATGTGATTTTGCTAGCACTATTTTGTTTTTTTTAATTTTTTAAACATTTTTATTATTATTTCTGCTCATACAAACTTAATAGGTACACCGGTTCCCTCCCTCCCTCCTCCTCCCCCTGACCCCTCTGCTCCCCCTCCCCTCACCCCTCCTTCCCCATCCCCCAGT
The DNA here is from genome assembly GCA_023101885.1 of Typhlomys cinereus. Taxonomy (NCBI): domain Eukaryota; kingdom Metazoa; phylum Chordata; class Mammalia; order Rodentia; family Platacanthomyidae; genus Typhlomys; species Typhlomys cinereus. The sequence goes on along the minus strand of JALPQD010000396.1, from coordinate 928,716 downwards.
GCCCCCCCCAATCCCCGGAGAATCTAATGTGCATGCCTGACTCTCCTCTGGGCCCTCCTCTCCGATGATGTACAAGGACCCAGTGGCATTTCCCTGAACCCTTTTCCGTGTTCCCCTTAAGCATAGGAACACTACTGTGGCTGTCAATCCCTTGCCTCCAAGGATCCTAGTGCCTTTAGCAAATGCTAGACTTTGTGGGGTCAATAGTGTGTTGGACATTTCGCAGGACATTTCGCAGGGCATGCAAACTCCAATTATGATTGGCTAGCACTATTTGTTGAAGATGCTGTCCTTTATCCAGCATTTTTTCTGGGAGTCTATGTCAAAAATCAGTTGACTGCAATTGAGCTTATATCTGGCTCTTCAAAAAGTTAGAGCTAGTCACACCAGAGAAGTGATTACTTGTCAATCTGGTCTAGTAACTATAGATACAGGGGGAGCTATAGTTAACCCATTTCTTAAAAAATGTAAATTTTGATTTATAATGCCTGTCTCCCTCACTGTTATCTTCACTTCATTAGGTCAGATGTTACAATTGATTAATTTTATGTATAATATCGTTATTACGTAACATGTAAACATTATGTCAGATACAGAAGACAGAAAAAGGAAAAATATAACAAAATCAAATCATGATGACTGATAGAATAAATTTAATGTGATTCAGGAGTTTCTTTCTTAATGGCTCTGCCAGTCATTCCTTTCTCTTGAAGTTTCTTCTCCTGCCAACTACTCAGTTTTAATACCAGATCTTAGGAATGAGCCTTCTGAACTACATGGAACACTATGAGTATATGTGGCCTCAGCATGCAGAGACTGTGATGCTTGGCAAACAGTGGGAACTGTGGAAGTGAGTTCCCAGAAAGAAGATTCACTCATTATACTGCATAGGCTGCTTCCACTGATTGGAATTTCAATGGCTCTGTAGAGGATTGGAATGTCACAGATTCAGAGCCCAGTTAAACATTTATCTTGGGTGATCTTTACACCCTCCTTGATAGCCACTACTTGCTCTTCCTCTGTGTCTGTTTTAACATCCTGTGACTATCAGAATAAACCTTTTGAAATGTATTAACTTAGCAGGCCTCTAACCCCACCAACCAAATGTCATTAGATACTATCTCTAGTCTGTGACAGAGATCTCCCCACTTTGCTCTAACCTGCCTACCTGATGTTTTCACTGATGTACTAGAAAAGGATCTTGAATTATTGATTTCTTTGTTTTCGTGATTATAACTCCAGTGGAACATGGAGTTTGAGGTTACATAGAATCTGTGTTCTCAGGTGTAATGGTTACTCTTAACTATTGCTTGAGAGAACATTCAAAGTCAAATAACATAAGGGAGAAAAGGAAGTTTCTTCACCTCAGGGTTCCACAGGGAAGATATAGTCTTTCATGGTGGAAGTGGAATGGCTGGCTGGCTGAAGCTGGCAGGCAGGCTAAAACATCCACATGGATGGAGTATTCCTGGAGCATCTCTCTGTCTTTTCTGTGGCTCCTTTTATCTGATTCACTACTGGGAGGTTCCAATGGGATCTATGAAGGTTCCAGTGGGATCTAGGGCTGATCTTTGTATTATCCAGATAATCTTTTCAGGTGGTGTCTTGATCTTGCCAAACATGGTCTCAGTTGGTCTTAGTTAATGTCAGATATGTCAAGTTGACACCCAGGATTAACTATCACACCATGCCATAGTCACTCATATTTGGCTGCAGAATAAACTACCTCTTATCACTTAAAAAAGTGAAAAGAAAAATATAATGCCACAAATGATGAGTCAGTGAATCATGGTGGGGGGAGAGACAGACAGACAGAAACAGAGAAAGATAGAGAGAAATATAACACATGAATAAAACACTAACAGCACTTCCCCTTGCTTTTATAATGAGAGTCTTCATGTTTCCATTTTTTCCTGGGATCCACAAATTCTGTGGCTGATTCTGACTTTGTATTGGAAATTTATCATAATATTGTTTTTTGGTGGGAAATCTTACTTATTCTTTGAAATTTAAACACAGAATTCCTGTGAAATGTCATAACATGCATATGGTTGAGTTGGGAAGAGATGCTATAGGATACCATGAATGGTAGAGCAAGGGAGAAAATTTTTAGGGGGGAGATGAAGGGATAGGGTATAGGAGGGGCTGATGTAATAATAAAAATACCCTAAGAATGTAGAATGCAACAGGATAGGGACTTCTTATAAGATGAATGTCAAAAATAGTTTAGCTTAAAAGAAGAACAAGAATAGATAGTCACTGTATAGAGGAGCACAGAAAGAGGAAGATAGGACAAAGCAAAAAATGCCCTGGGATGCTCCACCTAGAACCCAGAGGCAATTAAACAATACTGGAAGTAACAGGAATGTGACAATTCCTGATAAGTTTAGACAGAGAGGTTTCAAAGGCCTTCAAAACAGCAGAGGCTTTGACATTGCTCTTGATTGCCCTCCACAAACAGACAGTGAGGCCCTATTACTGAAGATGCAACACATGTGGAACACAGGACAAAGACAAAAAACACCAGCTGAAACTGGTATGGAAGCTTCCTGGATAGCTTCCACAGCACCAGAGAATACTATGGAAGCTATCAGGGAGAGAAAATCAATCAAAATTCTCATCAATATGTGAAATATGCAAGTTGCAATAATGATCATCACATGCTTCAGAGATGGGGGAGGGGGCACTGGGAGAAAGGGAGGGAGTGGGGAAAGGAAGGGGCAAAGGGGGGAGGGAACAGGGAAGTCTAGGGAGGGGTGTAGGGAGGGAGGGAACAGAGGTTCCTATTATGTTTCCATGAGCAGAAAAATAAAACAAAAATGATCATCCCAGTGAGAGGGGACCATCCAGGTAATAGTGGTATAAATATCAAGGAGGCAACCAACACCTTTCTGATCTGATTTAAGACCCACTGGTCAGAAGGGAATACATTCCTGCTACTGTGAACTAGGATAGGAATCCCATGAAAGAGGAGGAGTAAGTCCCAGGAGAAGAGCAGGCTATGAAAATTTATCTATGAAGACACTTCTACAACAAACTACCTGTCATAGTTAGGCACAGGTGTCAACTTGACTGTTGAGGGTTTGAGCTCTGGGCACATTTGTAGAGAATTAGTGGTTGAGTTCGGCCCAAAGCAAACTTGCAAGAGATTGTCTAGCTGATAGAGAAGGCCCAGCCTACGGTGGGTAGGATTAGGCCCTGGAATAAATCACAGATAGCTGATTGAAGAAGTTGGCATCTTTCTGTACACTTGGCCAGACATGCTGGTCTGGCAAGTAAGGATTGTCCCTCTCTCAGCTGTTATGTGGTGATGGTGTGGCCAGTTCCCTCAGCCCTGGTGTTGGTGGGTGCTCTCCTGTCAAGCTGGACTGAGGACTGTAATCAGGAATCCTAAGAGAGAATAAACCCTTGTTCTCTTAAGCCATTTGATGGTCATTTATCAGCAACCATGTAGGTGAACTGCAACACCACCTTTTAAACACCTGCTATTATGCCCATAAATTGGAGGAACACTCAGTACTCAACTTTGAAGCCTCCTTCTGCAAAGAAGGTGTTTACTACAGAAAAACAACCCCCTGGCCAAATTGCATAAAATAAGTGATTGTGGACTGCTTGGCCCTACACAGGACATCTAAGTCACATCCACCCCCACCTCAAGGCTCAAGGAACATGTTGTAAGAGGGGACAGTGAGATTGTAAGAGCCTAAAGTGGGAAAGTGGTGGGACAGACATTATCTCTTGGATATGACAGGGGCTGTGATATACATGATTTCATGACTGATATGTGTATTTTCACAAGAACTACATGGGAACTGTCCTATCAACATTTCACCAGGAAAGGGAAAAGATCACAGGAAGCTCCACACCTTCCTGAGACTGATGGTGACTAATGCTGATAGGGGAGAAAAGGAAGATGCTGTCCTCAATGATATACTCACTGATCTATGATGCTTGCTGGAGCATGAATTGTGTCAGGCATATGACATCAAAGACAAACTAGATAAAGCACAGTGGTTCACACAAGTGAAAAGACTTGAAAGTAGAAGGAAGTCTAGCAGGGGAGATGAAGGGAAAAGGAGGGGAAAAGGAGGGGAAAAGGAGGGGAAAAGGAGGGGAAAAGGAGGGGTGATTGGAATGGGGATTAAGGGAGAGAAAAAATAAAAGAGGAAAAACTAAATTGATACATAGTAATTGCACAAATTATGGGCTTTGTGTGATTTTTTATTATATGTGTATAAAATTGTGGACCATAAAATGTGCATGTATTCCTTGCACAAAGGCCATGCTAATCTTTTCTGTATCATTCCAACTGTAGCATATATGCTGTTGAAGTGAGTATGGAACCATAACAATTTTCTAGTCTGTTAAGGGATAGTGGCAAAGTCACCTGTTATGATAGTTTTTTCTGTCCTCTGCTTTGTGTTTTTACTTGTACAATGAAAGTTTAAACCAGATGGTCCTTTGGGAATGTTCCTTAAGTTGGGAGATTACAATGATCACACTTAAAAACCTTTATCAAATTCAACTGAGTGGAATTTGGGGATATGTATAGGCCATGGCCCTTTGTGAGTATGAACTTTTGGAAAATGAGCCACCTGACTTATATTTTTCTATTTCTCCATGGTATTTTATACACAATAGGCACTGGGTAACTTGTTGTCTGGATGAACTAATGAGTGATTGATTGAATGAATAAAGTGAATATTATATTTTACCTGAGCTACCTCAGGATCAACTATTTTCTTCTTTCATCATAGGAAGATTTTGGGCCAACCTTTTTTTTTCCAAAATTAATTAATTAATTTGTGTGCATGTATGTGCAGGTGCACATGTGCATGCGTGTGTGCATGTGTGTGTGTGTGTGTGTGAGTGTGTGTGTGTATGTGTATATCAGAGGGCACTGTGTATCCCTGTGTAGGACTAAGGGTAACTGGATTCATCCTGGATTACTTCTACCTCCTTTTTGCTTTGCTCTGGGGTTTCCCAGACTCTACCCACCAGGGCTGGAAGTGCAAGCCATTGCAGTTTCTACCTGAAGTTTTTATGTAGTACCTGGGATCTGAACTCAGGACTTTCTGCTTGTGAGGCAGAGTGTTAACCCCGAGCCATCTCTCCAGCTGTGTCAAGCTTTTGTGGTAGCAAGTCTGAACATGATTATAAGGGAACAACAAAAATACTCTGTGACATCAACTAATCCCTAAGGATCCACTCTTCACTCTTGCTTGGAGAGCGTTTTTCTCCTTTTGTATTGTTCTGCCTTTCTAAGGTCTGAAACTCCTATCTCCCATCCTCAGCAGGAGGTAGGCCTGCCCTGACTCGGCAAGCTTAGTGGTGTGCTTAGATCTGATGTTCATAAGGAATTGGGTAATGGACAGAATGTCTCATGCGGGTTTAAGCTTCAATCCCACAAGAGGCCTTTAAAACTTCCCTTCATTAGTTGAGCCTTTTGTTTCCCACACCCGATGGAAGGGTGGAGTGGGGAAGATGGCTTTGTGAGATCCTACAGCTTAAGGAAGCAAGCCATGAATACCAACAGAAGAGTAACCCCAAACTTTGGTGGACCCAAACTGTTCCATCTCTTCCTTTCTGGCCAACTGCACATGGGTGGCATTATAAACCAGGTTAGCCCAACTCCCTCCAGAGCCCACTGCCCGGCCCCACTTTCGACTTTCACAAGCTTTACTCATCACTTCTTAATGAATCAGGCAGAATTTTTCCAGCTGGGCTCGGTATTGGTTTCCCTGAATGACCCTTAAAAAGTTCCGATCTGAATCCATGGATCTGTCTGAGCAGGAGGCGGGTCTCATACATCATTGAACACTCATCTTTCAGAAGGTCGAAGCCTTGGCATGGTTGGGTGTTGATGTCTTTATGGATGGAAAATGTTGGTTTTCCGTTCTATCGGTAACCCCCACAGAGGTGATACTGGGATTTAGGGATCTAAACATTTGGAAAATGCTTGATAGGAGCCAGCTCTAGTCTCATTTATATTTTGGAAAGGGAAGACAGTGACTCATACTACAGAGATGGCTGTCTCTCCACAGTCTTGTCAGACAGATTGTGGGAATGATCAAGCTGGCGATGTCAGCTGCATAAGGTGATGGGGAAGGCAGTTCAAGGACAAGATACAAGACAGGGTCAGAAGTAGGAGTGGAAAGAACATTGAACTGTGAGTTTGCAGACTTGTTTGCTGGTTCTGTCTCTGTAACATTCACACTTGCTCGGCCTTGAGAAAATTCCTTTCTCTCCTAGTATCTTAGAGAACTTAGTACTAAGTTCTCATTTAGAATGAAGGAATGGGCCTTGGTGACTGCTAGAGGATTTTCCCCAATTCTTGTGTGTGTCATTTGAGAGGATACTTTGCCATCTTTAGTAGGGTTAAGAGCATTAAATTGTGAGAGTGGATTAGTCGAGTTAATGTTCTCCATCTTTCCTGGCTGTGTGCCCTTAAAGAAGCTATTCAACTACTGTGGTTCACTATTCTCATCTGCAAAATCAGGACAATAATAGTTCTTGCCTTACAGGATAGTTATAAGAGCTAATTATTTAAATTTAAATGAAGCACCCAGAATCTTGCTTGACAACCTGGGATTCTAGCCTTTTCCTCATTTCTGAGAAAAGTAACTGTCTAGCGGTGTCTTCTTAGACCTCTGGACACACTTTCTAGCCCTCTATTGTTTAACACTCTGGGGGTGTTTTAATCTGGAGCTTCCACCTTTAAAAAACATCCCATTTTAAGATTTAGTCTTTCACCTTTACCTTTACTGAAAGCTTACTCCAATGTGCTCCTTGTATTACCTTTTCCATGGTCAGGATGGCCTGCATGGGGACTGCAAGGTGGGTTGGTAGAGATGAGCTAATTAGCATAGAAAGGAAGAAAGTGTCTGATTGTCTTGTCAGGATTTGTTTCCATGAAGAGTTTATGTGCTTTTGGCACATCCATGTGAGCAATCCATGTCCCAACTTTCTTTTCCTGGTGGTGTATCTAGTCAATTCAAACAAATGGAAAAATGAATTTTGGTGACTTAAATAGTAACTCCTGCAAAGTAACTTTAGTTACTTTTTAGTTTTTTGAAGTTGGGTTGCACTAATAAAGAATTGTGTAGCCAGAGGGGGCCTTAGAGACAACATCACGCAGTTCCCACCTTGAATAGTATATTGAAGAAAGTGAGGCCCAAGAAAAGGAAGAGATGTTCCCAAAATTATGTAGCAGAATTGGGCCAACATTTAGGACATTTGCTATCCAGTGGTGAGCCTTTTGCTATGTAAGTTTGCCTCTGGGACATTTTAGGAGGCAGTGTTCCTTAACCTTAAGTGACTCCAAGTATCTTGGAAAGTGCATAGGTAAGTGGAGATGTTTTTTGGATAACAAGATTTTTTTGGTTCATCTAAGAGTACCTTGCAAGCAGCTGATTTCTTTGAGCATCATCGAGCCTGGCCCCATTTGAAGGTAGAACAAACTAAGAGAGCCAAAATTTTGACGCTCTCTGTCCCCAACTGTACTGCCATTGCTGGGTGAGGCCAGAAGGTGATGACTTGCAGCTGGATTTCCTTCATGTCTCTAGGGTCTGGGAGGAGCTTGTCACTCTGTAGCAGCACATAAGACTTACAGCATCTGCTTTGAGGTGCTTGGTCACACCATCCAAAGACAACGAAGAGATATGAATAGAATTGGTGATGAGTGAATCAGAGGTCACTGTCTGGTTTACTCGGCAGCCAGTCATGGGAACGGCGGAACAATGAGAACAAAGCACAGCGTGAACCCATGGCCAACAAAATAACCTAATAAATAGAGGTTGTACACCCGAGAGTGTAGTGGAGTTTCTGGCAAGATGAGACAGTAGTCATTCAGAACAAACAAGATCTTAATTTATGTCTGAGCAGAGCAAGACTACAGACCTGCTGCACATTCCTCCTAGAGAGTGTTTGTGAAAATCAGCCAAGTGAATTTCCTCCATTTGGAGGCAGAGAAGAAAAGCCATGCACATGGCCTTCCAAACATAGTTCCTGGGCCACTGTGTTGGCAGTAGCAGGCATGAGCCTCATGGTAGTGGTATCTGGTGCCAACTTGCTGTGCCAAGCCAAGAATAGGGACAGTCTTGTCTGGATCAACATTAAGATCTAGAGGGCCTGGTTGGAGCTTCGTACATGTGTGCCAATGGCCGACTGACTTCAGACCAACTTTTCCAGATTTGAAACATACTTTTTGTCTGTATACCTTTTCTATTTATAATAACATCCCCTTTCTTATGCATAAAGCTATTGGTTTTCACTCCACTTCCTCCTCCTCCTCCTCCTTCTCTTCCTCTTCTTCCTCCTCCTTGTCCTCCTCCTACCTTTTCCTCCTCCTCCTCCTCCTCTTCCTCTTCTTCCTCTTCCTCCTCCTCCTTCAATTTCCACTTCTGGAAGAGATTTTACCCAAAGGAAGGAGAAAAGAAGAGGAATTATGCAGCAGTTTTTTTTTTTCTTTTTGAATTGAATTTTTTTATTTCCGCTCATACAAACTTACTAGGTAGACCAGTTCCTTCCCTCCCTCCTCCTCCCCCCGAACCCCCTGCTCCCCCTCCCCTCACCCCTCCCGCCCCATCCCCCAGTGCCTCCCCCCAATTCCCAGAGAGTCCTTTATTGTGTATTCCTGACTCTCCTCTGGTTCCTCCTCTCTGATGATGTACAAGGACCCAGTGGCATTTCCCTGAACCCTTTCCCGTGTTCCCCTTAAGCATAGGAACACTACTATGGCTGTCAATCCCTTGCCTCCAAGGATTTTGGTGCCTTTAGCAGATGCTAGACTTTGTGAGGTCAATAGTGTGTTGGACATTGCGCAGGGCATGCAAAGTCCTATTATGATTGCTTCGGCCCTAACTAGTGTAGAGAATCTTGCAAGTTGTAGTTCCTCCCATCCTTTTGCTCTTACACTCTTACCGCCCCCTCTTCCGCAGATGTCCCTGAGCTTCAGGATGGGGAGAAATTAGGCTGGCCTGGCTCTATGTGGTTGATATAGAGTCTCTGAAGTTCTGGATTGTGGTTTGTTGATTTTCTTTTGCAGTTTTGCTGCTCCTGCAATGCCCTTCACTCCATCCTGATGGACGCTGTATGTCACCTCCTGGCCAGAGACAAAAAGCTGTTAAACTGGAGTCTTGTTATAATAGCACATCCAAGGGTAGATGTAATAAAAGTAGGAAACCTCAGTGAGGGAAGGGTCAATCACCCATTTGCAAAATGATTACTTTTTATCTTTATGCAGCAGTTTTAAAATTCACCAAAGACCATTTAAAACATTCTCTTGAGCATTTCCTATCCTGACCTTTTAACTTTTACCTTTTATATCTTGACCCTTTATATGCTGATGAGCTTCACTTCTATATGTTCACCTTTATCCAAAACTACAAATTCATACATCATGCTATATACAATTTGGAGTCCTCACAGGCATGTAAACCCAATATGTCCAATTCATGCTCATTGTATGCTACAGAGTTTCTGGCTCTACTTGGTGACACCACTATGCAGAGGTCACCTAAACTTGAACTGGTAGAGCCATTCTCAAATTACTTATTTCCCTTGCTCAAATTCATCAACAAGTACAATTAATTTTCCTTTTAAATGCATTTCAAACCTACCAATTTTATTTCATTTCCACTGCCATCACTTCAAAACAGAACTTCTGTGAGAGTCTCCCACCTGATTTCCCTGCCTTTAACCTGGATTCCTTCTACTGTGGCCTCCACACTTGCCAAAGTGATCTTAAAATGTAATAGGCAATAAACCAGTGGTTATACTGAAGAAATGGCTCCCTTTCTGCCAGCCAGCATTAATCTCAGGGAGGAGCGAGGCCTCATGAGCTCCTTCCCATTCCAAAATGAAATGTTGACAGACTGGGGAATGATTTAAATGTCTCATTTAAGGGTCCATTGTCACTTCATTTATTCTCTGCACTTTGATTCACTGTATTAACTAGCTTTCTTTGCAAAAAGATGCTGCTTGAAGGTTGACATATGTACTAATCAAATGATTTGAAGATGATAAATATTTAGAAGACATTTTGATACCATGACAATTTAGTAGAACAACAATTGCTTTCTTCTCCCTTAGGCTTCCCATCCACACGTTTTTAGTTAGGTTTACAGTATCAGGCAGCAAGTCCCTCCTGAGGGGTGGGTCTTAAATCTAGTTAGAAAGCAGTTGGTTACTCCCATAACATTCATGCCACTATTGTATCACTCACACATCCTGCCAGAGTGGCTGTTATTGTAGGTCACAAAATTCACAACTGAGTATGACTGCTGATGTTTTTTGCCCCCAGCAGCCTATATAGTGTTCTCTGGTACTATAAAAGCTAACCATCAGCAAGTAAGCTTCCAGTCAGTTCTGAAAATTGAAGGTTCCAATTTATCTGCTTTTTTCTTTTATTATAACTGTTTTCTTTTGTTTGTGGTTTTTCTTTAACTTATTTCTATTTTAGTGTTTCATACACGAAGGCAATAAATTTGTTATTTTTTACTCATTATTACCCAATTCCATCCCCTCCTTTTCTAATTACAATCCTTCTTCTTCCTTATCAATCTCCCCCTTACTTTCATGTCTTTTTTTTTTTTTTTTTGCATCTGGGGCCAGTTGAGTTTGATTCACTGTATTAACTAGCTTTCTTTGCAAAAAGATGCCGCTTGAAGGTTGAGATATGTACTAATCAAAGGATTTGAAGATGATAAATATTTAGAAGGCATTTTGATACCATGACAATTTAGTAGAACAACAATTGATGGCATGTACTTGAGCTCTTGTTGGAGCATGTATCTCATATCAGTGGAAATACCAATTTCCCTGCCTTTGAATTAACCCTTAATAGTCTCTCTGTGAGGTGAGAAAATCTTGAGATTTTTCCCCCTCTCATGGTGATATGTTGATAGGTCACACCTACTTTTATAAAGAATTTTTCTTTTATACAAACAAAATGAGTGGTTGTTCATGTCTCCCTCCTTCCCCCCTCCTCTCTCATCTTCCCCTCCCTTCACCAATCCATCCTTCTCCCTTCTGCCCTAGTGCCAGTCTGCTTATGTGGACTACAGGACTCCCTTCTGATTGTCTGTACTAATAGGGCACCAGGCCACTGTGACATTGTAATGACATTGTAAGTGGCCCTTTAATATGTAAACCCAGAAGTGAGGGATACTCCCCTTCACCTGTCTAACACCCATCCCTATGATTACTACTTTGTGTTGTTGTTTCTCCTGAGATCCTCTCTGGTCCTTGGGGGAATATTGATATGTCAGTCATTGTGTAGATCTGGTGGAGGAAGATCTCAGTGAGCTCCTGGATACAGCAGCCCTGTCATGACTGGAGTGGACAGGTCACATCTGTGGAAGTACATATAGGTGCAGTGAGTTCATGGATGCAACAGCTCTGTCATCAGGAAAGTACTCTGACCACATTCTTCCCTTTATTTCAAGTTCTCACATTCTTATCACCCCTCCCTTTGTGATATTGCCTGAGTCTTGGAGTGGGGGTGATTTAGATGTCCTGTTTGAGGTCAAGAAGTCTGTAGTCCCTTATTTATACACTTGTTCAGTTATGATTCTGTATTAAACACTTTGCATTGCAATGAAGCTTCTATGTTGAGTGCTGAGTGCTCCTATAATCTATGGGCATAATAATAAATATTTTTAAGTTTTATAGCTAAACATTAGTAGTTTGTTTCCCTCTAGGTCTCATGTCCTCTCCTTCCATAAATTCTTAGCTGATTTGCAGTACCAGTCTGAGCTGCCTGCTGTAAAGCAGGCCTTAAATCCAATTAAAAGTAAGTTAATTGCCCCTTTTCCGTGTATGTCACTATTGCACTGATGGACACATCTAGGTCAGTGTGATTGTTATTGTAACTTGCAGTTTTCACAGCTGGGTGAGACTGTTGATTGCTTTTCTCCCCCAGCAGTTTCCATAGTACTTTTTGTGAAAGGTGGCCTGCAAGAAGGAAACTTACAGACCCATTCCTTGTTTTCCTTGTTGCATGACTGTGTGTAGTAACTAGACAATAGGGTCTTACTGTCAGCTTCTGGAGGGCCACCAAGAACAATGACAAAAGTTTGTGCTGTTTCTTGAGTCTTTGAGACCTCTCTTCCCAACAGGAAGTACCACATACCTAGTTCTGGGAATGTTGTTTAATTGACTATAGCTTCTGGTAGGAGCATCATGGATCATTTTGTGTTATATCATCTCCTTCTGTATTTCCATATGGAAGGTTTGTCTGTTAACACTATTTTTATTTTATCTATTTTATTTTGTATAACATTTTTTATTATTATTTCTGCTTATACAAACTTAATAGGTACACCGGTTCCCTCCCTCCCTCCTCCTCCCCCCTCTCCCCTTGCTCTCCTTCCCCTCTCCCTTCCCTCCCCATCTCCCAGTGTCTCCCCCTCCCATTCCCTGGAGAATCCTTTAATGTGCATGCCAGACTCTCCTCTGGGCCCTCCTCTCTGATGACGTACAAGGACCCAGTGGCTTTTCCCTGAACCCTTTCCTGTGTTCCCCTTAAGCATAGGAACACTACTATGGCTGTCAATTCCTTGCCTCCAAGGATCTTGGTGCCTTTAGCAAATGCTAGACTTTACGGGGTCAATATGTTAACACTATTTTTAAAAATACGTTTTTGATAAACTTATAGAAGGTTTCTGTTTGGCTGTATCTTAAAATCTTAGCATTAATTGTACCAGTTCAGTAAGAGGAACCCCTATCTCTTACTGAACTCTTGTCTTCATCTCACTCCTTCTTTAGTCTTCCCCCATTATTTCCTTCTTATTTGTGCTTTTGCTATCATAACTAAGTATTAACATCCAAATCAAAATCATAAAAATTAATTACTTCAATATCTTTAAAAATGTATACATGCTTTCTAAATAAAAACTTTACATTCAATGTATAATGTGCAATGCGATGTGTAAATATGTTGTTAAATGAATTCCTCAGTCAAACAAATTAACCTGTTCATCTAGTCACGTACCAGCTTTTCTTTCTCTGTGTGAGAATTCTCCTGAGATCTATTCTTCAGCCAATTTCAGTTATACAAAACAATATTATTAACTATAGTCACTGTGATACATGTCAGCTCTCTGGAGCTTTTCAGCTTTTAACTAAGTGATTTGAACAGTATCACCCATTTTCCTTCACCTTCAAGCACCTGACAACTACCATTTTATACTTGGCTTCTACAAGTCCAGTAAAAAAACTAGTGTGTGTATGGTGTGTGCGTGATATATTTTGGGGTGGGGTTGTGCATGTAGCAAAAGTGACAAAGGACAACTTTTGTGGAGTTGGCAACTCCAACCAACTTTACATGTGTTCCAGGAATTGAGTTCAGGTTGTCAAGCACCTTTACCTGCTAAGCTATCTCATTGACCATTGGAAAATTCTTTTAATGTTTCTATTTTTGCCTGGGCATGAAATTTGGACAGAGGAACCTGACAGTTCCCCAACTTTTAAATTTTTTTATAACATTTTTATTATTATTTCTGCTCATACAAACTTAATAGGTAGACCAGTTCCCTCCCCCCTCGTCCTCCCCCCGAACCACTGTTCCCCCTCCCTCCCTCCCCATCTCCCAGTACCTCCCCCCCAATTCCCAGAGAGTCCTTTATTGCGTATGCCTAACTTTCCTCTTGGTCCTCCTTTCTGATGATGTAAAAGGACCCAGTGGCATTTCCCTGAACCCTTTCTCGTGTTCCCCTTAAGCATAGGAACACTACTGTGGCCATCAATCCCTTGCCTCCAAGGACCTTGGTGCTTTTATCCGATGTTAGACTTTGTGAGGTCAATAGTGTGACGGACATGGCGCAGGGCATGCAAAGTCCTATTATGATTGCTTCAGCCCTATCTAGTGTGGAGACTCTTCAAATCATTGCTCCCCCCATCCTTTTGTTCTTACAATCTTACCGCCCCCTCTTCCGCAGATGTCCCTGAGCTTCAGGATGGGGGGAGATTAGGCTGGCTTAGTTCTATGTGGATGATATAGAGTCTCTGAAGTTCTGGATTGTGGTTTGTTGATTTTCTTTTGCAGTTTTGCTGCTCCTACTATGTCCTTCACTCCATCCTGATGGGCACTGTATGTCACCCCCTGGTCAGAGACAAAAAACTGTTAAACTGGAGTCTTGTTATAATAGCACATTCAAGGATAGATGTAATAAAAGCAGGAAACCTCGGTGAGGGAGGGATCAGTCATCCATTTGCAAAATGATCTCTTTTCATCTGCCAGACTATATGCCCTCTCCTTCTGGTGAGATCATACCCCCTCAGTTGTACATGATCAGGAACGAACATCTGTGAACTTAACCAGGTGTCACATTACTTACTTGCATTCCTTGGAGGTCGATTTTCTCTGCTGTAACATGTTCCCCTCTCTCCTTGTGTCTGGTGTGGCTCTCCAACCCCATCCCTCCTGTTCACAATCCTTGCAATTACCATATTACATAGATTTACCCTTGAGTGTCTCAATGTGGGCTGGGTGAGTTTGGTACTAGGAGCCACCTATTAGGGAGTACATATGGCGCTTAACTTTCTGGGATTGGGATACTTCACTTAATATAATTGTTTCTAATGACATCCATTTCCCAGCAAATTCCAGTAATTCATCATTTTTGATGGCTGAGTAGTACTCCATTGTATAGATGTACCACAGTTTCCTTATCCACTCATCAACTGTTGGACGTTTAGGTTGATCCCATGACTTTGCTATTGTAAACAGTGCTGCTATGAACATAGTCGTGCTGGTGCTATCGAGGCGAACCTCGATATGAGGCTGTATGAGTCTGCATTCCCACCAACAATGTAGCAGGGTTCCCCTCTCTCCACATCCTCTCCAGCACTTGTTGTTGTTTGTATTGTGGATTTTTGCCATCCTGACCGGGGTGAGATGGTATCTCAGGGAAGTTTTGATTTGCATTTCCCTGATGGCTAAGGAAGTGGAGCATTTTTTAAGATATTTGTTAGACATTTTAATTTCATCTCTGGTAAAATTTCTTTTAAGTTCCAGGCCCATTTTTTAATTGGGCCATTTGGTTCCTGGTGTTTAATTTTCTAAGTTCTTTGTGCACTCTGGACAGTAGAGCTCTATCAGATATGTGGTTAGTGAAGATTTTCTCCCATTCTGTGGGTTGCCTTTGAGCTCGTATGATAATCTCTTTATCTGAACAGAAGCTCTTTAATTTCACAAGATCCCAACTGTTGAGAGTTGGTAGCAGTGACTGTGCCATTGGATGTCTGTTTAGGAAATGTTGGTCTAGCCAATCAGCTCAAGGGAGTTCCCTATCCTTTCAACTATGGTTTTTATAGTCTCTGACCTGATATCAAGGTCCTTGATCCATTTGGAATTAAGTCTTGCACATGGTGACAAGTACGGGTCCAGCTTTAATCTTCTGCATGTGGAGATCCAGTTTTGCCAGCACCATTTGTTGAAGATGCTGTTCTTTTTCCATTGGATTCTTTGGGCCCCTTTGTCAAAGATCAAATGGCTGTATTTTTGTGGGCTTATATCTGGGTCCTCAACCCTTATCCATTGGTCTGTGTGTCTATTTGGAGCCAGTACCAGGCTGTTTTTATAACTATGGATTTGTAGTATAGACTAAGGTTCGGTATGGTAATACCTCCAGCAGTGCTTTTGTTACTCAGGATTGTCTTTGCTATTCTGGGTCTTTTGTGCCTCCATATGAATTTTGAGATTAATTGGTCCACTTCTTTAAAGAATTGGTTTGGGATTTTAATTGGTATAGCATTGAATTTGTATATTGCCTTAGGTAGGATGGTCATTTTTACGATGTTGATTCTGCCAATCCAGGAGCATGGGAGGTCTTTCCACCTTCTGATGTCTTCAGCAATTTCTTTCTTTAGAGTTTTAAAGTTTTCATTGTAAAGGTCTTTTACCTCCTTGGTTAGGTTTATACCAAGGTATTTCATTTTTTTAGGGGCTAAAGTAAATGGGATTGTTTCTCTCAAGGCTTTTTCACTTCTTTCATTCTGGGCATATATGAAGGCCTCTGATTTTTGCACATTTATTTTGTATCCTGCCACCCTGCTGAACTTCTCAATTAGTTCCAGGAGCTTCCTGGTGGAGTTTTTGGGATCACTCAGGTATAAGATCATGTCATCTGCAAATAGTGATAGCTTGACTTCTTCCTTGCCGATTTGAATCCCTCTTATGTCCCTTTCTTGTCTTATGGCTTCAGCTAGGACTTCAAGTACAATATTGAATAGAAGTGGTGAGAGTGGACAGCCTTGTCTAGTTCCTGATGGAAGTGGGAATGCTTCCAATTGTTCCCCATTGAGCATAATCCTTGCTGTGGGCTTGTTGTATACAGCTTTTATTATATTGATAAAGGTTCCTTCCATTCCTACTGTGTCTAGCGTTTTGATCATAAAAGGCTGTTGGATCTTGTCAAGGGCTTTTTCTGCGTCTATCAAGAGTATCATGTGGTCTTGGACTTTGGACTGGTTTACATGATGAATTACATTTATTGATTTGCGTATGTTGAACCAACCTTGCGTGCCAGGGATGAAGCCTACTTGGTCCCTGTGAATGATCTTTTTGGTATGTTTTTGAATCCGATTTGCTAAGACTTTTTTGAGAATCTTTGCGTCTGTGTTCATCAGGGAGATCGGCCTATAGTTTTCTTTTTTAAGTGAATCTTTATTAGGTTTTGGGATTAAGACGATATTAGCTTCATAGAAGGAATTTGGTAGTGTTCCTTCCTTTGCTATTTGATGGAACAGTTTAAGGAGTATTGGTGTTATTGACTCCTTAAGTGTCTGGTAGAACTCTGTGCTGAATCCATCTGGTCCAGGACATTTTTTGGTGGGAAGATTCGAGATTACTTCTTCAATTTCCTTATATGTTATAGGGCCATTTAAGTAATTCACAACTTCCTGATCCAATTTAGGTAAGATGTGTTTACTTAGAAATTCATCCATCTCTTTTGTGTTGTCAAACTTCACTGAGTATAAGTTTTTGAAATATGATGTTATAATTCTCTGGATTTCTTGGGTATCAGTAGTGATTACTCCATGTTCATTTCTAATTTTGTTAATTTGGGTTTTCTCTCTCTTGCTTTTGGTTAATTTAGCTAGGGGTGTATCTATCTTATTAATTTTTTCAAAGAACCAGCTTTTTGACTGGTTGATTTTTTCTATCGTTTTCTTAGTCTTGATTTCAGATATTTCTCCCCTTATTTTGCTAATCTTCTCTCTTCTACTACTTTTGGGATCAGATTGCTCTAGTTTCTCTAAAGCCTTAAGCTGCATCGTTAAGTTGTTTATTTCTGATGTTTCCATTTTTTTGATGTAGGCATTAAGAGCTATGAACTTACCTCTTAGGACAGCTTTCATTGTGTCCCAGAGATTTTGGTAAGTTGTATTTTCGTTATCATTCACTTTCCGGAAATCTTGAATTTCCTTTTTAATTTCTTCCTGAATCCAGTTCTCATTCAGCATCATAGTGTTAAGTTTCCAGGAGTTAGTGTATTTTCTTTTGTTTGTTGTGTTGTGGATGTCCAGCTTTAGGCCATGGTGGTCTGATAGGGCACAGGTTAGAATTTCAACTTTTTTGTATATGCGTAGATTCGTTTTGTGGCCCAATATGTGATCTATTTTGGAAAAAGTTCCGTGTGCTGCTGAGAAAAATGTGTATTCTTTGGTGCGTGGGTGAAAAGTTGGATAGAGATCTGTAAGGTCCATTTCTTTCAAGGTTTGATTAAGGTCCAAAGTTTCTCTGTTAAGCTTTTGAACTGTTGATCTATCCCATGTTGAGAGGGCGGTGTTGAAGTCCCCAAGAATTATCGTTTGGGGGTTGACATCTTGCTTTAGGCGCTGTAGGGTTTTCTTAATGAATGTGGAGGGGCCCGTATTGGGTGCATAAATGTTCAGGATTTTGAAGTCTTCCTGGTGAATTGTACCTGTGACTAAAATGTAGTATCCATCTGTGTCTCTTATGATTTTCTTTGGTTTGAAGTCCACTTTGTCTGAAAGCATAATTGCTACCCCTGCCTGTTTCCTGGTTCCATTAGCTTGTAAGATTTTGGACCAGCCTTTCATTCTTAGGATGTGCCTATCTTTCGTGGTGAAATGAGTTTCCTGAAGGCAGCAGATTGTTGGATTGTGATTTTTAATCCAAGTTTGTAATCTGTGTCTCTTAATCGGTGAATTAATCCCATTGACATTTAATGTTATAATGGAGAAATTATTTTTAATTCTGGACATTTTTTATGTTTAGTAGATTTTGTAAGCATGTTGTTTGATATTTATGTTTCGGTGGTATTATACTTCCCTTCTGCCCTCCTGGATACGCTTGTTCTTTTTTTCAAGCTTGAGTATCAGTTCTAGGATTTTTCGAAGGCCTGGTTTGGTAGACAGGTATCCTTTCAAGTTTTCTTTGTGTTGGAAAACTTTTCTTTCTCCCTCAATCATGACAGATAGTTTTGCCGGGTATATCAGTCTGGGTTGGCATTTTTGCTCATTTAATACTTGAAGTATGTCTCTCCAAGCTCTTCTTGCTTTTACTGTTTCCATTGAGTAGTCATTTGTTATTCTAATAGGTTTACCTTTAAAAGTGAGTTGCCTTTTTTCTCTTGAAGCTCTCAGCACCTTTTCTTTGTCTTGAATGTGGAGTGTTTTGACTATTATTTGCCGTGGCGATTTTCTATTTTGGTGGTATCTGTTTGGAGTGCGAAATGCCTCTTGTATTTGTATAGGCCTCTCATTCTTTAATTGTGGGAAGTTTTCATTCATGATGCATTGAAATATTTTCTCAGGTGTGGTATTTTGGGATTCTTGTTCTGGTATTCCATGAATGCGCATGTTAGGCTTCTTCAGGGTGTCCCATATCTCTTTGAATGTTCCTCTCAAGTATCTTTTTGGCTTTAACAATCTCTTCCATTGAGCTGGTTAATTCTCCCACTTTGTCTTCAAGATCTGAAATTCTATTTTCTGCCTCATTTGTTCTGCTGATAAGACTCTCTGTTGAGTTTTGGGTTGAAGATAACTTGTCTTTTAGTTCAATTTTAAACTCTGCCTGAGACTGTTTTAATTGCTCCATACCTATTTTTGTTTCTTGAACTGTTTTTCTCAACTCCTCCAAGTTCCTGTTGTGTTCCTGTTCAAAGTGGTTGATTCGGTTGTTTAACTCTTCTCGGATTTCCTCTTTCATAGTATTAATCATGGTAAGGATCATACTCTGAAAGTTGTTATGTTGGGTCTGGCTTTCATGGCGATTTTCTGTGGATTTGTTCTGGTCGGAATCCCTCATTATGGGATTGATTCTTTCGGCAGGAGATTGGTCTTCTTGGGTTTTGTTTCTCATGGATCTGCACTTTGACTTGTACATTGTTGTTTTGTTTTTTAGGACCTTTCAGTTTCTGTTTTTCACTGAATCCACGTAGTTAGTATTGTTACGCTTGCCAGTTATTACTAGTGCTTGCCTTGGATTGGGTATGTCTGTGTATTGTTAGTATTATATCCTAGATGAAGCTACTAGGCTGTTAGTACGTCAGTTAAGTCAGGTTACGTTACCAGGGGGTGAGTATTAGTTTGGTAGTGCACTTTTACGATTTAGTTTCTTGATGAAATGTGGGGGTGAGTGGTGTACTCCCTGGAGTTGTATGTTGTGGGGTGGCTGTATGAGAAAGTTGATGTACAGCATTGATACTTTAAAGGATCAGTAAGGTGAAAAGAAAAAGTTTACTTATCTTTGGGCTGGATGAGAAGAAACTCGCCCACGTGATATAATGATTGTAGTGGAGTCCAGATGTATGGCCTATGCTCCCTTTGTTCCTTAGAATTTTGCTTGAGTTTCCTTTGGGCTCTATTGAATTCTGAGTAGCAGTGTGTCTTCCGTGGACCACGTGTGTAGGTCCCCGGTGGGCCAGAGAGGCAGAGGGTCTGATGTTGATGGCAGAGTTCTTCACCTGTGATCTGGGAAGGTGGGCGCGGAGAGGGGCGGAGCCCAGGGCAAAGCTGGCTGCGCAGTGTGGTGCTGCTGGTCGGGCAGCTCCCGGGTGGGGGCGGGGTGGGGCTGGGCTGGGCTCTTTCGCTCCTTGGCTCAATGGCAGAATTCTTCACCTGGGATCCAGGGGGGTGGCTAGGCGCACGGGGCAGGAGGGTGCGAGGGGCTTGGGTCCGGGGCAGGGCCCAGGCTAAGCTGCAGTCGGCCTGGGTGCTCGCCGCTGGGACGCGTGGGGCTCCGGGGTGGTTGGGGGCTGGGCTGGTCTCTCTCTCTCTCTCACTTACCTTGGGCGGCAGGTGGAGGGTGGCGGGATGCAGGCGGCTGGCGGGGACGGGGCGGCGTGGAGGGGGCTGGGGTCGTCCGGGCCGGGGGGTGCAGGCCAAACCGCAGTTGGCCTGGGTGCTTGCCGCCGGGACGCGTGGGACTCCGGGGTGGGTGGGGGCTGGGCTGCTCTCTCTCTCTCTCTCTCTCTCTCTCTCTCTCTCACTCACCTTGGGCGGGGGCGGGGCGGCTCGGCAGAGGGGGCTGGGGTCGTCCGGGCCGGGGGGCGCAGGCCAAGCCGCAGTCGGCCTGGGTGCTCGCCGCCAGGACGCGTGGGGCTCCGGGGTGGGTGGGGGCTGGGCTGGTCCTTAAATTTTTATTTCATCATTCTGTGAAGTATTTTAGCTCAGGACTGTATTTGTCAGCCTTATAGATAGATGGGTACTGCTTCCTGTGAAGTCTTCATCATGCATCTTTTTAAATTAATTTTTTTGTACTTTTATAAGCATATTGAGTATTCATCCCATCTTCCCTAACTATCTCCTCCCTTTCATTCACCATTCTGTCCCACTTTTCCACCTGCATGTTACTAGACCTTAGGGTTCACTCTGGCTTGTCTACTCCTGTGTGGGTTCAGGCCTCCATGGTGTAACAAATTATCTATCTTCAGGCCATCTCACTGGTATGTGCTTTTCTCTTCACTCATCCAGCTTTAGACCCAAAGGTTTACACTGTGAGTTCCATGCAATGGATATAGTAACAGCTACCTAAAGAGCAGTTTGATGTACTGTCTTCCTGCCTATAGGTTTATTGGCTGTCTTCCCTATTAATCTATCTCCTTCCATTTTTTAGATTCTTGTTCTAGTTTACAGTAACAGAGACAGGTACCCTTCTGACAAGTGGGTCTTGAGTCAAATCAGAAAGCTGTTGGTTGTTTCCTTGGTACTTATGCCACTATAGGTCGCCTGTTGCCATGGTGATTTATAGTGCAACTTAGAGATATGCCGTTGATGGAGCTTGTGATTATTTCTCTACCACAGCAGCTTCTACAGTATTCCTTGGTACTGTGTAAGCTATCCAGCAAGGAGAAAATTCTCAGACCAGTTCCAGTTGATATATTTTGCCCATGTTCTGTGATTCATTTGTGTTGCATCTTCAGTAATAAGGTTGTACTGACAGTTTTTGGAGAGCAACCAAGAGCACAGGCAAAAACCTATAAGTTTTGGGGACTTTAAGACCTCTCTGACTAATATTTTATCAGGAAGTGCCACATTCCTGATATGTCTAGTATAATTTTGTCTCTTGTTTCTAAGTTGATCAGCTCAAAGCTTTTATTTTATTTTTTTCCTCTGTTTTCCTCACTCTATGCTCCTCTGCATAGGGGCTACTCATTCTTTTTTTTTAAATTTTTTAAAATTATTATTATTTATTCAATTGTGTGTGTGTGCACGTGTATGTGTGTGTGTGTGCGCGTGTAGAACCATGGGTGAATTCGGGAACCACCATGGACCGCCTCCACCTGCTCCTTGTTTACTCTGTCCGGGGATTCACAAGCTCCGCCCTACCAGGACCAGAAGCGCAGGCCGCCCCCGCTTCCGCCTGGCGTCTATACGTGGGGTCTGGGATCCAAACTCAGGATCTTCCGCCTGCAAGGCAGAGGCTTAACCCCTGAGCCACCTCTCCAGCCCCAGGGGCTACTCATTCTTATTCCTTACTTTAAAAGACTTTTTTGACATATTGCCAGCATAGGATGTTCCTTTGGGGTTGCTTCTATAAGTCCCCCTGTTTCTCCTATCTCCCATGTCCCTCCTGTCTCCATCTCCTTATTGCCCGCTATGTATTTTTCTTAAATATCCCCTCCCTCACTCTTGTCCTGAGATCCTAAATCTCACCCTTAAAAGGTTTCACCCTAACCATCTTTTCCCACATTCCACTCTTAGGTCTTTTTTGAGTTTTCTGGCTCTTACTGTGTTTCTAATTCAAATACATTGACAAGGATATCAGTTCAATCATCCACATATTAGAGAGAACATGTGGTGCTTAACTTTTCGTGTTTGAGATAACTCACTCAATATTAAAGTTTCCACTTTTATCCATTTGCCAGAAAATTCCATAATCTCATCCTTTCTGATGGCTGAGTAATATTGTATTGTGTATTTGTACCACATTTTGTTAATGGGCACGTTGCCTGATTCCATTTTTTCACTATCGTAAATAGAGCTGCAATGAGCATAGATGAACAAGTGTCTTTGTAATTAGATGTGGAGTCTTTTGGGAATATTCCAAGGAAGGATATAGTTGGATCATATGGCAATTTCATTTTTAGCTTTCTGAGGAACCTTCACAGTGGTCTCCACAGAGGCTGTACCACTTTATACTCCCACCAACAGTGAATAAGTGTCCCTTTATCGTCAAAACCTCTCCAGAAATCTCTGTTGTTTGTGTTCTTGATCTTAGCCATTCAGACTGGGATAAGATAGTGTGGCAGAGTTGTTTTGGTTTGCATTTATCTGATAATCAGGGAAGTTGAGCATCTTTTGAGGTATTTGACTTTTCAATTTCTTTTTTGGGAAAGTCCCTGTTTAGTTCCAGGGCCCATTTTTTTTTCCCAATTTTCCCATCGCTACTTGTTGAAAATGTTGTCTTTTCCCCAGTGTGCATGTTTGGCAACTTTGTCAAAAATTAAGTTGACTGTATGTCTGGGAGTTTATATCTTGGTCCTCTGTTCTGATCCATTGGTCAATGTATCTGTTTTTGTGTCAGTACCAAATTATTACTATAGCTCTGTAATATGGTTTGAAATCTGAGCTGATCATACCTCAGCAGTCTTCTTACTACCTAAAATTGTTTTGGCTAATCGTGTTTTTTTGTTCTTCCATATGAATTCTGATATTTTTTCCAGTTCTGAAAAATTGCATTGGAATTTTAATTGGAATTGCATTTATTCTGTGATGGTCAGATAGTATGCAGTGAATGATTTCAATTTTTCTGTATATATGGAGGTTTGATTTGTGTCCTAGTGTGTGGTCTATTTTTGAGAATGTCCCATGAGCTGCTAAGTAGAATGTGTATTCTTTTGTGTTTGGATGAAATTTTCTGTAGATATCTATAAGGTCCATTTGATTTATGGTTTCATTTAACTCCAATGTGTCTCTGTTTAGCTTTTGGCCTATTGACCTGTCTAGCAGTATGAGTGGGGTATTGAAGTCTCCTACTACTACTGTGTTTGGATTGATTAGTTGTTTTGTCTCATGTGTTCGATGTATTTGGGTGCTTCCATGTTTTGTGCATACATGTTTAAAATTGTAAGATCTTGCTGGAATTTTTCCTCTACTAAGATGTAGTATCCATTTGCAACTCATATGGTTTGCTTTAGTTAGTCTGATATTAGGATGGCAACTCCTGCTTGTTTCCTTTTTGCATTTGCTTGGAGTACTTTTGACCATCCTTTTTCTGTGAGAAAGTGTATATCTTTCAAGGTGAGGTGTGTTTTTTGGAGGTAGAGAATTGATGGGTCATGGTGTTTGATCCAAGTTTTAAGCCTGTGTCTCTTGATTGGGGAGTTGAGTCCATTGACATTAGAAGTTATTATTGAAAGGTGTTTAATAGTTCCTGACATTTTGTTGATTATGTGGTGTTTGCCTCTTTTGTAGTCACTCATTCACCTTTACTATTATTATCTCTTTAGCTTCTTTGATGTGTGTATTCTTCTCTTCCATCTTTTTTTATTTGTTTATTTATTTATTTATTTTTATTTTTCTGCTCATACAAACGTAATAGGTACCCCTGTCCCCTCCCTCCCTCCACCCCTCCCTGGTCCTCCCTGCTTCTTCCCTCCTTTTCTCCTTCCTTTCCCCCCTCCCTCCCTTTCTCCAAGTGCCCCCTCCCCACATCTCTGAAGCATACTTTAATGTGTATATCAAACTTTCCTCTGGGTCCTCGTCTCTGATGAGGTGTTAGGACTCAGTGGCATTTCCTAGAACTCTTTCTTGTGTTCCCCTTAAGTATAGGAACACTATTGTGACTGTTAATCTCTTGCTTCTAGGATCCTAGTGCCTTTAGTCCATGCTAGACTTTGAGGGGTCAATGATATGTTGGTCATTGTGCAGATCATGCAATCTTCTCTTCCATCTTGTGCAATTCTTCCAGTATTCTTTGAAGCCCTGGCTTGGTGGCCATATATTTTAGTTTTTTTTTTTTTCATGGAGTATTTCTTGCACCTTCTATTATGACTGACAGTTTTGCTGCATATAATAATGTGGGTTGGCATTTGTGTTTATGCAGAACTTGTATCTCTCCAGGCCCTTCTGGCTTTTACCATTTGTATTGAGAAGTCATTTGTTATTTTGATGGGTTAACTTCTTTTTTTTCTCCTCATTTTTTTATTATTATTATTTCCGCTCATACAAATTTAACAGGTACACTGGTCCCCTCCCTCCCTCCACCTTCCCCCAACCTCTTGCTCCCCCTCCCCTCTCTCCTCCCTCCCCATCCCCCAGTGCCTCTCCCCTCAATTCCCGGAGCATCCTTTACTGTGCATGCCAAACTCTCCTCTGGGTCCTCCTCTCTGATGAGGTGCAAGGACCTGACAGTCCTTGATGGGTTAACTTCTAAATGTGACTTTTTCTTTTTGTCTTGCAGCTCTTCAGATTTTGTCTTTAATGTGTATGTTTGCTGTGTGGCCTATCATATGTCATGATGTGTTTATTTGTCCTGAGTACTTGGTGTTCTGTATGCCTCTTGAATCAGGATGGGTATCTCTTTTTCAGGTCAGGGAAATTTTCCTCTACTATCTCCTTAATTATACATAGTGGATCTTCCTTTTGTGTATCTGTTTCTGGGATACCCATGATCTGTATGTTGGACTTTTGATGTGTCCCAGTGTTCCTGTATGTTCCATTCCAGTGTGTTTGTCAGCTTATCAGTTTCTCTCACTGATTTATGAACCTGTTCTGTCTTATCTTCCAGTTCTGAGACTCTGTCTTCTACATGATCAGTTCTATTTTTGAGGCTCTCTTTTGAATTTTTTATTGCACTGTTTAGATTTTTTTGTTCCAGTGTTGTTTCAGTCTAGGGTTTGTGTGTGTGTGTGTGTGTGTGTGTGTGTGTGTGTGTGTTTCTGTGTTTGTTTGTAGAACACCTTGGATTTTTTCCAGTGCTTTTAGATCTGTTTTCAGGCTCTCTATTTTCATTCTATTTGTCTTGTTCATTTTTGTATTGGAGGTTTGTTGTGTTCTTCTTGAAATATGTTTAGGCATTTATCTATGTCCTTTTGGAGCTCTTTGAACATACTTATAATTGATCTTTGAAATTTGTCGTCTTGGTTATTGTTCACTTAGATACCTTCCAGTGAACTATCCATTGTGGGGTCTGAGACCTTATTTTCAGTGATATTGAGGGGGGACTTGTTTTCTTGTATTCTTATGCTTCTTCTGTTTTTCTTGAATAATGTTGGCATTTTTAAGATGAGCAGCTGTTGATTGTAGTTTCATTTGAAGTCACTCTGGGATGTTGTTTCTCAGCACTTAGATAGATAGTGTCTAGATTTGTCTTTGTGTTAGTTAACAACTGTCTGGGCTTTCACTTCCAAAAAAAAAAAAAAAAAAAAAAGAAGAAAAATGTAGTGATTCCAGTGTTTTCTTGCTTCTCAGATAGGTCATCTTTTAAAAAATTTTTTTTCCAGATGGGTCTTCTGAGGTGACTATTCTGTTGTTTTATGGAGGCCTTTTCTCTCTTTATTCTTTGCAGTTTGGTACTGTATGAAATCCTCTGCTTTAGATAAAAAGTAATCATTTTGCAAATGGGTGATGGACCCCTCCCTCAGTGAGGTTTCCTACTCTTATTACATCTACCCTTGAATGTGCTATTACAACAAGACTCCAGTTTAACAGCTTTTTGTCTCTGGCCAGGGGGTGACATACAGTGCCCAGCAGAATGGAGTGAAGGGAATTGCAGGAGCAGCAAAACTGCAAAAGAAAATCAACAAACCACAATCCAGAACTTCAGAGACTCTATATCAATCACATAGAACTAGGACAGCCTAATCTCTCCCCATCCTGGAGCTCAGGGACATTTGCGGAAGAGGGGGCGGTAAGATTGTAAGAGCAAAAGGATGGGAGGAGCAACGATTTGCAAGATTCTCAACAATAGTTGGGGCCAAAGCAATCGTAATGGGACTTTGCATGCCCTGCGCAATGTCCAGCGCACTGTTGCCCTCATAAAGTCTAGCATCTGTTAAGGGCACCGAGACCCCTGGAGGCAAGGGATTGACAGCCATAGTAGTGATCTTATGCTTAAGGGGAACAAGAGAAAGGGCTTATGGAAATGCCACTGGGTCCTTATATGTCATCGGAGAGGAGGACCCAATGGAGAGTTAGGCGTACACAATAAAGGACTCTCTGGGAATTGGGGGGGAGGCACTGGGGGAAGGGGAGGGGGAGGAGGGGGGAGGGAGGGAACTGGTAAAAAATTTTAAAATGTATAATTAAATTTTTAATAAAAAAAAATTAAAAAAAAAAGAAATCCTCTGCTTTGACTTATCTCCTATATTTGTGGGATTAGCTGGGAGAGAAAGGGGGGAAGAAGAAGAGCATATGTGGGTGCTCCTATGAGTGTAACCCAGAGGGTGGGACCAGAGAGAATCCTCCTGTGGCTGGGCAAGCCCAGAAGCTGCTCATCCAGTCCATCCAAACATACAGAAAACACAGGGGTTTCATGCATATTTATTTATTTATTTATTTATTTATTTATTTATTTATTTATTTATTTATTTATTTATTATTTTTATTCAAGTGTGCGTGTGTGTGTGTGTGTGTGTGTGTGTGTGTGTGTGTGTGTAGAACCACGGATGAATTCGGGAACCACCATGGACGCCTCCACCTCCTCCTTGTTTACTCTGCCCCGGGATTCACAGGCTCCGCCCTACCAGGACCAGAAATGCAGGCTGGCCCCACTTCTTCCCGGCGTCTATTCGTGGGGTCCAGGATCTGAACTCAGGACCTTCTGCCTTCAAGGCAGAGGCTTAACCCCTGAGCCACCTCTCCAGCCCCCATCTTTTTTTTGAGACAAAGTTTTACTGTGTAGCCAAGACTGGTCTGTAATGCACATTCCTCCTGTTTCATCCTTGATAGTTCTGGGATTACAAGTGTATGTGTTTTGACTTTTTAGAAAATATGTATATTGATATTTTTTTCTTTTTATTTTCTTAACATGATCCACTTATTTTTCCATCTTCTTTGATTGGTCCTTAAACCTCTTTAATTTCTTTCTTTTTTTTTTTTACTCTTGGTAGTAAAAATTATGTCATGCTATTTATGATATCATTCAATAACTCATCCTGTGTTATGGTGACAGCTACAGAGTTGTCCTGTATAGCCTCAGGATGCAGAACTCTAGATTTCCGGCTTTCATAGACTCATGCTGACTCTACGCACATTATTATCTGGAAAAGCAGTTTGCTGTGGTTTTGATTTGCAATTTCTTTAACGACTTGCTGTTGTGAGTTTTTTTTCCATTTACCTGTTGGCCATTGGTGTGCTTCCCTTGAGAAATATCCATTCAAGGTCTTTGCATGTATTAAATTGAATTATTATTATTATTTCATTTATTGGGAGAGAGCCTCAAATCTCCGATATACCTGTTTTTCTACCTCTTTTTGGCCCTTTGAGGTAGGATCTCATGTATTTCAGGCTAGCCTCAAATCTCCGATATATCTGTTTTTCTACCTCTTTTTGGCCCTTTGAGGTAGGGTCTCATGTATTTCAGGCTAGCCTCAAACTTTCTATGTAGTTGAGGATCACCTTGAACTTCTGATTCTCCTTTCTTCACTTGTTTGTTGGAATTGTAGACAAATACCTTTATACCTGGTTTATTTGTATGCCCAGGGCTTTTTGTATATTAGGGAATCTGTTGATCTACCTCTTCTTAAAAAAATTATTTTTAATTGTTTCATACACAAATACAGTGAATTTATAATAGTTTCATATTTTAATCCGAAGTCCCATCTTTCTTTCCCTTCCTACTACAACATTCTTCCTCATTGCCAGTCTCCGTCCTTATATATATATATATATATATATATATATATATATATATATAAAATTTTTTTGCAAGAGTGACCCATTGGGTTTTGTTTGGGTTATCTTTCATTTGATCTACCTCTTTTTTATTATTATTTCCACTCATACAAACTTAACAGGTACATGGGTCCCCTCCCTCCTTCCACTGATCTATCTCTTGAGTGTTGGACTGATAGACATGCCACATACCCAGCTGAGATTTTTTTAAACTAAGAAAAGTTTCATTTCAGGACAAAATGAATACATCAATACACATTCAAATGTCAGACAAACATTCATTGGTTTTTATAAAAGAAAACTTCACACATAAAATAAAAACTAAATCAACTGAAGAACAACACTGCTTATGGTGACATGAGTATGTGAACTTCTAAGAAGTCATTCTGTGTTTGCATTTATGGGGAAATGCATGATAAATGTGTACTAATGTAAGATAAAATGGCAGATAGTCACAGTAGAAGACCCTTTTCTCTGTTTTTTTTTAATACACTTTTTATTATTTCCGCTCATACAAACTTAATAGGTAGACCAGTTCCCTCCCTCCCTCCTCCTCCCCCCAAGCCCCCTGCTCCCCCTCCCTCCCTCCCCATCCCCCAGTGCCTCCCCTCCAAATCCCAGAGAGTCCTTTATTGTGTATGCTTAACTCTCCTCTTGGTCCTCCTCTCCGATGATGTACAAGGACCAGTGGCATTTCCCTGAACCCCTTCCTGTGTTCCCCTTAAGCATAGGAACACTACTGTGGCTGTCAATCCCTTGCCTCCAAGGATCTTGGTGCCTTTAGCCGATGCTAGACTTTGTGAGGTCAATAGTGTGCTGGATATTGCGCAGGGCATGCAAAGTCCTATTATGATTGCTTCGGCCCAAAGTAGTGTGGAGAATCTTGCAAATCATTGCTCCTCCCATCCTTTTGCTCTTACAATCTTACCACCCCCTCTTCTGCAAATGTCCCTGAGCTTCAGGATGGGGAAAGATTAGGCTGGCCTAGTTCTATGTGGTTGATATAGAGTCTCTGAAGTTCTGGATTGTGGTTTGTTGATTTTCTTTTGCAGTTTTGCTGCTCCTGCAATCCCTTCACTCCATCCTGATGGGCACTGTATGTCACCCCCTGGTCAGAGACAAAGAGCTGTTAAACTGGAGTCTTGTTATAATAGCACATTCAAGGGTAGATGTAATAAAAGCAGGAAACCTCGGTGAGGGAGGGGTCAGTCACCCATTTGCAAAGTGATCACCTTTCATCTGCCAGACTATATGCCCTCCCCTTCTGGTGAGATCATACCCCCTCAGTTGTACATGATCAGGAACGAACGTCTGTGAACTTAACCAGGTGTCACATTACTTACTTGCATTCCTTGGAGGTCTATTTTCTCTGCTGTAACATGGTCCCCTCTCTCCTTGTGTCTGGTGTGGCCCTCCAACCCTATCCCTCCTGTTCATAGTCCTTGCAATTACTGTATTACATAGGTTTACCTTTGAGTGTCTCAATGTGGGCTGGGTGAGTTTGGTACTAGGAGCCACCAATTAGGGAGTACATACGGCACTTAACTTTCTGGGATTGGGATACTTCACTTAATAAAATTGTTTCTAATGACATCCATTTCCCGGCAAATTCCAGTAATTCATCATTTTTGATGGCTGAGTAGTATTCCATTGTATAGATGTACCACAGTTTCCTTATCCACTCTTCAACTGTTGGACATTTGGGTTGATTCCATGTCTTTGCTATTGTAAACAGTGCTGCTATGAACATGGTTGTGCTTGTGCTATCGAGGCGAACCTCTACTGCATGGGGGGTTATTGCCAAAAGTGGAATAGCAGGGTCATATGGCATTTCAATCTTTAATTTCTTTAAGAATCTCCAGACGGCTCGCCAGAGAGGCTGTATGAGCCTGCATTCCCACCAGCAATGTAGCAGAGTTCCCCTCTCTCCACATCCTCTCCAGCACTTGTTGTTGTTGTATTGTGGATTTTTGCCATCCTGACCGGGGTGAGATGATATCTCAGGGAAGTTTTGATTTGCATTTCCCTGATGGCTAAGGAAGTGGAGCATTTTTTAAGATATTTGTTAGACATTTTAATTTCATCCCTGGTAACATTTCTTTTAAGTTCCAGGGCCCATTTTTTAATTGGGCCATTAGTTTCCTTGGTGTTTAATTTTCTAAGTTCTTTGTGCACTTTGGACAGTAGAGCTCTATCAGATGTGTGGTTAGTGAAGATTTTCTCCCATTGTGTGGGTTGCCTTTGAGCTCATGTTACAATCTCTTTATCTGAACAGAAGCTCTTTAATTTCACAAGATCCCAACTGTTGAGAGTTGGTAGCAGTGACTGTGCCATTGGATGTCTGTTTAGGAAATGTTGGCCTAGCCCAATCAGCTCGAGGGAGTTCCCTATCCTTTCAAAAATGGTTTTTATAGTCTCTGGCCTCAAATCAAGGTCCTTGATGCATTTGGAATTAAGTCTCGTACATGGTGACAAGTACGGGTCCAGCTTTAATCTTCTGCATGTGGAGATCCAGTTTTGCCAGCACCATTTGTTGAAAATGCTGTTCTTTTTCCATTGGATTCTTTGGGCCCCTTTGTCAAAGACCAAATGGCTGTAATTTTGTGGGCTTATATCTGGGTCTTCAATCCTTATCCATTGATCTGTGTGTCTATTTTGGAGCCAGTACCAGGCTGTCTTTATAACTATGGATTTGTAGTGTAGACTTAGGTTTGGTATGGTAATACCTCCAGCAGTGTTTTTGTTACTCAGGATTATCTTTGCTATTCTGGGTCTTTTGTGCCTCCATATGAACTTTGAGATTGTTTGGTCAACTTTTTGGAGAATTGCTTTGGGATTTTGATTGGTATGGCATTGAATCTGTATATTGCCTTTGGTAGGATGGTCATTTTTACGATGTTGATTCTGCCAATCCAGGAACAAGGGAGGTCTTTCCACCTTCTGGTGTCTTCTGCTATTTCTTTCTTTAGGGTTTTAAAGTTTTCGTTGTAAAGGTCTTTTACCTCCTTTATTAGGTTTATACCAAGGTATTTCATTTTTTTAGGGGCTATAGTAAATGGGATTGTTTCTCTCAAGGCTTTTTCACTTCTTTCATTCTGGGCATATATGAAGGCCTCTGATTTTTGCACATTTATTTTGTATCCTGCCACCCTACTGAACTTCTCACTTAGTTCCAGAAGCTTCCTGGTGGAGTTTTTGGGATCACTCAGGTATATGATCATGTCATCTGCAAATAGGGATAACTTGACTTCTTCCTTGCCTATTTGAATCCCTCTTATGTCCCTTTCTTGCCTTATGGCTTCAGCTAAGACTTCAAGTACAATATTGAATAGAAGTGGTGAGAGTGGACAGCCTTGTCTAGTTCCTGATGGAAGTGGGAATGCTTCCAATTGTTCCCCATTGAGTGTAATCCTTGCTGTGGGCTTGTTGTATACAGCTTTTATTATATTGATAAAGGTTCCTTCCATTCCTATTGTCTCTAGCGTTTTGATCATAAAAGGCTGTTGGATCTTGTCAAAAGCTTTTTCTGCATCTATTGAGAGTATCATGTGGTCTTGGACTTTGGACTGGTTTACATGATGAATTACATTTATTGATTTGCGTATGTTGAACCAACCTTGTGTGCCAGGGATGAAGTCTACTTGGTCCCCGTGAATGATCTTTTTAATATGTTTTTGAATCCGATTTGCTAAGCCTTCATTGAGAATCTTTGCGTCTGTGTTCATCAGGGAGATCGGCCTATAGTTTTCTTTTTTAAGTGAATCTTTATTAGGTTTTGGGATTAAAACGATATTAGCTTCATAGAAGGAATTTGGTAGTGTTCCTTCCTTTGCTATTTGATGGAACAGTTTAAGGAGTATTGGTGTTATTAACTCCTTAAATGTCTGGTAGAACTCTGTGCTGAATCCATCTGGTCCAGGACATTTTTTTTTGTGGGAAGATTCGAGATTTCTTCTTCAATTTCCTTATATGTTATAGGACTATATAAGTAATTCACAACTTCCTGATTCCATTTAGGTAAGTTGTGTTTACTTAGAAATTCATCCATCTCTTTTGTGTTGTCAAACTTCACAGAGTATAAGTTTTTGAAATATTATGTTATAATTCTCTGGATTTCTTGGGTATCAGTAGTGATCACTCCATGTTCATTTCTCATTTTGTTAATTTGGGTTTTCTCTCTCCTGCTTTTGGTTAATTTAGCTAGGGGTGTATCAATCTTATTGATTCTTTCAAAGAACCAGCTTTTTGACTGGTTGACTTTTTCTATCATTTTCTTAGTCTCGATTTCAGATATTTCTCCCCTTATTTTGCTAATCTCCTCTCTTCTACTGCTTTTGGGATCAGATTGCTCTAGTTTCTCTAAAGCTTTAAGCTGCATTGTTAAGTTGTTTATTTCTGATGTTTCCATTTTTTTGATGTAGGCATTAAGAGCTATGAACTTACCTCTTAGGACAGCTTTCATTGTGTCCCAGAGATTTTGGTAAGTTGTATTTTCGTTATCATTCACTTTCAGGAAATCTTGAATTTCCTTTTTAATTTCTTCCTGAATCCAGTTCTCATTCAGCATCATAGTGTTAAGTTTCCAGGAGTTAGTGTATTTTCTCTTGTTTGATGTGTTGTGGATGTCCAGCTTTAGGCCGTGGTGGTCTGATAAGGCACAGGTTAGAATTTCAACTTTCTTGTATATGTGTAGATTCATTTTGTGGCCCAATATGTGATCTATTTTGGAGAAAGTTCCGTGTGCTGCTGAGAAAAATGTGTATTCTTTCGTGCGTGGGTGAAAAGTTCGATAGAGATCTGTAAGGTCCATTTCTTTCAGGGTTTGATTAAGGTCCAAAGTGTCTCTGTTAAGCTTTTGACCTGTTGATCTATCCCATGTTGAGAGGGCAGTGTTGAAGTCCCCAAGAATTATCGTTTGGGGGTTGATTTCTTGCTTTAGACGCTGTAGGGTTTTCTTAATGAATGTGGAGGGGCCCGTATTGGGTGCATATATGTTCAGTATTGTGAAGTCTTCCTGGTGAATTGTACCTGTGACTAAAATGTAGTATCCATCCGTGTCTCTTATAATTTTCTTTGGTTTGAAGTCCACTTTGTCTGATAGCATAATGGCTACCCCTGCCTGTTTACTGCTTCCATTTGCTTGTAGAATTGTTGACCAGCCTTTTATTTTTAGAGCGTGCCTATCTTTTGTGGTGAGATGGGTTTCCTGCAGGCAGCAGATTGATGGATTGTGATTTTTAATCCAAGTTTGTAATCTGTGTCTCTTGATCGGTGAGTGAATTCCATTAACATTTAGTGTTATAATGGTGAAACTATTTTTGATTCCAGACATTTATTATGTTTAGTAGTTTTTATAAGTATATTGCTTCGCTTTTAATGGTGTTATACTTGCCTTCTGTTCTCCTGGATATGCCTGTTTTTTTCTTCACGCTTGAGTATCATTTCTAGCATTTTTTGAAGGCCTGGTTTGGTGGCCATGTATCCCTTCAAGTTGTCTTTGTGCTGGAAGATTTTCTTTCTCCCTCGATCATGACTGATAGTTTTGCAGGGTAAATCAGCCTGGGTTGACATTTTTGCTCATTCAATACTTGAAGTATGTCTCTCCAAGCTCTTCTTGCTTTTACTGTTTCGACTGAGAAGTCATTTGTTATTTTAATAGGTTTACCTTTAAAAGTGACTAGTTTTTTCTCCCTTGAAGCTCTCAGCACCAGTTCTTTATCTTGAATGTGGTGTGTTTTGACTATTATTTGCCGTCCCGAGCTTCTGTTTTGGTCATATCTATTTGGGGTGCGGAATGCCTCTTGTATATGGATGGGCCTGTCTTTTTTTAGATGAGGAAAGTTTTCCTTGATGATCGTTTGAAAAATTTCCTCAGGGGTGGTATTTTGAGATTCTTGCTCTGGTATTCCATGAATACGGATGTTGGGCTTCTTCAGGGTGTCCCATATCTCCTGGATATTTCTCTCAAGCATCTTTTTGGCTTTAACAGTCTCTTCCATTGAGCTGGTTAATACTCCCACTTTATCTTCAAGGTCTGAAATCCTGTTTTCTGCTCTGTTAGTTCTGCTGATAAGACTCTCTGTGGAGTTCTGGGTTGAAGATAACTTGTCTTTTAGCTCAGTTTTAAACTCTGCTTGAGTCTGCTTTAACTGCTCTATGCCAGTTTTTGATTCTTGCACTGTTTGTCTCAACTCCTCTATGTGTCTGTTGTGTTCCTCCTCAAAGGGATTGATTCGATTATTTAATTCCTCCCGGATTTCCTCTTTCATAGTATTGACCATGTTAATGATCATAGTTTGAAGGTTGTTATCCTGGGTCAGGCTTTCTTAGCCATTTTCCATGGGTTTGTTCTGGTTGGAGTCTAACATTATGGGATTAATTCCTTCAGTGGGAGATTTGTTTACTTGAGTGTTGTTTCTCATGGGTTTGCACTTAGACTTTGGCATTGTCGTTTTAACTCTTAAGATCTTTTAATTTTTGTGCGTTTTTCACTAAACTGAATTATTTGGCCTGGGGCTCTGGGGGCGTGCAGGGACCGAGCTTACCTGGGTCGCGGCGCGGTGAGGCCCGGCTGTACCGCGCGCGAGTCCCGGGCCGTGGAGTGGAGGGGAGGGGGGGGATGGGGCGTCAGCGGGGCACTATTTAAACCCGGGCTACCCGAGGGCAGGGCCGAGCGCAGAGGGGTTGCCCTCTCCTCCTCCCAGGCCCTGCGTGCCTGGCTCCGGCTGGATGGTGGGAGGAGCTGGGTCCACTAGGGGGGGCCTGGAGCTCTGGGGGCGGGCGGGGATCGAGCTTACCTGGCTCGGAGAGGCCCGGCTGTACCGCGCGCGCGCGCCCCGGGTGGCGGAGTGGAGGGGAAGGGAATTGCATCAAATTTTATATATAGCTTCATAATTTCATTCTTCTAATTTTTGCATCTATTTTACTACATAATGACATAACTTCATTTTTCTTTTGGGTTGAAAAGCATCTCATTGTATATGTATACCACTTTTTTAGCATTCTTTTTTTCCCAGTGCCACATGGATTTTTTTTGTTATTCACAGTGCTTCATGTACAGACTTTCCAGCCATCCTCATTCTGTTCTGATCAACTGGATTTCTGGCCACTAGGTCCATACAGAAGCAAATTCTATTTTTGTAAATCAAACAAACAACAGAAAGGCTATGACATTGTGCTGAATCTCTTCTGCTTAATGACGTCCCTCTGAGACTCTCTGTGCAGCTCACTAGGACTTGGGTGACATCTGGTCTTCACTCTCAGGTTGATGACACTTCATACTTCCTAGTGTTTATGGGCAGATTCATGTTCCAATTACTTTATGTAACCATTTCTCCCCTGCATCATCTCTCCCTTGGCGCATCTACTTGGAGCTGGTGTACTTGATGATGGCCTTGGTGCCCTTGGACATGGGGACATGGTGTGCTTGGCCAACTCCCTGGGCAGGAGGAGGCCCACAGCTGTCTGGATCTCCCAGCCACGTGATGGTCCAGCACTTGTTGTAATGCCCCAGGCATGACGCCTCACCCCTGATGCGCTGGAATAGTTCATGATGCTCGTGGCCTTGGACAATATGCCAGTATGTGTGTACCTACTTTAGCACCTTGCACCCATACACTGAGTAGTTCTCCTTGTGGCTGTGCTTGTGCTTCTTGCCATCCTTCTGCACCTTGTTCAGTCACCGCCTTCCTGGAGCCCTTCTTCAGGATGAGCACAGACTTGGTGGGTTCAGGCATTGTAGACTTAAAATTGGGGAAAGGAAACAAACCTACAATAAAGACAAGGACGATAAAGGAAAAGTAGGGAAAATAATTCTTTTTAGCATTCTTATGTTTAATAACTGAAGAGCAATATAGGCCAGTAGTTTTTAATAGAAATCGATCTTTGCACCTTCCCTGTCCAAGTAGTCCCCAAAGAGCAAGTTTCCTGTTCACTGTAATTGGCAGCACTATATTTGACATGTAGTAAATATTTCTGACTAGTGGGACAAAAATTTTACAGTTATTTAAAATTTTTATTTCCTTCTTCCTGCTAACATGGATTTAGTTTGTTCTTAAAAATTGAGGTGTAACATTAGGTTATTTATCTAAGTTCCTTCTTTTTAAATGTAGGACTCCATGCTCTAAACTTCCATTTTATAGCTGCTTTTAGTGTACCTCATGTGATTTAGCATGCTACAATTCCATTTTTGTATTAATCGAGATTTTTTTCTTTTCCTTTTAACTTCTTTGACTCATTGGCTAGTCAAGAGATTTTTATTTATTTCCATATATTTACGAATTTTATGTCTTGCCTCATGTTCTTCATTTCTAGTTGCATGCCATTGTGGTCAAAACAGATATTTGATATGATTTCAATCCTCTTGAAGTTGAGGGTTATTTTGTGGCTTAACATATAATCTATCCTAGAGAATGCTCTGTGCATGCTTTAGAAGAGTGCATATCCTGTTGCTTTTGCATAAAACATTGCATGTCTGTCAGGATCTTTTGGTCTTAAAAGTAGGTCATGTTAAATGTATACTTACTCATTTTCCACCAAATGAACTAACAATTGTTGAAATATAGCACTGTCTCCTGCTCTTACTGTATTGCTGTCTATTTCTTTCCTTAGATCTCTCGATATTTTTCTTTTTTCTTTTTTTGAGATATGTCTTGAGATTGCTCTGAAGCTGGGGACAACCTTAATCTCCCGATCTCATGTCTCTGCCTCTAGAATCCTGGGAATACAGGTGTGCCCCACAGCACTTGGTATTAATATATCCTTTTTATTTTAGTGGCATATATGTGCAACTTTTATATTCTATTGACTAAGTTACCCCATTATCATTGCCATGGTTTGAAATGAGAGTTGTTCCCCACAGGCTTATGTGTTTGAAACTTTAGTTGTTTAGAAAGGTCATGGCATCTTTATAAAGTGGAGCCTTGCTGGAGGAAGGCTGTCATAGGGGTGGGTTTTGAGGTTGATTAGCCCCACCATGCTTCTGGAAGAAGTCTGCTCTTACAGTTTGAAGTGAGCAGTTTTGCCGCTCAGAGCTTTCATGATGCATGTGACTTAGGCTCCCTCCAGTTTCTGCCAACCAAACTCTGTTTCTCCTTTGGAACTGTAAGCTGAATAAATCTCCACTTTTCCCCTTAAGTTATGTTTGAGTATTGTTTCACAGCAACAAAGAGTAACTGCTACAATCATTGTAACAATGTACAATGACCATTTTCTCTGTGGCAGTTTTCTTTTCCATAGCTGGTTTTCAGTTTACCTGAAAAAATGGATAAAGTATCAAGCTGAGAAAAAATATGGTAGTGACATATATGTTTAAGTATGGATTAGTCTCAAAAGCATAATTTTTTTTTTGGGTTCCATCATGACATTTTATTTTTTTTAACATTTTTTATTATTATTTCCGCTCATACAAACTTAATAGGTACACTGGTTCCCTCCCTCCCTCCTCCTTCCCCCAACCCCCCTGCTCCCCCTCCTCTCACCCCTCCCTCCCCATCCCCCAGTGCCCCCCCCAATCCCCAGAGAATCCTTTAATGTGCATGCCTGACTCTCCTCTGGGCCTTCCCTTCCAATGAAGTAGAAGGACCCAGTGGCATTTCCCTGAATGCTTTCCTGTGTTCCCCTTAAGCATAGGACATCATGACATTTTAAAGCACTGTTTTTATTTATTTTCTCTTTGCTCTTTTCCCATTCCCCTGACTCCCTTGTAACCTTCTGCTCTACTCTAAGTCAACTTCCCACCTCCATGTCACCTGTGCCCTTTGGTTCTTGACCTCTCCTTACTCCTGCTTTTCCTCTCCTGCTGCCCTTTCTAATTCCTTAGCCTGTACTCACACTCACCCCACTTGTGTGCATGCATAGAAACATCTTGTAAGCTAGTCAGGCAGTTTTAGAGTAGTCATGCTGGGATGGTCTCTGAAGGTCTTGGAAAGCCATCTCCTACTGATGGGGTTACCCTGAAGGAATATCCCCTGTTGCTAGGGAGGAGCTGACTCCAATCCTCCACAGAGATAAGGTGGTCAACTTCCCCCAACCTGTTGCTTAAAAAGGGATATGGAGATTAGTTCTCTGTTACAGATAAGTAACAGAGAAGGTAGGTACAAGATCAACTGGGTTGGTCCCCAATGTGAGCTAACCAATGAGGAAAAGCCATTTTTCCCAGGCACCTGCCCCTCATGGCACTCCATGTCTGGAGTCCATGAGTTTTTTTCCAGCTCCATGTCCCTCATGGATTCCATGCCTGGAGCCTATGATTTCTTTCTTTTTTTTTAATTTATTATTTCAGCTATTACAAACTTAATAGGTACACCAGTTCCTTCCCACCCTCCTCCTCCCCCCGAACCCCCTGCTCCCCCTCCCCTCCCTCCTCCCTTCCCATCCCCCAGTGCCTCCTGTTCATAATCCTTGCAATTATTGTAGGCATTACAGAGATTTATCTTTGAGTGTCTCTAGGTGGGCTGGGTGGGTTTGGTACTAGGATCCACCTATTAGGGAGTACATATGGCGCTTAATTTTCTGGGTTTGGGATACTTCGCTTAATAAAATTGTTTCTAATGACATCCATTTCCTGGCAAATTCCAGTAATTCATCATTTTTGATGGCTGAGTAGTATTCCATTGTATAGATGTACCACAGTTTCCTTATCCACTCATCAACTGTTGGACATTTGGGTTGATTCCATGACTTTGCTATTGTAAACAGTGCTGCTATGAACATGGTCGTGCTTGTGCTATCGAGATGAACCTCTGCTGTATGGAGGGTTATACCCAAAAGTGGAATAGCAGGGTCATATGGCATTTCAATCTTTAATTTCTTTAAGAATCTCCAGATAGCTTGCCAGAGTGGCTGTATAAGCCTGCACTCCCACCAGCAATGCAAGAGAGTTCCCCTCTCTCCACATCCTCTCCAGCATTTGTCGTTGTTTGTATTGTGGATTTTTGCCATCCTGACCGGGGTGAGATGATATCTCAGGGAAGTTTTGATTTGCATTTCCCTGATGGCTAAAGAAGTGGAGGATTTTTTAAAGATATTTGTTAGACATTTTAATTTCATCCCTGGTAAAATTTCTTCAAAAGCATAATATTGAGTAAATTGGCTGATATAAAAGTATAAATATACTATGCAACTCCAGATAAATGATGATTAATAATAGAATAGTTATATTCCTTCAGTGGTTCTTGACTGAAATCAAGCATAAGAAAACAATTTGTATTCATTGGTGGATATGAACTGTACAAATTAAGTTTCGTTGTGACATTTTCATATGTGCATATAATGTTCTTGGATATATTCACTCTTCTGTTACCTTTCTTTATTCTACCTCCCTCCTCTTTTCACTTTCCATATCTTCAAAAGTCCTTATTTTACTTTCATGTATTTTTCCTCCCTAGATTCTACATATCAGAAAAAAACACATATTTGTGAGACAGCTTTATTAACATGATTATCTCTAACGCCACCATCATCTTGCAAATGATAAAATTTTGTTTTTTAAGACCAAGAATACACACCAACTTTTCTTTTTTTGAATATTTATTTGAAGAGAGGGAGGGAGAGAGGGAAGGAGGGAGGGAAGGAGAGAGAGAAGGTAGAGAGAGAAATACATAGGAACACACTTATGTTAGTGCATATATGGAAGTCAGAGGACAACTTTCGGAAGTTGATTCTCTCCTTCTATCACGTGGGCTCCCAGGACTGATCTCAAGCTGCCAGTTTTGTATACTGGTGAGA
Organism: Typhlomys cinereus; assembly: GCA_023101885.1. NCBI lineage: Eukaryota > Metazoa > Chordata > Mammalia > Rodentia > Platacanthomyidae > Typhlomys > Typhlomys cinereus. The sequence continues at coordinate 888,678 of JALPQD010000396.1, read as the reverse complement.
TTTTCTATTGAAACATCTTGCTGGCCCAACACCAAATTTTATTTGTCCACTCATCACAGAGTCTGATTCTGTACCTTGGTTCTCATGAGTAATATAATAAATATAGGTGTTGCAGTTTGTCTGCGTGGTTGCTGATAAATGACCATCAAAAGGCTTAAGGGAATGAGGGGTTTATTTCCTTACGACAGTCCGTTACAGTTCATAGTCTAGCTTGATGGGAGAACATGCACCAACATCAGGGCTGAGGGACCTGACCACACCATCACATAATGGCTGAGAGATGGACAATCCTTACTTGCCAGAACATCATGTTTAGCCATGTATACAGAAGGATGCTGACTCTCTAATCAGCTCTCCGTGATTTATTCCAGTGCCTATGCTACCCACCATGGGCTAGGCCCTTCCCATCAGCTAGACAATCTTTTGCAGGTTTTCTCTGGGCTTAACTCAACCATTAATTCTCTACAAATTGCCCAGAGCTCAAACCCTCAACTGTCAAGTTGACACCTGCGACTAACTGACACTAGGTATGCCAGCATTTCTAGTATTATGTGATAGTTCTCTTTTTATTTTTTTTTTCTGAAAATAAGCTTTTATTTAAAATGAATTTTCTTTTTTTTAACATTTTTATTATTATTTCCGCTCATACAAACTTAATAGGAAGACCAGTTCCCTCCCCCCTCCACCTCCCCCCGAACCCCCTACTCCCCCTCCCTCCCTCCCCATCTCCCAGTGCCTCCCCCCCCAATTCCCAGAGAGTCCTTTATTGTGAATGCCTAACTCTCCTCTTGGTCCTCCTTTCCGATGACATAAAAGGACCAAGTGGCATTTCCCTGAACCCTTTCTCGTGTTCCCCTTAAGCATAGGAACACTACTGTGCCCATCAACCCCTTGCCTCCAAGGATCTTGGTGCTTTTATCCGATGTTAGACTTTGTGAGGTCAATAGTGTGACGGACATGGCGCAGGGCATGCAAAGTCCTATTATGATTGCTTCAGCCCTATCTAGTGTGGAGACTCTTCAAATCATTGCTCCCCCCATCCCTTTGCTCTTACAATCTTACCGCCCCCTCTTCCGCAGATGTCCCTGAGCTTCAGTATGGGGAGAGATTAGGCTGGCTTAGTTCTATGTGGATGATATAGAGTCTCTGAAGTTCTGGATTGTGGTTTGTTGATTTTCTTTTGCAGTTTTGCTGCTCCTGCAATGCCTTTCACTCCATCCTGATGGGCACTGTATGTCACCCCCTGGTCAGAGACAAAAAACTGTTAAACTGGAGTCTTGTTATAATAGCACATTCAAGGGTAGATGTAATGAAAGCAGGAAACCTCGGTGAGGGAGGGATCAGTCACCCATTTGCAAAATGATCTCTTTTCATCTGCCAGACTATATGCCCTCCCCTTCTGGTGAGATCATATCCCCTCAGTTGTACATGATCAGGAACGAACGTCTGTGAACTTAACCAGGTGTCACATTACTTACTTGCATTCCTTGGAGGTCGATTTTGAATTTTCTTTTTTTAAATACATTTTTTATTATTATTTCAGCTCATACAAACTTAATAAGTACATCAGTTCCCTCCCTCCCTCCTCCTCCCCCCCGAAAACCCCTGCTCCCCCTCCCCTCATCCCTCCGGCCCCGTCCCTGCGTGCCTCCCGCCCCAATTCCCAGAGTCCTTTCTTGTGCATGCCTGACTCTCCTCTGGGCCCTCCTCTCCGATAACATACAAGGACCCAGTGGCATTTCCCTCAACCCTTTCCTGTGTTTCCCTTAAGCATAGGAACACTACTGTGGCTGTCAATCCCTTGCCTCCAAGGATCTTGGTGCCTTTAGCAGATGCTAGACTTTGTGGGGTCAATAGTGCCTTGGACATTGCTCTGGGCATGCAATATCCAATTATGATTGCTTCGGCCCTAAATTGTGTGGACTATCTTGCAAATCCTTGCTCCTCCCATCCTTTTGCTCTTACACTCTTACCGCCCCCTCTTCCTCAAATGTCCCTGAGCTTCAGGATGGGGAGAGATTAGTCTGGCCTAGTTCTATGTGGTTGATATAGAGTCTCTGAAGTTCTGGATAGTGGTTTGTTGATTTTCTTTTGCAGTTTTGTTGCTCCTGCAATGCCCTTCACTCCATTGTGATGGGCACTGTATGTCACCCCCTGGCCAGAGACAGAAAGCTGTTAAACTGGAGTCTTATTATAAGAGCATATTCAAGGGTAGATGTAATACTTATACCCAAAAGTGGAATCACAGGGTCATATGGCATTTGGCAATGAGAGGGGTCAATCACTCATTTGCAAAATGGTTACTTTTTAATCTGCCGGACTATATGCCCTCCCCTTCTGGTGAGTTCATACCCCCTTAGTTGTAAATGATCAGGAACAAATGTCTGTGAACTTAACTAGGTGTCAGATTACTTTCTTGCAGTCCTTGATGGAGGCCTATTTTCTCTACTGTAACCTGGTCACTTCTCTCCTTGTTTCTGGTGTGGCCCTCCAACCCCATCCCTCCTGTTCATAATCCTTGCAATTACTGTAGGTAATACATAGATTTACCTATGAGTGTCTCAAGATGGGCTAGGTGGGTTTGGTATTAGGAGCCACCTATTAGGGAGTACATATGGCGCTTAGTTTTCTGGGTCTGGGATACTTCACTTAATATACTTGTTTCTAATGACATCCATTTCCCGGCAAATTCCAGTAATTCATCATTTTTGATGTCTGAGTAGTACTCCATTGTATAGATGTACCACATTTTCCTTATCCACTTGTCAACTGTTGGACATTTGGGCTGATTCCATGACTTTGCTATTGTAAACAGTGCTGCTATGAACATGGTCGTGCTTGTGCTATCGAGGTGAACCTCTGCTGTATGGGGGGTTGTACCCAAAAGTGGAATCGCAGGGTCATATGGCATTTCAATCTTTAATTTCTTTAAGAATCTCCAGACGGCTCGCCAGAGGGGCTGTATGAGCCTGCATTCCCACCAGCAATGTAGCAGAGTTCCCCTCTCTCCACATCCTCTCCAGCACTTGTTGTTGTTTGTATTGTGGATTTTTGCCATCCTGACCAGGGTGAGATGATATCTCAGGGAAGTTTTGATTTGCATTTCCCTGATGGCTAAAGAAGTGGAGCATTTTTAAAGATATTTGTTAGACATTTTAATTTCATCCCTGGTAAAGTTAGTTTGAAGTTCCAGGGCCCATTTTTTAATTGGGCCATTGTTTTCCTTCGAGTTTAGTTTTCTAAGTTCTTTGTGCACTCTGGACAGTAGAGCTCTATCAGATGTGTGGTTAGTGAAGATTTTCTCCCATTCTGTGGGTTTCCTTTGAGCTCGCATTATAATCTCTTTATCTGAACAGAAGCTCTTTAATTTCACAAGATCCCAACTGTTGAGAGTTGGTAGCAGTGACTGTGCCATTGGATGTCTGTTTAGGAAATGTTGGCCTAGCCCAATCAGCTCGAGGGAGTTCCCTATCCTTTCAACTATGGTTTGTAAAGTCTCTGGCCTTAAATCAAGGTCCTTGATCCATTTGGAATTAAGTCTTGCACATGGTGACAAGTACGGGTCCAGCTTTAATCTTCTGCATGTGGAGATCCAGTTTTGCCAGCACCATTTGTTGAAAATGCTGTTCTTTTTCCATTGGATTCTTTGGGCCCCTTTGTCAAAGACCAAATGGCTGTAATTTTGGGCTTATATCTGGGTCTTCAATCCTTATCCATTGATCTGTGTGTCTATTTTGGAGCCAGTACCAGGCTGTTTTTATAACTATGGATTTGTAATATAGACTAAGGTTCGGTATGGTGATACCTCCAGCAGTGTTTTTGTTACTCAGGATTGTCTTTGCTATCCTGGGTCTTTTGTGCCTCCATATCAATTTTGAGATTGTTGGTCAACTTCTTTAATCCCAACTTCTTTGGGATTTTAATTGGTATAGCATTGAATTTGTATATTTCCTTTGGTAGGATGGTCATTTTACGATGTTGATTCTGCCAATCCAGGAACATGGGAGGTCTTTCCACCTTCTGGTGTCTTCTGCTATTTCTTTCTTTAGGGTTTTAAAGTTTTCGTTGTAAAGGTCTTTTACCTCCTTGGTTAGATTTATACCAAGATACTTCATTTTTTTAGGGGCTATAGTAAATGTGATTGTTTCTCTCAATGCTTTTTCACTTCTTTCATCCTGGGCATATAGGAAGTCCCCTGATTTTTGCACATTTATTTTGTATCTTGCCACCCTGCTGAACTTCTCTTTTAGTTCCAAGAGCTTCCTGGTGGAGTTTTTGGGATCACTCAGATATAAGATCATGTCATCTGCAAATAGGGATAGCTTGACTTCTTCCTTGCCGATTTGAATCCCTCTTATGTCCCTTTCTTGTCTTATGGCTTCAGTTAAGGCTTCAAGTACAATATTGAATACAAGTGGTGAGAGTGGACAGCCTTGTCTAGTTCCTGATGGAAGTGGGAATGCTTCCAATTGTTCCCCATTGAGCATAATCCTTGCTGTGGGCTTGTTGTATACAGCTTTTATTATATTGATAAAGGTTCCTTCCATTCCTACTGTGTCTAGCGTTTTGATCATAAAAGGCTGTTGGATCTTGTCAAAAGCTTTTTCTGCATCTATCGAGAGTATCATGTGGTCTTGAACTTTGGACAGGTTTACATGATGAATTACATTTATTGATTTGCGTATGTTGAACCAACCTTGTGTGCCGGGGATGAAGCCTACTTGGTCCCTGTGAATGATCTTTTTAATATGTTTTTGAATCCGATTTGCTAAGACTTCGTTGAGAATCTTTGCATCTGTGTTCATCAGGGAGATCGGCCTATAGTTTTCTTTTTTAAGTGAATCTTTATTAGGTTTTGGGATTAAAACGATATGAGCTTCATAGAAGGAATTTGGTAGTGTTCCTTCCTTTGCTATTTGATGGAACAGTTTAAGGAGTATTGGTGTTATTAACTCCTTAAGTGTCTGGTAGAACTCTGTGCTGAATCCATCTGGTCCAGGACATTTTTTTTTGTGGGAAGATTCGAGATTACTTATTCAATTTTCTTATATGTTATAGGACTATTTAAATAATTCACAACTTCCTGATTCCATTTAGGTAAGTTGTGTTTACTTAGAAATTCATCCATCTCTTTTGTGTTGTCAAACTTCACAGAGTATAAGTTTTTGAAATATGATGTTATAATTCTCTGGATTTCTTGGGTATCAGTAGTGATCACTCCATGTTCATTTCTCATTTTGTTAATTTGGGTTTTCTCTCTCCTGCTTTTGGTTAATTTAGCTAGGGGTGTATCAATCTTATTGATTCTTTCAAAGAACCAGCTTTTTGACTGGTTGACTTTTTCTATCGTTTTCTTAATCTCGATTTCAGATATTTCTCCCCTTATTTTGCTAATCTCCTCTCTTCTACTACTTTTGGGATCAGATTCCTCTAGTTTCTCTAAAGCTTTAAGCTTCATTGTTAAGTTGTTTATTTCTGATGTTTCCATTTTTTTGATGTAGGCATTAAGAGCTATGAACTTACCTCTTAGGACAGCTTTCATTGTGTCCCAGAGATTTTGGTAAGTTGTATTTTCGTTATCATTCACTTTCAGGAAATCTTGAATTTCCTTTTTAATTTCTTCCTGAATCCAGTTCTCATTCAGCATCATAGTGTTAAGTTTCCAGGAGTTAGTGTATTTTCTCTTGTTTGATGTGTTGTGGATGTCCAGCTTTAGGCCGTGGTGGTCTGATAAGGCACAGGTTAGAATTTCAACTTTCTTGTATATGTGTAGATTCATTTTGTGGCCCAATATGTGATCTCTTTGTGAGAAAGTTCCATGTGCTGCTGAGAAAAATGTGTATTCTTTGGTGCGTGGGTGAAAAGTTCGATAGAGATCTGTAAGGTCCATTTCTTTCAGGGTTTGATTAAGGTCCAAAGTGTCTCTGTTAAGCTTTTGACCTGTTGATCTATCCCATGTTGAGAGGGCGGTGTTGAAGTCCCCAAGAATTATCGTTTGGGGGTTGATTTCTTGCTTTCAACGCTGTAGGGTTTTCTTAATGAATGTGGAGGGGCCCGTATTGGGTGCATATATGTTCAGTATTGTGAAGTCTTCCTGGTGAATTGTACCTGTGACTAAAATGTAGTATCCATCCGTGTCTCTTATAATTTTCTTTGGTTTGAAGTCCACTTTGTCTGATAGCATAATGGCTACCCCTGCCTGTTTACTGCTTCCATTTGCTTGTAGAATTGTTGACCAGCCTTTTATTTTTAGAGCGTGCCTATCTTTTGTGGTGAGATGGGTTTCCTGCAGGCAGCAGATTGATGGATTGTGATTTTTAATTCAAATTTGTAATCTGTGTCTCTTGATCGGTGAGTTAATTCCATTAACATTTAGTGTTATAATGGAGAAACTATTTTTGATTCCAGACATTTATTATGTTTAGTAGTTTTTATAAGTATATTGCTTCGCTTTTAATGGTGTTATACTTGCCTTCTGTTCTCCTGGATATGCCTGTTTTTTTCTTCACGCTTGAGTATCATTTCTAGCATTTTTTGAAGGCCTGGTTTGGTGGACATGTATCCCTTCAAGTTGTCTTTGTGCTGGAAAGTTTTTTTTTCTCCCTCGATCATGACTGATAGTTTTGCAGGGTAAATCAGCCTGGGTTGACATTTTTGCTCATTCAATACTTGAAGTATGTCTCTCCAAGCTCTTCTTGCTTTTACTGTTTCGACTGAGAAGTCATTTGTTATTTTAATAGGTTTACCTTTAAAAGTGACTAGTTTTTTCTCCCTTGAAGCTCTCAGCACCAGTTCTTTATCTTGAATGTGGAGTGTTTTAACTATTATTTGCAGTGGCGTGCTTCTATTTTGGTCGTATCTGTTTGGGGTGCGGAATGCCTCTTGTATATGGATGGGCCTGTCTTTTTTTAGATGAGGAAAGTTTTCCTTGATGATCGTTTGAAAAATTTCCTCAGGGGTGGTATTTTGAGATTCTTGCTCTGGTATTCCATGAATACGCATGTTAGGCTTCTTCAGGGTGTCCCATATCTCTTGGCTATTTCTCTCAAGTATCTTTTTGGCTTTAACAACCTCTTCCATTGAGGTGGTTAGTACTCCCACTTTATCTTCAAGGTTTGAAATTCTGTTTTCTGCTTCGTTAGTTCTGTTGATAAGACTCTCTGTGGCGTTGTGGGTTGAAGATAACTTGTCTTGTAGCTCAGTTTTAATCTCTGCTTGAGTTTGTTTTAACTGCTCTATGCCAGTTTTTGATTCTTGCACTGTTTTTCTCAACTCCTCCAGATGTGTGGTGTTCCTCTTCAAAGCGATTGATTCGATTATGTAATTCCTCCCTGATTTCCTCTTTCATAGTATTGAACATGGTAATGATCATATTTTGAAAGTCTTTATCCAGTGTGAGGCTTTCTTGGCCTTTTTCCACAGGTTTGTTCTGGTTGGAGTCTAACATTATGGGATTAATTTCTTCAGTGGGAAATTTGTTTACTTGAGTGTTGTGTCTGATGGATTTGCACTTTGACTTTGGCATTGTCATTTTAACTCTTAAGATTTCTCAATTTCACTAAACTGAATTATTTGGCCTGGGGTCCTGGTGGGCGGGCGCGGGCGGAGACTTACCTAGGTCGCGGGGTGAGGCCCGGCTGGACCGCGTGTGCGCGTCCCGCCTGGTGGAGCGGGGTGGGGTAATAGGAAGATGGGAGCATCGGCGTGGAGCTATTTAACCCGAGGGCAGCTGGGAGGGGGCCCGGGCGCAGGGGGAGGTCCTCCTAGTCCCTCGGCCCCGTGCTCGGCTCCGGCTGGATGATGGGAGTCGGAGCAGGGTCCCTGTGGGCTGACCTGGGGTCCTGGTGGGCGGTGCGTGGGGCAGAGACTTACCTAGGGCACGGGGTGAGGCCTAGCTGGACCGCACGTCCGCGTCCCGACCTGCGGAGCTGGGTGGGGTGTAAAGGGAGGATGGGGGCGTCGGCGTGGAGCTATTTAACCCGAGGGCAGCTGGGGCGGGGCCCGGGCACAGGGGAAGGTCCTCCTCGTTCCTCGGCCCCGTGCTCGGCTCCGGCTGGATGATGGGAGTCGGAGCCGGGTCCCTGTGGGCTGACCTGGGGTCCTGGTGGGCGGTGTGTGGGGCGGAGACTTACCTAGGGCGTGGGGTGAGGCCCGGCTGGACTGCGCGCGCATCCCGACCGGCGGAGCGGGGTGGGGTGTAAAGGGAGAGGAAATATTTTCTTATCAAAGCCCACAATTGGGTTTGAGACTTGTGTGGGCTTGTCCTGAGGATACAATTTTCAATGTCTTCACCAACACCACTTGGTTTTCCTTTATCGGAGTTTTTCACATTCCTTTCCTGAAGATAGCTTTTGATTTTGATTTTGTTTGCAGTGGAATTTCTTCTAAGAGGTTTGCATGTTCAGATATAACATATTTTAGGATTCATTCTTTAAATGACATATACTATATACTTTATTTATATTTATTACTTTATGTTTATTATGCATGATATTTTATTTTATTTTTGTTGTTTTAGAGTTTCATTCATGAATTAAAATGAATTTATGTCATTTTTGCCCCTTATTAGCCAATCACATTCCTCTTCCTTTTTTTATTGTAAACCTTTTTCCCTACCAGTCTATCTCCTAATTTCACAGTATATTTTTCCACATGTGGCCCATTGAGTTTCATCTGGGTTGCCTTTAATGGCATTTGCCTTGTCACTTGATGGAGTATGCATGATATTTTAGTCAATATTTCAGAGAAAAGTAGCTTCCATCTAACATTAACCCTCAATAATCTCTCAGGGAGGTGTGGAGCCTCTTGAGATCTTTCCCCGTCCATGGTGAAATGTTGATAGGCCAAATGTGCAGGTCCTGTGGATGCAAAATTATAGTGAAATCATGGCTATAACACCCCATCATGTCCATAAGATGTCTGGAAACACTTCCGTCCTCACCTTCAGTGTATTACATTCTCACTGCCCTGTTTTGCATGGCATTTTTTGGGATTAATTTTAAGTTAACTTTTGGATATGTAGTTAGAACATCTTCTAAAGATTCAATATTGCATATATATCTATCCAGTTATCACAGAAAGATGATGAAAATACTAATCTTTCTATAACGTATACTTAGGAATGACTTGTTTCTTACTTAAATCAATGAAGTAATGAAAAGTAGAATAAAATCTTGGCAAACTTGCTTTCATTTTTATCCATTTCCTTTGTTTTGGGTGAGATTCTTTCTCAATCCTGCACATTGCTGTGTTGAGAGGTGTGCAGGCTCACAAAATGGTGATGCTAATAGATTTCATAACTCTTCAATGATAAATGCACAAAGATAAGAGTAATAAAATATTTTACTGGAAGCTTTTTATAGTCTCCTATTCTAGTCACTTGAAATATGCCCGAAATAGTCCGTCATCACAAATATGCAGTCACCTTGCAACCATCCTTGCAGGAATAAAGATATCCTAAAAAGACACTTATACTTCTCTTTTTGGTTATGAGACTATTGAAATAATAGTCCTCAGGGAATTGAAATACATATTGGGAAAAGGAAAAGACTAAAACCTGGTGCCAGCCACAGAAGGCACTTATCTTCTGGAAATATATTTCACAAAGTTCTGACAACTTGTCATATTATTTTTCAAGAGAGACCAAAACAAGGCAATTATTAGGGTGGGATATACCTTGACCAGGATTGCTTAGCTATTCATGCTCTTTGTTTCTATTTAGTTTTAAACCTCATGTCAAGAGATGGAAGGTGAACATGGAATTCACTGGACATCTTTATTTGTTGCTCTTCCAAATGTGGCCATACTGAATTAATCTCCTTTCTCTGTTTTTCACTATTACTTGTTTCTTTAATTACTGTGTTGAGGATGGGTAGCATAGCCTCATTTGTTAGACCTGCCAAGAGTCCAGGCTCTGACTCTTACTATGGTAACAGCATCACATTCTAGGAGCAGCAGAGTAGAATCTCATGGACAGATTGCCCCAATATGATATCACTCCTCAGGCAACAACAGTAATCTCATGGTAAGTGGATATTTCCCTTATGTGCTAAGGCTTTCCTTTGAATCACATTGTGTAGCAGAAATCTGATCTTGATCAACTAGATTACAGTGTGACTAGGACTAGCTCATTATGCATACCTCTTGCCCCCTGTTCCAGTTCTTCCTGTATTTAAAGTCAAAGCATATTAGTACCTCAAAGATGGACTAAAAGGCTCCTACCTACCACAAATGGTCACTTTATCCAAATCTGTTATTCCCTTTTCAGTATTTGGATTTATTTCTTGGGACGGGACCTGGCATACAAAAAACTATAGAGTTAGGCCTCTGGCCTAGTAATGCAATTATGTTTTCCTATTCAATGGTCTTTGTACCTTCATAAAAACCAAATGACTAGAGAAGTATGAATCTGTAGATTCTTTTTGGAGAATAACATTATTCTTAACAGCATTAAAATTTTTCAGTGTACAAATATATTATGCCTTTCTATTTATTTGGGTCTTACTCTTTGGAACAGTTTTATACATTTTTAGTTTATGAATCTTACATAGCTTGGTAAACTTATTCCTAAACATTATATTCTTTTCAATTCTGTTATAACTGCAATTATGGTTCTGTCCAAGGTCCCCAGAAGGAATACTCCCAAACACATTCTATGATGCCAATATTACACTGATCTGCAAAACAAATAAACATACACAAAAAAGAAAACTATAGGTCAATCTCAATGGTGAGCATGGATGGAAAATTTCTCACCCCAAACTAGCAAACCAAATTTAAAGACGTATCAAAAAGATCACTCCTACTAACGAGGCTGGGTTTATTCCAGAAACACAAAGTTGGTTCAATATATGCAAATCAGTAAGTGCAATTCATCTTATAAACAAAAGCAAAGACATAAGCTACATGATCAATAGATGCAGAAAAATATGTTGACAAAATTCAACACCCTTTTATGATAAAAATCCTGGAAACAAAAGGTATGTAAGGAACATATATCAGCATGATAATGGCCACATATAATAAGCCTATAGCAAAAATCATCCTAAGAGGTGAAATATTTGAAGCACTTCCACTTAGACCAGGAACTAGACAAGGCTCTCCATTCTCAACACTCTGTTTGATATTGTTCTTGAAGTTTTAGCTAAAGCTAAACAGAAGAGGAAGTTAAAAGGTATACAAATAGCTATCTCTATTTTCAGATGATATGATTATATCCATGACAGACCCCCAAAGGTTCCACAGTAAATGCCTGGAAAGAAATAAATGCCTAGTGGCAAGCTAAAATATTAATATTAGAAAATGACTTTCCTAAGGATGAACAAAGCAAGAAAGTCCTAAGAGAAATAATTCTATTTGCCATAACACCAAAAGAAATACCTTGGAATAAATCTAACTGAGGATGTGAAAGATTTGCATAATGCAAACTTTAAAACACTAAAGAAAGAGATTATAGAAGATACCAGAAAATGGAAAGGTCTGTCATGTTTCTGGATCAGTAGAATTAACATTTAAAAACTGGCCATCCTACCAAAAGTATTATAGATGACAATCAAAATTCCAACACAATTCTTCACAAAAATAAATAAAACATCAAAATTCATATGGAAGTACAAAAAGCCCAGGAAAGCAAAAACAATCCTGAGTAGTAAAAACCCTGGTAGAGGTAGTGACACACCAGACCTTAAATTACACTTCAAAGCCATAGTAATAAAAACTGAATGGTACTGATTCAAAAACAGAGACACAGATCAATAGAATAAAATTGAAGATTCAGATAAAATTCATATCCCTACAGTCAACTGATTTTTGACATAGGTGACAAAAAATTGGGTAAAGGACAGCATCTTCAACAAACATTGCTGGGAAAATTAGATATCTACATGCATAAGAATGAAGATAGTTGGGCTTTGGCCTGCGCCGCGCCCCCGGGACCCCAGCCCCCTTTCTCCCTCCCATGCCGCCTCGGTCCGCACCGCCATCCCCAGGTGAGTGAGCCGGTCTGGTCCACCCCACCCCTCAGAAACCCCCAGGTCACCCCGTGTCCCTGCTCCAGGCCCCGGCCCGCCTAGGGCTTAGGCCTGGGCCAGGCCCCCGGGCCCCAGCCCCTTTCTTCCTCCCGCCTGCCTGTCGGACCCACTGGACAGGACTTGCTCACATTCCTCCATCCCTAGAGCTTGGGAGGGCCACTAAGCCAAGTCCCAGGCCCCAGGTGAAGAATTCTGCCAGCAACATCAGACCCTCTGCCTCTCTGGCCCACGGGGGACCCACACAAGTAGTCTACAGAAGATGCACTGCTACTCAGAATTCAATAGAGTCCAAAGAAAACTCAAGCAAAGTTCTAAGGGTCAAAGGCCATACATCTGAAAACCTCTACAATCATCCTATCACATGGGAGAGATTCTTCACATCCAGCCCAAAGATAAGTAAACCTCCCCTTTTTTTTTCCCACTTTACTGTTCCTTTCTAATATTAATCACTGTATATTAACCTTTCCATACAGCCACCCCAAAAACATATACAACTCCAGGGAATACACCACTCACTCTCACATATCACCAAAATACTACATTGTAAAAGTGCACTACCATACTAATATTCACCTCCTGTCTACCTAACCTGATTTAACTGATGTACTAACAGCCTAATAGCCTCAGCTAGGAAATAACAATAACAAAAGACAAACATACCCATCCCCAAGGCAAGCACTGGTAACAACTGCCCAAGAGTAGTAATACCAACAAAATCAGTTCAGTCAAAAACACACAGAAACTGAAAAGCCCTAGAAGACAAAACAACAATGCCTGAGTCAAAGTGCAGATACATGAGAAACAAAACCTAAGGAGACCAATCTCCCACTGAAAAAATCAACCCCTTAAGGATGGATTCCAACCAGAACAAATTTACAGAAAATAGCCAAGAAAGCCAGACCCTAGACAACAACTTTCAAAGTATGATCATTATCATGATTAATACTATGAAACAGGAAATCCAAGAGGAATTAAACAACTGCATCCACCATTTTGAACAGGAACACAACAGGCATTTAGAGGAGTTGAGAAAAACAGTTCAAGAAACAAAAATAGGCATAGAGCAATTAAAACAGTCTCAGGCAGAGTTTAAAATCAATCTAAAAGACAAGTTATCTTCAACCCAAAACTCAACAGAGAGTCTTATCAGCAGAACTAACAAAGAGGAAATAGAATCTCAGATCTTGAGGACAAAGTGGGAGAATTAACCAGCTCAATGGAAGAGGTAGTTAAAGCCAAAAAGGTACTTGAGAGGAACATTCAAGAGATATGGGACACCCTGCAGAAGCCTAACATGTGCATTCATGGAATACCAGAGTAAGAATCTCAAAATACCACACCTGAGCAAATTTTTCAAATTATCATAAATGAAAACTTCCCTCAACTGAAGAATAAGAGGCCCATCCAAATACAAGAGGCATTTTGCACTCCAAACAGATATGACCAAAATAGAAAATTGCCACGGCAAATAATAGTCAAAACACTCCACATTCAAGACAAAGAAAAGGTGCTGAGAGCTTCAAAAGAAAAAAAACATGTCACTTTTAAAGGTAAACCTATTAAAACAACAAATGACTTCTCAATGGAAACAGTAAAAGCAAGAAGAGCTTGGAAAGACATACTTCATGTATTAAATGAGCAAAAATGCCAATCCGGACTGATATACCCGGCAAAACTGTCTGTCATGATTGAGGGAGAAAGAAAAATTTTCCAGCACAAAGACAACTTGAAGGGATACATGTCTAGCAAACCAGGCTTTCAAAAAATGCTAGAAATAATATGCAAACTTGAAGAAAAAAACAACCGTATCCAGGAAAACAGAAGAGTAGTATAATAAAACAAAAACATAAATGTAAAATAATAAGCTTACAAAATTTACTAAACATAAAAAATGTCCAGAATTAAAAATAATTTCTCCATTATAACATTAAATGTCAATGGTATTAACTCACTGATTAAGAGACAGAGATTACAAACTTGGATTAAAAATCACAACCCATTAATCTGTTGCCTTCAGGAAACTCATCTCACCAAAAAAGATAGACACATCCTAAAAATGAAAGGCTGGTCCAAAATACTGCAAGCTAATGGAACCAGGAAACAGGCAGGGGTAGCCATTATGCTGTGGGACAAAGTGGACTTCAAACCAAAAAAAAATCATAAGAGACACAGATGGATACTACGTTTTACTCACAGGTACAATTCACCAGGAAGACTTCACAATACTGAACATTTATGCACCCAATACGGGCCCCTCCACATTCATTAAGAAAACCCTACAGCATCTAAAGCGAGAAATCAACCCCCAAAGGATAATTCTTGGGGATTTCAACACTGTCCTCTCAATATGGGATAGATCAATAGGTCAAAAGCTTAACAAAAACACTTTGGAACTTAATCAAACCCTTAAAGAAATGGACTTTACAGATCTCTATCGAACTTTTTACCCACACAGCAAAGAATACACATTTTTCTCAGCACCACATGAAACTTTCTCCAAAATAGATCACATATTGGGCCAAAAAACGAATCTCCACATATACAGGAAATTTGAAATTCTAGCCTGTGCCCTATCAGACCACCACAGCTTAAAGCTTGACATCAACAACACAACAAACGACAGAAAATACACTAACTCCTGGAAACTTAACACTATGATGCTGAATGAGAACTGGATTCAGGAAGAAATTAAAAAGGAAATTCAAGATTTCCTGAAAGCGAACAATAATGAAAATACAACTTACCAAAATCTCTGGAACACAATGAAAGCTGTCCTAAGAGGTAAGTTCATAGCTCTTAATGCATACATCAGAAAAAATGGAAAGATCAGAAATAAATAACAATGCAGCTTAAAGCTTTAGAGAAACTAGAGCAATCTGATCCCAAAAGCAGTAGAAGAGAGGAGATTAGCAAAATAAGGGGAGAAATATTTGAAATCGAGATGAAGAAAACAATAGAGAAAATCAACCAGTCAAAAAGCTGGTTCTTTGAAAATGTCAGTAAGATTGATACACCCCGAGCTAAATTAACCAAAAGCAAGAGAGAGAAAACCCAAATTAACAAAATTAGAAATGAAAATGGAGATATCACTACTGATACCCAAGAAATCCAGAGAATTATAACATCATATTTCATAAACTTATACTCTGTGAAATTTGACAACACAAAAGAGATGGCTGAATTCCTAAGTAAACACAACTTACCTAAATTGAATCAGGAAGTTGTGAATTATTTAAATAGTCCTATAACATAGGAGGAAATTGAGGAAGTGATCTTGAATCTTCGCACCAAAAAATGTCCTGGACCAGAAGGATTCAGCACAGAGTTCTACCAGACATTTAAGCAGTTAATAACACCAATACTCCTTAAATTGTTCCATCAAATATCAAAGGAAGGAACACTACCAAATTCCTTCTATGAAGCTAATATCGTTTTAATCCCAAAACCTAATAAAGATTCACTTAAAAAAGAAAACTATAGGCCGATCTCTCTGATGAACACAGACACAAAGATTCTCAACAAAGTCTTAGCAAATCGGATTCAAAAACATATTAAAAAGATCATTCACAGGGACCAAGTAGGCTTCATCCCCGGCACACAAGGTTGGT
This sequence comes from Typhlomys cinereus, assembly GCA_023101885.1. Classification (NCBI taxonomy): domain Eukaryota; kingdom Metazoa; phylum Chordata; class Mammalia; order Rodentia; family Platacanthomyidae; genus Typhlomys; species Typhlomys cinereus. The sequence continues at coordinate 873,041 of JALPQD010000396.1, read as the reverse complement.
TCAACATATGCAAATCAATAAATGTAATTCATCATATAAACCAGTCCAAAGTCCCAGACCACAGGATACTCTCGGTAGATGCAGAAAAAGCTTTTGACAAGATCCAACAGCCTTTTATGATCAAAACGCTAGAGACAATAGGAATGGAAGGAACCTTTATCAATATAATAAAAGCTGTATACAACAAACACATAGCAAGGATTATGCTCAATGGGGAAAAACTGGAAGCATTCCCACTTCGATCAGGAACTAGACAAGGCTGTCCACTCTCACCACTTCTATTCAATATTGTACTTGAAGTCTTAGCTGAAGCCATAAGACAAGAAAGGGGCATAAAAGGGATTCAAATTGGCAAGGAAGAAGTCAAGCTATCCCTATTTGCAGATGACATGATCTTATATCTGAGTGATCCCAAAAACTCCACCAGGAAGCTCCTGGAACTAACTGAGAAGTTCAGCAGGGTAGCAGTATACAAAATAAATGTACAAAAATCAGAGGCCTTCCTATATGCCCAGAATGAAAGAAGTGAAAAAGCATTAGAGAAACAATTCCATTTACTATAGTCCCTAAAAAAAATGAAATACCTTGGTATAAACCTAACCAAGGAGGTAAAAGACCTTTACGATGAAAACTTTAAAACCCTAATGAAAGAAATAGCAGAAGACACCAGAAGGTGGAAAGACCTACCGTGTTCCTGGATTGGCAGAATCAACATCGTAAAAATGACCATCCTACCAAAGGCAATATACAAATTCAGTGCTATACCAATCAAAATCCCAAAGCAATTCTTTAAAGAAGTTGACCAAACAATCTCAAAATTCACATGGAGGCACAAAAGACCCAGGATAGCAAAGACAATCCTGAGTAACAAAAACACTGCTGGAGGTATCACCATACCAAATCTTAGTCTATACTACAAATCCATTGTTGTAAAAACAGCTTGGTACTGGCTCCAAAATAGATACACAGATCAATGGATAAGGGTTGAAGACCCAGATATAATCCCACAAAATTACAGCCATTTGATCTTTGACAAAGGGGCCCAAAAAAATCCAATGGAAAAAGAACAGTATCTTCAACAAATGGTGCTGGCAAAACTGGATCTCCACATGCAGAAGATTAAAACTGGACCCGTACTTGTCACCTTGTACAAGACTTAATTCCAAATGGATCAAGGACCTTTATTTAAGGCCAGAGACTATAAAAACCATAGTTGAAAGGGTAGGGAATTCCCTCGAGCTGATTGGGCTACGCCAACAGTTCCTAAATAGACATCCAATGGCACAGTCACTGCTACCAACTCTCAACAGTTGGGATCTTGTGAAATTAAAGAGCTTCTGTTCAGATAAAGAGATTGTTACATGAGCTCAAAGGCAACCCACAGAATGGGAGAAAGTCTTCACTAACCACATATCTGATAGAGCTCTATTATCCAGAGTGCACAAAGAACTTAGAAAACTAAACACCAAGAAAACTAATGGCACAATTAAAAAATGGGCCCTGGAACTTAAAATAAACTTTACTAGGAATGAAATTAAAACGTTTAACAAATATCTTAAAAAATGCTCCACTTCTTTAGCCACCAGGGAAAATGCAAATCAAAACTTCCCTGAGATATCATCTCACCCCGGTCAGGATGGCAAAAATCCACAATACAAACAACAACAAATGCTGGAGAGGATGTGGAGAGAGGGGAACTCTCCTACATGGCTGGTGGGAATGAAGGCTCATACAGCCACACTGGCAAGCCATCTGGAGATTCTTAAAGAAATTAAAGATTGATTTGCCATATGACCCTGCGATTCCACTTCTGGGAATAACCCCCCATGCAGCAGAGGTTCACCTCCATAGCACAAGCATGACCATGTTCATAGCGGCACTGTTTACAATAGCAAAGTCATGGAATCAATCCAAATGTCCAAGAGTTGGCGAGTGGATAAGGAAAATGTGGTACATCTATACAATGGAGTACTACTCAGCCATCAAAAATGATGAATTACTGGAATTTGCTGGGAAATGGATGTCATTAGAAACAATTATATTGAGAGAAGTATCCCAGACCCAGAAACTTAAGCGCCATATGTACTCCCTAATAGGTGGCTCCTAGTACCAAACCCACCCAGCCCACCTAGATACACTTGATGATGAAAAGCTCTGTAATACTGTAATTGCAGAGTATGAAAAGGAGGGATGGGGTTGGAGGGCCACACCAGAAACATGGAGAGAGGGGACCATGTTACAGCAGAGAAAATAGGCCTCCATCAAAGACTGTAAGTAAGCAATGAGACATCTCGTTAAGTTCACAGACTTTTCGTTTCTGATCATTTACAACTGAGGGGGCGTGATCTCACCAGAAGGGGAGGGCATATAGTCTGGCAGATAATAAGTAACCATTTTGCAAATGGGTGATTGACCCCTTCCTCACTATGGATTCCTGCTTTTATTACATCTACCCTTGAATATACTCTTAAAACAAGACTCTAGTTTAACAGCTTTTTATCTCTGGCCAGGGGGTGACATCCAATACCCATCAGGATGGAGAGAAGGGCATTGCAGGAGCAGCAAAAACGCAAAAGAAAATCAACGAACCATAATCCAGAACTTCAGAGACTCTATATCAACCACCTAGAACTAGGCCAGCCTAATCTTTCCCCATCCTGAAGCTCTGGGATATTTGCAGAAGAGGGGGTGGTAAGATTGTAAGAGCACAAGGATGGGAGGAGCAATGATATGCAAGATACTCCATACAAGTTAGGACCGAAGCAATCATAATTGGACTTTGCATGCCCTGCGCAATGTCCAACACACTATTGACCCCACAAAGTCTAGCATTTGCTAAAAGCACCAAGATCCTTGGAGGCAAGGGATTGACAGCCAAAATAGTGTTCCTATGCCTAAGGGGAACAAAGGAAAGGGTTCAGGGAAATGCCGCCAGGTCCTTGTAAGTCATCGGAGAGGAGGACCCAGAGGAGAGTTTGGCATGCACATTAAAGGATTCTCCGGGGATTGGGGGAGGGGAGGCACTGGGGGATAGGGAGGGAGGGATGAGGGGAAGGTGAGCAGAGGGTCGGGAGGAGGAGGAGGAAGCGAGGGAACCGGTGTACCTAATAAGTTTGTATGAGAGGAGATAATTAAAAAAGAAAAGATTAATTGGACCTCTTAAAACCAAAAAAAAAAAAAAAATGAAGATAGATCCCTACCTGTTACCCTTCACAAAAATTAACTCCCTCATTAGCATTAACCTTAATTTTAGACCAGAGATTTTAAAGCTACAAGAATAAAGAATAGGGAGTAAACCATTGGCATTGGGTAGCATTTCCTGAATAGAACCCAAAATGTACAGGAAATAAGACCATACTCAACAAGTGGAACTTCATGAAATATAAAGACTTCTGTTTAGCAAAAGATATTGTTGATTGAGCAAAAACACAACCCATGGAATGGGAGAAAAGCTTTTTCACCACATATCTGAAAGAGGTCTAATATCAGAACATACAGAGAACTCAAAAATTCAATATCAAAAAAGTAAGACACCCTATTAAAATGGGCCTAAGAAATAAAAATGAATTTTTCATAGGAAGAAATTCACATGTCTAGCAAATATCTTTTTAAAACCCACATAGCGCTAAACCGAACAGGTTCTTTTTTAAAAACACGATTTTTTAATTTATTTTTGTATTTCCACTCATACAAACTTAACAGGTACACCGGTTCCCCTCCCTCCAACTTCCCATCCACCTATGTCCCCCTCCCCTCCCCTTTCCCTGCCCATCCGCCAGTGCCTCCCCCTCTCATCCCCGGAGCATCCTTTAATGTGCATGCCAAACACTCCTCTGGGTCCTCCTCTCCGATGAGGTGCAAGGACCCAGCGGCATTTCCCAGAACCCTTTCCTGTATTCCCCTTAAGCACAGGAACACTACTGTGGCTGTCAATCCCTTGCCTCCAAGGATCCTAGTGCCTTTAGCAAATGCTAGACTTTGTGGGATCAATAGTGTGTTGGACATTGCACAGGGCATGCAAAGTCCAAATATGATTGCTTCGGCCCTAACTTCTGTGGAGTATCTTGCATATCATTACTCCTCCCATACTTGTGCTCTTTCAGTCTTACCACCTCCCTTCCGCAAAATCCCTGAGCTTCAGGATGGGGAGAAATTAGACTGGCCTACTTCTAGGTGGTTGATATAGAGTCTCTGATGTTCTGGATTATGGTTCGTTGATTTTCTTTTGTGGTTTTGCTGCTCCTGCAATGCCCTTCACTCCATCCTGATGGGTATTGGATGTCACCCCCTGGCCAGAGATAAAAAGATGTTAAACTAGAGTCTTGTTATAAGAGTATATTCAAAGGTAGATGTAATAAAAGTAGGAAACCACAGTGAGAGAGGGGCCAATCACCCATTTGCAAAATGGTTACTTTTTATCTGCTAGACTATATGCCCTCCCCTTCTGGTGAGATCACACCCCCTCAGTTGTAAATGATCAGAAACGAAAAGTCTGTGTACTTAACCAGATGTCTCATTGCTTACTTGCTGTCCTTGATGGATGCCTATTTTCTCTGCTGTAACATGGTCCCCTCTCTCCATGTTTCTGGTATGGTCCTCCCACCCCATCCCTCCTTTTCATACTCTTTGCAATTACAGTATTTCAGAGCTTTATCGTCCAGTGTCTCTAGGTGGGCTGGGTGGGTTTGGTACTAGGAGCCACCTATTAGGGAGTACATATGGCGCTTAACTTTCTGGGTTTGGGATACTTCACTCAATATAATTGTTTCTAATGACATCCATTTCCCAGCAAATTCCAGTAATTCATCATTTTTGATGGCTGAGTAGTACTCCATTGTATAGATGTACTACAGTTTCCCTATCCACTCGTCAACTGTTGGACATTTGGGTTGATTCCATGACTTTGCTATTGTAAACAGTGCTGCTATGAACATGGTCGCACTTGTGCTATCGAGGTGAATCTCTGCTGCATGGGCGGTTATTCCCAGAAGTGGAATCGCAGGATCATATGGCATTTCAATCTTTAATTTCTGTGGGTTGCCTTTGAGCTCATGTAACAATCTCTTTATCTGAACAGAAGCTCTTTAATTTCACAAGATCCCAACTGTTGAGAGTTGGTAGCAGTGACTGTGCCATTGGATGTCTGTTCAGGAACTGTTCGCCTAGCCCAATCAGCTCGAGGGAGTTCCCTACCCTTTCAACTATGGTTTTTATAGTCTCTGGCCTGATATCAAGGTCCTTGATCCATTTGGAATTAAGTCTTGTACAAGGTAACAAGTACGGGTCCAGTTTTAATCTTCTGCATGTGGAGATCCAGTTTTGCCAGCACCATTTGTTGAAGATGCTTTTTTTTTTTTTTTCCATTGGATGTTTTGGGCCCCTTTGTCAAATATCAAATGGCTGTAGTTGTGTGGGCTTATATCTGAGTCTTCAACCCTTATCTATTGATCTGTGTGTCTATTTTGTAGCCAGCACCAGGCTGTTTTTATAACTATGGATTTGTAGTATAGACTAAGGTTTGGTATGGTGATACCTCCAGCCGTGTTTTTGTTACTCCGGATTGTCTTTGCTATCCTGGGTCTTTTGTGCCTCCATATAAATTTTGAGAGTGTTTGGTCAACTTCTTTGATGAATTGCTTTGGGATTTTAATTGGTATAGCATTGAATTTGTATATTGCCTTTGGTAGGATGGTCATTTTTACGATGTTGATTCTGCCAATCCAGGCACAAGGGAGGTCTTTCCACCTTCTGGTGTCTTCTGCTATTTCTTTTTTTAGGGTTTTAAAGTTTTCATTGTAAAGGTATTTTACCTCCTTGGTTAGGTTTATACCAAGGTATTTCATTTTTTTAGGGGCTATATTAAATGGGATTGTTTCTCTCAGGGCTTTTTCACTTCTTTCATTCTGGGCATATAGGAAGGCCACTGATTTCTGTACGTTTATTTTGTATCCTGCCACCTTGCTGAACTTCTGTATTAGTTCCAGGAGCTTCCTGTTGGAGGTTTTGCGATCACTCAGGTATAAGATCATGTCATCTGCAAATAGGGAGAGCCTGACTTCTTCCTTGCCGATTTGAATCCCTTTTATGTGCCTTTCTTGTCTTATGGCTTCAGCTAAGACTTCAAGTACAATATTGAATAGAAGTGGTGAGAGTGGACAGCCTTGTCTAGTTCCTGATCGAAGTGGGAATGCTTCCAATTGTTCCCCATTCAGCATAATCCTTTCTTTGGGCTTGTTGTATACAGCTTTTATTATAATGATAAAGGTTCCTTCCATTCCTACTGTCTCTAGCATTTTGATCATAAAAAGCTGTTGGATCTTGTCAAAAACTTTTTCTGCATCTATTAAGAGTATCATGTGGTCTTGGACTTTGGACTGGTTTACATGGTGAATTACATTTATTGATTTGCGTATGTTGAACCAACCTTGTGTGCCTGGGATAAAGCCTACTTGGTCCCCGTGAATGATCTTTTTGATATGTTTTTGAATCTCATTTGCTAAGACTTTATTGAGAATCTTTGCATCTGTGTTCATCAGAGAGATTGGACTATAATTTTCTTTTTTATGGGTATATTTGGCTTTGGGATTAAAACAATATTAGCTTCATAGAAGGAATTTGGTAGTGTTCCTTCCTTTGCTATTTGATGGAACAGTTTAAGGATTATTGGTGTTATTAGCTCCTTAAATGTCTGGTAGAACTCTGTGCTGAATCCATCTGATGCAGGACATTTTTTGGTGGTTAGATTTGAGATTACTTCCTCAATTTCCTCCTATGTTATCGGACTATTTAAATAAGTCACAACTTCCTGATTCAATTTAGGTAAGTTGTGTTTGCTTAGGAACCCATCCATCTTTTTTGTGTTGTCAAACTTCACAGAGTATAAGTTTCTGAAATATGATGTTATAATTCTCTGGATTTCTTGGGTATCAGTAGTGATAACTCCATGTTCATTTCTAATTTTGTTAATTTGTGTGTTCTCTCTCTTGCTTCTGGTTAATTTAGCTAGGGGTGTATCAATCTTATTGATTTTTTCAAGGAACCAGCTTTTTGACTGGTTGATTTTTTCTATTGTTTTCTTAGTCTCGATTTCAGACATTTCTCCCCTTATTTTGCTAATCTCCTCTCTTCTACTGCTTTTGGGATCGGATTGCTCTAGTTTCTCTTAAGCTTTAAGCTGCATTGTTAAGTTATTTATTTCTGATGTTTCCATTTTTTTGATGTAGGTATTAAGAGCTATGAACTTACCTCTTAGAACAGCTTTCATTGTGTCCCAGAGATTTCAGTAAGTTGTATTTTCATTATCGTTCTCTTTCAGGAAATCTTGAATTTCATTTTTAATTTCTTCCTGAATCCAGTTCTCATTCAGCATCATAGTGTTAAGTTTCCAGGAGTTAGTGTATTTTCTCTTGTTTGTTGTGTTGTGGATGTCCAGCTTTAGGCCGTGGTGGTCTGATAGGACACAGGCTAGAATTTAAACTTTCCTGTATATGTGTAGATTCGATTTTTGGCCCAATATGTGATCTATTTTGGAGAAAGTTCCATGTGGTGCTGAGAAAAATGTGTATTCTTTGGTGCATGGATGAAATGTTCGATAGAGATCTGTAAGGTCCATTTCTTTAAGGTTTGATTAAGTTCCAAAGTGTCTCTGTTAAGTTTTTGACCTGTTGATCTATCCCATGTTGAGAGGGCGGTGTTGAAATCCCCAAGAATTATCGTTTGGGGGTTGATTTCTTGCTTTTGACGATGTAGGATTTTCTTAATGAATGTGGAGGGGCCCGTATTGGGTGCATAAATGTTCAGTATTGTGACGTCTTCCTGGTGAATTGTACCTGTGACTAAAATGCAGTATCCATCTGTGTCTGTTATGATTTTGTTTGGTTTGAAGTCCACTTTGTCCGACAGCATAATGTCTACCCCTCTCTATTTCCTGGTTCCATTAGCTTGCAGAATTTGGACCAGCCTTTCATTTTTAGGATGTGCCTGTTTTTTGTGGTGAGATGAGTTTCCTGATGGCAGAAGATTGATGGGTTGTGGTTTTTAATCCAAGTTTGTAATCTCTGTCTCTTAATCAGTGAGTTAATGCCATTGACATTTAATGTTATAATGGAGAAATTATTTTTAATTCTGGACATTTTTTATGTTTAGTGAATTTTGTAAGCTTATTGTTTGACATTTATGTTTTGGTGGTATTATACTTCCCTTCTGTCCTCCTGGATACACTTGTTTTTTTTTCTTCAAGTTTAAGTATCATTTCTAGCATTTTTTGAAGGCCTGGTTTGGTAGATATGTATCCCTTCAAGTTGTCTTTGTGCTGGAAAATTTTTCTTTCTCCCTCCATCATAACAGATAGTTTTGCTGGGTATATCAGTCTGGGTTGGCATTTTTGCTCATTTAAAAATGAAGTACATCTCTCCAAGCTCTTCTTGCTTTTACTATTTCCATTGAGTAGTCATTTGTTATTTTAATAGGTTTACCTTTAAAAGTGCCTTGGTTTTTTCTCTTGAAGCTCTTAGCATCTTTTCTTCGTCTTGAATGTGGAGTGTTTTGACTATTATTTGCCATGACGAGTTTCTATTTTTATCATATCTGTTTGGAGTGTGAAATATTTCTTGTATTTGAATCGGCCTTTCATTCTTTAGTTGAGGGAAGTTTTCATTTATGATAATTTGAAAAATTTCCTCAGGTGTGGTATTTTGGGATTTTTGCTCTGGTATTCCATGAATGTGCATGTTAGGCTTCTTCAGGGTGTCCCATATCTCTCGAATGTTCCTCTTAAGTATCTTTTTGGCTTTAGCAATCTCTTCCATTGAGCTGGTTAATTCTCCCACTTTGTCCTGAAAATCTGAATTTCTATTTTCTGCTTTGTTAGTTCTGCTGACAAGACTGTTGAGTTTTGAGTTGAAGATAACTTGTCTTTTAGTTTGATTTTAAACTCTGCTTGAGACTTTTTTCACTGCTGTACACCTATTTTTTTTCTTGAACTGTTTTTCTCAGCTCCTCCAAGTGTCTGTTTTGTTCCCGTTCAAAATGGTTGATGCGGTTGTTCAACTCCTCTTGGATTTCCTCTTTCATAGTATTAATCATGGTAATGATCATACTTTGAAAGTGGTTGTCTTGAGTCTGGCTTTCTTGGCTATTTTCTGTGAATTTTTTCTGGTCTGAATCCATCATTATGGGGTTAATTCTTTCGGTGGGAGATTGGTCTTCTTGGGTTTTGTTTCTCGTGGATCTGCACTTTGACTTGGGCATTGTTGTTTTGTCTTCTAGGGCTTCAGTTTTTTCTTCTAGGGCTTTTCAGTTTCTGTGTGTTTTTGACTGAACTGATTTAGTTGGTATTACTACACTTGTGCGGTTATTACTAGTGCTTGCCTTGGAGTTTGGTACGTTTGTTTTTTGTTATTGTTATTTCCTAGATGAGGCAATTAGGCTGTTAGTACATCAGTTAAGTCAGGTTAAGTAGACAGGGGGTGAATATTAGTATGCTAGTGCACTTTTACGATTTAGTATCTTGGTGATATGTGAGAGTGAGTGGTGTACTCCCTGGGTTGTATATGTTTTTGTGGTGGCTGTATGGAAAAGTTAATCTACAGTGATTAATATTAGAAAGGAACCATAAGGTGAAAAAATGAAGGTTTCCTTATCTTTGGGCTGGATGTGAATAATCTCTCACATGTGATAGGATGATTGTAGAGGTTTTTAGATGTATGGCCTTTGACCCTTAGACGTTTGCTTGAGTTTCCTTTGGACTCTATTGAATTCTGAGTAGCAGTGTGCCTTCTGTGGACCATGTGCGTGGGTCCCCGCTGGACCAGAAAGCCAGAGGGGCTGATGTTGATGGCAGAATTCTTACCTGGGATCTGGAACTTGGCTTAGTGGCTCACCCAAGCTCCAAGGATGGAGGAATGTGAGCAAGTTCTCTCCGGTTGGGCGGACAGGTGGGAGGGAGGAAGAAAGGGGCTGGGGCCCAGGGCATGGCCCAGGTAAAACCGGAGGCAGCCTGGGTGCTGCTGGGACATGGGGCCACCTGGGGAGCTGGGCGAATTCACCTGGGATGGAGGATTGGGAGCACGGTCGGGCAGACAGGAGGCAGGAGGAAGATTTAAAAACATGATTTATTTATTTTACGTGTGTATATGTGTGTGTGTGTGTGTGTGTGTGTGTTTGTGTGTGTGTTTTGTGTGTGTCAAAGTGCACTGTGTGTTCTTGTGGAGGTGCATGGATGACTTCAGGAACCATCCTGGATTGTTTCTACCTCCTATTTTTTTTTTTTCTGCTTGCTCTGGGATTTTCCAGGCTCTGCCCCCCAGGACTAGAAGTGCAGGCTGTAGCCATTTCCACCTGATGTTTTTATGTGGGACCTGAGATTTGAACTCAGTACCTTATGCTTGAAAGAGAGAATTTTAACTCCTCAGCCATTTCCCAGCCCCCTAGCAAATATCTTAAATTAGAGAAATGCAAATTAAATCCACCCTGAAACATCAGTCAGAATGTCTAAAATCCAAGACACCAACAGTAACAAATGCTGGTGAAAATGCAGGGAGAAATGATCCCTCATTCATTTCTGGTGGGAATGCAAACTTATACAACCCCTTTGGAGATCAGCTATACCACTTATGAGAATATTCTCAAAGATGCAGTATTCTGCATCTTTATTAGAGAGACTGGAGTGCATTCATGTCATTTCAGCTCTGTTCAGATAGCAAGGAAATGGAATCAGCCTAGTTATACAACAGAAGATGAATGGATAAGGAAAATATGGTACTCACATGTGATGAAATACTATTCAGTGGTCAGAAAGATACAATAATGAAATTTGCTGGTAAATGGATGGAATTGGAAGAAATGATATTGATTGAAGTATCCTAGATACAGAAAGACAGGTGCCACATGTTCTCCTTTAAAAGTGCTCTTAGCATTGAACTTTCAGAATGATGCACTCAAAGGGAAACTTCTATAACACTTACAAACTACAAAGAAACACAAGTTGGGGAGGAAAAAAAGTCCCAAGCGAGTAAAATAAAAAAATAAGAAAATAGATGAATAAGACAATCAAAGAAGAAAAAATCTTAAAGGAGAGGGAAGAAAAGGGATAGTAAGGTGTAGGGGAGAAAAGAAAAATAGGGAAAAAGAAGACAAGTGACCTGGGTGGGGGAGTAATCAAAGGCCTCATCAGTTACAAACATTGCAAGCTATGGGAACTCTGGTAAGAAGAATCCAGTGGGAATATATAAGGTCCATGGGGAACCAATTACTCTTTGAATGGTTTCTAATTCCCCCCTATTGTCAGGGAACACAAACCTGATACTGTAAACCTTTCCCAATAACAGTGGAAGGGGAGAAAAAAGACACTAGGAAGTACAAATGTCTTAACGTCAATTATAAATATCCAATAGTTAACTACCGCCTAAACATTTATTATACCCTGTTATACCCTAAGATAAGAAAAGCTTTCAACATTCAACCAAGAAACACCCTATTGTAATGGAAAATTAATTAGGCAGAAAAATCACCACTAGCCAGAATGCATAGTATTCGTGATCTTGGAATGCCCAGCCCTAAGCAGACTATCAAAGTATCTCTCCATTGTCAAGTTCAGGGAACCTTGCAGAAGAGGGGGCATTAAGAATGTAAGAGCCTAAAGGTGTACTGCAGGCCAAGATTTTCCAGTCATGACAGGATTGTTGCATCCAGGAACTCACTGCAAAGATATCTACTACCACCAGATCTACACAATGGTTAACATATCACCATTCTCCCATGAACCAATGTGGTTCTTAGGAGAAACAACTATACTCAGAAAGAATCTCTAGGACAGGTGCTGGATAAAAGAAGGGGTGTCTCCCCTTTGTGAGATCGCCCACTGAAGGGCCACAGAGACCTGCTTTCACACTAGCACAGGCGCTCCAAAAGGAGCCCTGTTAGCAACACATGTGGAGGGACTGAAAGATGAGATACATGACTGGATTGATGAAGGGAAGGGAGGGAGGGGATGGGATGGGCAAGAGCATAAACTCGTTTTGTGTGTACATGAAAAATTCTCAATAAAAATGAATTAAAATAAAATAATAAATAAATACAATTATGTCTTAGTCCATCTTAGTTCCTATAAAATAATACATGGATCATGAACCAATTTTACTTCTTTCATTTATGAGACTGGGAAGGTCAAGATGCCAGCAGATTTGCTATCTGATAAATGTACATGTCTCATAGATAATGTGTTCTAAATGTCCTGACAACAATGAATTAATAAGGCAATATTCTGGAGGGTCTTTCATAATTAAACTAATCCAATTTATTACAGTAATTCCCTTATGACCTATTACTTTCCAAAGGCCTCACCTCTTCATTAAAATCTCCTTGGGGCTCTGCTTCAACACATCAGTTTGGAAGAGCACAAACTTTTATGTTATAGCAGATTTACTTTATTAATTTTAATTTTGGACCAACAATGAATTTTAAATATTGTTTATAACATCTTGTAATTTGGAACATTAACACTACTAAATCACTTTTAGCATCCTATAAGATTTTATTCATGAAGTCTGTGAAAACTGATAATGCTTCCTTTTTAACTTGTATGCCTTTTTCTGCTTATTTAATTCCTGTGGGTAGAACTTACAGTGCAGTAACCAACACCAGTGGTGGAAACACACATCTTTTTTTTTAAATGTATTTTCTCCGCTCATACAAACTTAATAGGTACACCAGTTCCCTCCCTCCCTCCTCCTCCCCACGACCCCTCTGCTCACCCTCCCCTTACCCCTCCCTCCCCACCCCCCAGTGCCTCCCCTCCCCCAATCCCCGGAGAATCCTTTAATGTGCATGCCAAACTCTCCTCTGGGTCCTCCTCTCCGATGACGTACAAGGACCCGGCGGCATTTCCCTAAACCCTTTCCTTTGTTCCCCTTAGGCATAGGAACACTATTTTGGCTGTCAATCCCTTGCCTCCAAGGATCTTGGTGCTTTTAGCAAATGCTAGACTTTGTGGGGTCAATAGTGGGAAACACACATCTTCATCTTGTTTCTTGTATCATGCAAAAGGCTTTTGATGTGATTTTAATAGTGTCTTCTTCAGATATGATTTTAAAGATGTTGAGGAAGTGTTTTTCGTTCTTATATTTTTAGTGTTTTTTTATTTTTTAACAGTCTTTTATCTACGGTTAGGAGGGGGACCTTCAATACCAATTAGGATGCAGCCAAGGGTAATTCAGAATACCAAAGATCCTACACTGTTCACCCGGAACCAGCCAAATCTCTCTCCATCCTAAAACTCAGAGAACCTTGCAGAAGAGGGGGCGGCAAGATTTTAAGAGCCTAAAGATGGGGAGGACCAACGATATGCAAGATACTCCACACAAGTTAGGGCTGCAGCAGCCAGGATTGGACTTTGCCTGACCTGCACAATGGCTGATATGTAAACGACTCCCCCACTCCCCCAAGGCTTCAGGCAGTAGGATCCTTAGAGGCAAGGGATTAAACAGTCATAATAGAGTTCCCATACTAAAGGGAAGCCCAAGAAGGGGCTCTGGGCTATGCCACTGAGTCCTGAACACTCACTAGGGTGGAGGACTCAGAGGGAGGTTTGGCATTTACACAAAAGAATGTTCCAGGGGATGGGAGTGGGGGGGGGAGTGGGAGGCATTGGGAGAAAGGGAGGAAGGAGGGTGAAAGGAAAAGGGGAAGGGAGAGAGTGCAATGGTGGACGACTGGGCAAGAGAGGAGGGAGGGAGAGGATGGGGGTACCTACTGAGCTTGTATGATTTAGGAAAAAAATAAAATGTGTGAGAAAAAGTTCTTTTTAAAAAATTTCTCCCACATTTTATGAAGTTTATTGTGATATCTTTCACTTTTGGATCAGAGCTATTATCAATGCACAGTTTCAGTTAGGAATTGTTCATTCTTTTGAATTTTGGGTTGGAGTTTTGTTAAATTTACCAGTAAGGAAAGGAACTGACTAGAGCAGGGGCCTGGGTAGCCGGCGGGCTTTGCTGTGCATGCTCAGGGCACTTAGGGCAGATGCTGGGTAGGGAATCACGTTCTCTCCAACTGCAGATGCCATAAGATTTGGTTATGTCCTTCATGTTTGACTAGATTTACAGTGGTTTCAGCAGTGTGTTATAGTTTTTAGGATTATATAAGAAAACTGGTAAACTGGTATTTCTTGGATTAGATAATATGTGGAAAACCATACTGCTGCACATGTTGACAGCATGTCCCAACATTACATCCCAATTCAGAAGAACTCACTATTGCGGGCATGACTTTCACAACTTTTGGCCTGGGTGGACATATTTAAGCCCGAAGAGTATAGGAAAAACTACCTTTCTGCTACCAATGGCATTGTATTTCTTGTGGATTGTGCAGACTATGAAAGGCTGTTAGAACCAAAAGAAGAACTTGATTCATTGATGACAGATGAAACCATCACTAACATGCCCAAACTGATTCCTGGGAATAAGAATGACAGGCCTGAAGCCATCAACAAAATATGAGAGACATTTGGTTTATTTGGTCAGACAATGGGAAAGGGCAGTGTATCACTGAAAGAACTAAAGGCCCGGCCACTTGAAGTCTTCCGGTGCAGTGTACTCAAGAGGCAGGGGTATGGAGAGGGCTTCAGGTAGATGGCCTGGTACAGTACACTGACCAGCAGCCGCCTACGCTGATCTCTTTTTAGGCCTCCTCAGAGATAGATCAGCCAACACCCATCACTTAAATGCAATAAACTTTCATTGGTTTTAAAATAGATTTTTTAGATTATTAATATATCTACTTAATTTCAGCTGAGAATTGAAAGCTGAGTCAATTAAATGTAAAGATCACAGTGTTAGCTTTCTAATTCCATAGAAATGGTTTTTACAATTTCTAATCTGACATCAGACTGGCACCATTTATAAAGAGCAATTCCCCAGCAGTCCATTTGAAGCACTTTTTTTTTTAACAATGTGAAACACAGATGCCGACTCTGTTCCAAAGCTTATAGTGTTTGATTTTTATGTCCTTTTGCAACTAATCTTTTTTATTTTTTATTTTTTATTTCCACTCATACAAATTTAATAGGTACCCCGGTATCCTCCCTCCCTCCTCCTCTTCCTGGACCCCCTTGCTCCCTCCCCCCTTTTCCTGTTCCTTTCCCCTCTTCCCTCCCTATCTCCCAGTGCTTCCTCCCCCTTCCCATCCCTGGAGCACCCTTTAATGTGTATGTCAAACTTTCCTCTGGGTCCTCCTCTCTGATGAGGTGTAAGGACTCAGTGGCATTTCCTAGAACTCTTTCTTGTGTTCCCCTTAAGTATAGGAACACTATTGTGGCTGTTAATCCTTAGCTTCTAAGAATCCTAGTGCCTTTAGTCCATGCTAGACTTTGAGGGGTCAATAATGCGTTGGTCATTGCACAGGTCATGCCAAGTCTTATTATGATTGCTTAGGCCCTAACTTGTGTGGAGTATTTTGCATATTGTTGCTCCTCTCCATCTTTAGGCTCTTACAATCTTACCGCCCCCTCTTCCGCAAATTTCCTTGAGCTTTAGGATGGGGAGAGATTAGGCTGGCCTAGTTCCAGGTGGTTGATATAAAGTCTCTAACATTCTGAATTATGGTTTGTTGATTTGTTTTTCAGTTTTGCTGCTCCTGCAATGCCCTTGGCTCCATCCTGATGGGTATTGGATCTCACCCCTGGCCAGAGATAAAAAGCTGTTAGAGTCTTATTATGAGTATATTCAAAGGTAGATGGAATAAAAGTAGGAGACCACGGTGTGTGTGGGGGGGGTGTCAGTCTCCCATTGCAAAATGGTTACTTTCTATCTTGCAACTAATTTTTAAGTTTTAGATCATCCATCCACCTGTGTCAAGTGTGCCATTGATAACTGGCTCATGGTGGCCTCATGATGCCTTCTCCTTCCAGTAGCACATTTTTCCATGCAATAAAACATGCTCTTGTAAAAAAAATATAAGTAAAACTTTATGGTTGTGGGCGTTTCACTGTTGAGAGTTTTATTTTGGTTTAGTTTCTTTCAAATTCTGACTTGTGATTCTATTACTTCGAGTCAGTTTTTTTTATCATTATTTCCGCTCATACAAACTTAATAGGTACATCGGTTTCCTCCCTCCCTCCTCCTCCCCCTGAACCCCCTGCTTCCCCTCCCCTCACCCCTCCCTCCCCATCCCCCAGTGACTCCCACCCCAATTCCCAGAGAGTCCTTTAATATGCATCCCTGTTGAGTCAGTTTTGATTGGTTGCATGTTTCTAAGTATCTATTTGCTTTATCTATGCTATATAATTTTTGATTGGAAACACTCAAGGCATTTCCTTATAATCTTTTTCATTTTTGTCATGTGAATAATAATGTTGTCACTTCCTCTTTTTGAGACAAGGTTTTACTATATGGCTCAGATTGACCTTAAAGACTTTATTCTTCAGTCTCTTAACTGTCCATTAAGTTTTTGAGATTACAAGTGTACAACACCATGCCCTGCCTCACTTCCATTTTATATTTTAATGAGTTTAATCTCCTTGTATGTTTTTTTCAAATTTGGTATGTTGTGTTGTTATTTTTATTAGTTAAAAATATTTTCTAATTTCACTTGTGACTTTCTCTTTCAAACTTGGTCACTTAAGAATGTGTTGTCTAACTTCCACATATTTATGTTATCCTTTCCCTTCATCTTTCCCTCTCTCCCTCCCTTCCTTCTTTTTTGATATAGGTTGTTGCTCTTGTATGATATTGGTCTTGCTATTTATAGTCCAGGCTGGACTCAATTTCTCAATCTTCCTGCCTCAGCTTTCTAAGTGCTGAGATTACATTTCTATATTACCATGCTTGACTTATAGTTTTCTTTCTATTGTGGCTATTTTGTTTAATTTCACAATACTTTGGATTAATTGAAATTTTTAAAATTTAGTGCAACTGGAGCGGTAGCAATAGCTACCAGAAAGATGGCAGAAGAAGAAGGAAGGAAAAAAAAAAAAAAACCCTTTGTTTCCAGAAAATCTACTGAAAAAAAGGAAGGCTTATCAAGTCACCCAGGCAAGACAGGCACTGTAGGAAAAGAGGGAAAGGAAATGTAGAGTTCAGGTTTAAGGGATTGGAATCATTCATAAGTGACTCCTGGCGGCAGCAGTGTGACAAAATACGTGTGACGACTAGAAGTGAAACCTTGTGCTTTGGAAGTTCCTGATAAACATTCTTTGGCCTTTGTTGTCTGCATTCAAAGGGTTGATGGAGTAAGCTTGCTGGTACACAAGTGCATCACAAGACTTCCCCTGAAGAAACTTCAGTGGTGTCTTTGTCAGAGTCACCCCTCCTCCCCCACCCCAAAGCATAAAACTGTTGTGTGTAGTGGAACCTTTGGGGATTTCCAAACATGAAGTCTACCGGGGAACTCATCTTGAAACGTGGACAAGCAAAAGTGAAGAATAAAATCATCCCTCTGACAGATAACACAGTAACTGAGGAGCACTTAGGGAGATTTCGCATCATATGCCTGGAAAACCTCATCCAGGAAATTGCCTTCTCAGGAAAGTGTTCCCAGGAGATCTCATTCCTGTGTCCTTCCCATCTCTTTGTGCCCAGCCATGCAACCAAGACAGAACCCCAACAGAGTGGGGTTCCTCAAGGACATGGGCTTACTTTGATATTTGGGCGAGTGCATCAATCAACTCATCTGCCAGCTGAACTAGACCAGTTGGAAGCACAATACACTGGAAACCTGCTTGGGGGATTATCAAGTATCTTCAGACAAGATT
Organism: Typhlomys cinereus; assembly: GCA_023101885.1. Classification (NCBI taxonomy): domain Eukaryota; kingdom Metazoa; phylum Chordata; class Mammalia; order Rodentia; family Platacanthomyidae; genus Typhlomys; species Typhlomys cinereus. The sequence goes on along the minus strand of JALPQD010000396.1, from coordinate 855,295 downwards.
ATTTTCTGCCTTCAAAAACTGCAAGAAGGGACCAGAGAAAGACAGTAGGTTACAAACAGCAGGCAGCTCTCTGCACAGCCCATTTCCCAAGACAAGTTGCACATCAGCTGCTACTGTCTTTGAAATGAACACGTGTTATGGAAGGAGGGGTCTTGCTCTGTTTTCTGCTGCCTGGAGGCGTCCTGTTGGTGGGTGAGTGATGGCCACAGGCCTCCCTGACACTTACCAAAATGGACCAGACCCAAGGACATCTCTGAATATGAGAGTTCTGGGACTTATTTATATTATTTTTATATGGTGATTTAGGGGGAAGGAATTTGAGAGTTTGGTTATTTTGGGAGGACAGGGTCATGCTGTGTAGCCATGACTGACCTTGAACTCATGGCAGTCCTCCCCTGTTTCAGCCTCCCATATACTATGATTGCATGTGGGTGCCACCATGCCCACCTAGTCACGGCCCTGTTCTGGAAGGATTAAAAATGAAATTAAACAGAAGAGCACAAACACAGGGAGGGACTCCCTTTTCTGAAAAAAAATATTCAATTGTTTTTGTAACCTAGCATGCTTTATTTTGCAAATTACTTCGTGTGTGTAAAATTAATGTGTATTTTACTGGCTATATGTAGAGCATTGTATATGTGTTGCTCATAATGTTTTTCAAGAACTTATTTATTTATTTATTTATTTGAGGAAGAGAGAGAAAGAAGAAGAGAGCAAGTGAGGGTGAGAAAATCATACAATTTATAATGCACAGGTGGAGGTCAGAGCACAAATTTTGTATGCTGAGTCTTTCCTTCTACTGTGTGGGTTTCCAGGTTTAAAATTCAGGTTTCCAGGTTTGGAAATTTTCACCTTTAGCGGTTGAGCAATCTCTCTGACCCCTTTTTCTTTTTTTCTCTTTCCTTTCCTCCTCCTCTTCCTCTTTATTCCTTTCTCTCTCTCTCTCTCTCTCTCTCTCTCTCTCTCTCTCTCTCTCTCAAAGACTTTGATATATAACCTGGGTTGGGCTGGACTATAAATCATGATCTTTTGGGCTCAGGGTCCTAAATGGAGACATTATAGGTGAGTGTCACTAAGCACTGCTTGAAAGAGGGATTTTAGGCTGTAGTCAAACTCCTGGAAACAAGTTATCCTCTACTTTAGGCATGCCATTGCTCCACCTGGATAAAGGTTCCAAGAACTGTTTCAGAACTTCCCACTTTTTCTTTCTCAGTGTTTGTTTCATATATGTTAGATTCAGGTATACATTTATAAATTTTGTGTCTTTGTGATAAAAATTTCCTTTTTTATCAGTATACAATGTCTTTTTTGGTTTCCTGTTACAATTTTTACTAGAAGTCTATTTCATTTCTTGATGAGCAAGTCTATTACTGATAAACTTAAAGTTTTCGGTTATTTTTGACTGTCTTAATTTATCTATTATACTTATATATAGGTGTCAACTTGACAGTTGAAGGTTCAGAGGTCTGGGCACATTTGCAAAGAATTGGTGGTTGAATTAAGTCCCAAGCAAACCTGTAGGAAATTATATGATTGATGGGGACATCCAAACTATCATCAGTGGGGCTAGTACCTGGGGAGATGAATAAGATGGAGGGATCTAGATAGGGAAGTTGGCATCTTTTGGTATATTTGGCCAGACACGTTGGTCTGGCAAGTAAGGATTGTTCCTCTTTCACGAGGTGTGTGGATTAATAGATATGATGTGGCTACTTCCATCTGCCCCTGGTGTTGGATGAAAAACTGCAATGGACAATCACAGAAGAGAACAGGTTCCTTTCCCCCCTGTTAGTCATTTGGTCATAAATTACTCCATAGCATGCAGAATAACTGTGACATCTTTTTTTCAATGAATTTTTTTTATCTGCTGAATACTTTAAAAACACCATTTTGGTTCCTTCTGGTGTTCATGGTTTCTAGTGGAAACAATGAAAAAAAATGAACAGTGAATATTGTTGACTTTCCCTTATATATGTTGAGTAGCTTCTCTTTTGCTGCTTTAAAGCTTGAGAGCTGAAGGTGTGTTTTTCGTGTTTATCTTTTGATAGTGTTTTTGTTTCCTGTTATGATTTCCTTATGTTACTTGGAGTAACTTGAGCTAATTGTATATGTAGATGGTGCTGCTATCAAATATAGGAAATTTTAGAGCATTGTTTTAAACGTTCCCTCTTTCTTCAGGAACTTTCACCATTACATTGTGTGTTGATGTCAGCACAGGCCTTTTGATGGCTCATTTTTCTTTGTTCTTCTTGGACTGGATAATTTCAATTGCTCTATCTCTCCAGTTTTACAATATTTTTTCCTATTTGCTCTTAAACTCTAGTGAGTTTTTCACTTCAGTCAATTCCAGTCAAGAATTCTAAATTTTTTTCATTTATTTTTGTAGATATTCTTTATTTGTGAGCACATTAGTCTCTTAGTTTCCTTTACTTCTTTATCCTTAGCTTCCTTTTTTTTTTAAACTTTATTTATTTATTTTGCTGTGTGTTGTGTTGTGCATGTGTGTGTATCAGAGGGCACTGTCTGTCTCTGTGGAGGACCAAGGGTGACTGCCAGCATCATCCTGGATTGCTTCTACCTCCTTTTTGTTTTGTTCTGGGATTTCCCAGACTCCGCCCACCAGGGCTTCAAAGCACAGACCACCCCTGTTCTGCCTGGGTTTTTTGCCTGTGACCTGGTATTCCAATTCAGGTCCTTCTTAATCCCTGAACCATCTTTCCAGTCCCCTTCTTTTACTTCTTTAAGTAAAAACTTTATTTCAAAGTCTTTAGTGAGTCTGTTTTCTTCGTTGATAGCTACTATTAATTAATTTTTCTATTGATAATGCATATTTTTATCCCTTTGTGTACTTCATATAAATTTTATTAAAATGGATCATTTTCAGTATTATAATGTGGTGGCTTTTGGTAATGAGATTTTTGGCCTACTATTTTCAAATGCAAGGAGCTATTGCTTGTTGTGTTGTGTATAGTTGTTTTTCTATTGAGTTATTTATCAGTAATTTTTAAAAAGATAATTGTTATTACAGTCCATGTTGATTCTGATCCCCCATTTAATATGGGGGATTTGACTGGAAATACCTAGAATGAAGAAAGAGGATAAAATTGTCCTGATCTTATAAATGTCTTTGTCTTATAGGACTCCTTTAAAACTAAAATAAAAAGGTAGAGGTAAAATCTTCTTCTTGGGTCATTTCTTTTCATCAATATACAAATTTTTGATGCCAGAATGTTAAGGATACAGGTTCATATAGTAATGAAATCTCACACTCATTATACATACAAAAGGCAATGACATTATTTCAGTCAAAAAACCAAATTATAGGGGCTGGAGAGGTGGCTCAGGGGTTAAGCCTCCGCCTTGCAGGCGGAAGGTCCTGAGTTCGGATCCCAGATCCCACGTATAGATGCCAGGCGGAAGCGGGGGCGGCCTGCGCTTCTGGTCCTGGTAGGGCGGAGCCTGTGAATCCCGGGGCAGAAGGAGGTGGAGGCGTCCATGGTGGTTCGTGAATTCGTCCGTGGTTCTACACATACACAGACACACACACACACACACACACACACACATGCGCATGCACATACACACGCACATGCACACAGTTGAATAAATAATAATAATAAAAAAATTTAAAAAACCAAATTATATTAGTTTAGTAATACAGTCAATATTTTCTTATTTAATCTTTAATTTATGCATAAAACATAAAATTGTATATATGAATGAATGCTATGTGATATTTTGTGTATATGAATTTTATGTAATGTTTAAATAGTGTTAAACAAATTTGGCTTCTGAAACATTTATTATTATTCTTATTTAATCTTTAATTTATGCATAAAACATAAAATTGCATATATGAATGAATGAATGCTATGTGATATTTTGGCATATACGAATTTTATGCAATGTTTAAATGGTGTTAAATTTAGCTCTTGAACCATTTATTATTTCTACATGATAAAGACTTAGAATTTCTTTTTTATTTTATTTTTTTACTTTTACAAGCATACTGAGTACTCATCCCTGCTTCCCTCCATCTCCCCCTACCCCTGAAGATTTAGATTTTCTAATTCTATCTCTTTCATAAGTATCAATTTTAGTTAGGAAATAATGTAATAGATTTCTTTATGGTACTTTCATATATTATATTATTTTACTTTACTCATATTTTACCCCATCATACCTGTTCCCTTTATTCCTGTTCACACATCACCTTTCTCTTCTTAAATTTCTTGGGTCTTTTTTGAACATGTAGACTATCTTGGGCATAGTCAAATTTCTGTTGATGTAATGAAATGCTTTATAGAATTAATTTATATTGAGAAAAGATTATTTCATGCATGGTTTTGAAGGTTCCAGTTCATAATTGAATGTTTCCATCATTTCAGACACAAGTGTATCAAGGTGGGAGAACATGATAGAACAAACCTACTTTATGAGCTGGGGGCAAAAAGGAAGTGGGCCAGGGTCTCATAATTCCTTCTGGAGGCAGGACTTGAAAAAATATAAGAACTTCTCTATCAAAGGTTACACTATTTTCAATATTGTTGCCTTTGAGGCTAAATATTGAATACATAGGCCTTCGGGAGACATAGAAAATCTAAAGTATAGCAATGTGTGTATGGCTTTTAGATTTTTGTTATATGAAGGAACTTTTTCTCATTTTTCTTTTCAATTTTGGTGCTAGGGATCAAACTTAGGATGTGTTCTACCACTGAACTGTGTCACAGCCCCTCTTAGTGCTGTCTTTTGATTTGGATGCTGTTAATTTCTCTTGATCTTTAGTCATATTCTTCTAATCTTCTCAATCTTTTGGAAAGTTTATTCAATTATTCTTTTAAAAATTCTTTTAGGCTCCCTCTTTCGCCCCACCCCCGCTCCGCCGGTCGGGACGCGTAGGCGAGATCCAGCCGGGCCTCAACGCGCGCTCTAGGACCCCAGGTCAGCCCACGGGGACCCGGCTCCGACTCCCGCCATCCAGCCGGAGCCGCGCGGGGGCCCAGGGAACGAGGAGCACCTCCCCCTGCGCCCGGGCCCGCCCCAGCTGCCCTCGGGTTAAATAGCTCCACGCCGACGCGCGCAGCCTCCCTCTTTCGCCCCACCCCCCCTCCGCCGGTCGGGACGCGTAGGCGAGATCCAGCCGGGCCTCAACGCGCGCTCTAGGACCCCAGGTCAGCCCACGGGGACCCGGCTCCGACTCCCGCCATCCAGCCGGAGCCGCGCGGGGGCCCAGGGAACGAGGAGCACCTCCCCCTGCGCCCGGGCCCCGCCCCAGCTGCCCTCGGGTTAAATAGCTCCACGCCTACGCGCGCAGCCTCCCTCTTTCGCCCCATCCCCGCTCCGCCGGTCGGGACGCGTAGGCGAGATCCAGCCGGGCCTCAACGCGCGCTCTAGGACCCCAGGTCAGCCCACGGGGACCCGGCTCCGACTCCCGCCATCCAGCCGGAGCCGCGCGGGGGCCCAGGGAACGAGGAGCACCTCCCCCTGCGCCCATCCTCCCTTTTCGCCCCACCCCGCTCCGCCAGTCAGGACACGCACGCGGTCCACCCGGGCCTCACCCCGCTCCCTAGGTAAGTCCCCGTTCAGGCCCCGCCCACCAGTACCCCAGGCCAAATAATTCAGTTTAGTGAAATTGAGAGATCTTAAGAGTTAAAATGACAATGCCAAAGTCAAAGTGCAAATCCATGAGAAGCAACACTCAAGTAAACAAATCTCCCACTGAAGAAATTAATCCCATAATGTTAGACTCCAAAAAGAACAAACCCGCGGAAAAAGGCCAAGAAAGCCTGACCCAGGATAACGACTTTCAAAATATGATCATTACCATGTTCAATACTATGAAAGAGGAAATCCGGGAGGAATTACATAATCGAATCAATCGCTTTGAAGAGGAACACAACAGACATCTGGAGGAGTTGAGAAAAACAGTGCAAGAAACAAAAAGTGGCATAGAACAGTTAAAATAAACTCAAGCAGAGTTTAAAACTGAGCTAAAAGACAAGTTATCTTCAACCCAGAACGCCACAGAGAGTCTTATCAACAGAACTAATGAAGCAGAAAACAGAATTTCAGACCTTGAAGATAAAGTGGGAGTACTAGCCAGCTCAATGGAAGAGGTTGTTAAAGCCAAAAAGATACTTGAGAGAAATATCCAAGAGATATGGGACACCCTGAAGAAGCCTAACATGCGTATTCATGGAATACCGGAGCAAGAATCTCAAAATACCACCCCTGAGGAAATTTTTCAAACGATCATCAAGGAAAACTTTCCTCATCTAAAGAAAGAGAGGCCCATTCATATACAAGAGGCATTCCGCACCCCAAACAGATACGACCAAACTAGAAGCACACCGCGGCAAATAATAGTTAAAACACTCCACATTCAAGATAAAGAACTGGTGCTGAGAGCTTCAAGGGAGAAAAAACAAGTCACTTTTAAAGGCAAACCTATTAAAATAACAAATGACTTCTCAGTCGAAACAGTAAAAGCAAGAAGAGCTTGGAGAGACATACTTCAAGTATTGAATGAGCAAAAATGTCAACCCAGGCTGATTTACCCTGCAAAACTATCAGTCATGATCGACGGAGAAAGAAAAATTTTCCAGCACAAAGACAACTTTAAGGGATACATGGCCACCAAACCAGGCCTTCAAAAACTGCTAGAAATGATACTCAAGCGTGAAGAAAAAAACAGGCATATCCAGGAGAACAGAAGGCAAATATAACACCATTAAAAGCGAAGCAATATACTTATAAAAGCTACTAAACATAATAAATGTCTGGAATTAACAATAGTTTCTCCATTATAACACTAAATGTTAATGGACTTAATTCACCGATCAAGAGACACAGATTACAAACTTGGATTAAAAATCACAATCCATCAATCTGCTGCCTGCAGGAAACCCATCTCACCACAAAAGATAGGCACGCTCTAAAAATAAAAGGCTGGTCAACAATTCTACAAGCAAATGGAAGCAGAAAACAGGCAGGGGTAGCCATTATGCTATCAGACAAAGTGGATTTCAAACCAAAAAAAATTATAAGAGACACGGATGGATACTACATTTTAGTCAGAGGTACAATTCACCAGGAAGACTTCACAATACTGAACATATATGCACCCAATACGGGCCCCTCCACATTCATTAAGAAAACCCTACAGCGTCTAAAGCAAGAAATCAACCCCCAAACGATAATTCTTGGGGACTTCAACACCGCCCTCTCTACATGGGATAGATCAACAGGTCAAAAGCTTAACAGAGACACTTTGGAACTTAATCAAACCCTGAAAGAAATGGACCTCACAGATCTCTATCGAACTTTTCACCCACGCACCAAAGAATACACATTTTTCTCAGCAGCACACGGAACTTTCTCCAAAATAGATCACATATTGGGCCACAAAATGAATCTACACATGTACAAGAAAGTTGAAATTCTAACCTGTGCCCTATCAGACCACCACGGCCTAAAGCTGGACATCCACAACACATCAAACAAGAGAAAATACACTAACTCCTGGAAACTTAACACTATGATGCTGAATGAGAACTGGATTCAGGAAGAAATTAAAAAGGAAATTCAAGATTTCCTGAAAGTGAATGATAACGAAAATACAACTTACCAAAATCTCTGGGACACAATGAAAGCTGTTCTAAGAGGTAAGTTCATAGCTCTTAATGCCCACATCAAAAAAATGGAAACATCAGAAATAAACAACTTAACAATGAAGCTTAAAGCTTTAGAGAAACTAGAGCAATCTGATCCCAAAAGCAGTAGAAGAGAAGAGATTAGCAAAATAAGGGGAGAAATATCTGAAATCGAGACTAAGAAAACGATAGAAAAAATCAACAAATCGAAAAGCTGGTTCTTTGAAAAAATCAACAAGATTGATACACCCCTAGCTAAACTAACCAAAAGCAAGAGAGAGAAAACCCAAATTAACAAAATTAGAAATGAACATGGAGTTATCACTACGGATACCCAAGAAATCCAGAGAATTATAACATCATATTTCAAAAACTTATACTCTGTGAAGTTTGACAACACAAAAGAGATGGATGAATTTCTAAGTAAACACAACTTACCTAAATTGAATCAGGAAGTTGTGAATTACTTAAATAGTCCTATAACATATAAGGAAATTGAGGAAGTAATCTCGAATCTTCCCACCAAAAAATGTCCTGGACCAGATGGATTCAGCACAGAGTTCTACAAGACATTTAAGGAGTTAATAACACCAATACTCCTTAAACTGTTCCATCAAATAGCAAAGGAAGGAACACTACCAAATTCCTTCTATGAAGCTAATATCGTTTTAATCCCAAAACCTAATAAAGATTCACTTAAAAAAGAAAACTATAGGCCGATCTCCCTGATGAACACAGATGCAAAGATTCTCAACAAAGTCTTAGCAAATCGGATTCAAAAACATATTAAAAAGATCATTCATGGGGACCAAGTAGGCTTCATCCCCGGCACACAAGGTTGGTTCAACATACGCAAATCAATAAATGTAATTCATCATGTAAACCAGTCCAAAGTCCAAGACCACATGATACTCTCGATAGATGCAGAAAAAGCTTTTGACAAGATCCAACAGCCTTTTATGATCAAAACGCTAGAGACAGTAGGAATGGAAGGAACTTTTATCAATATAATAAAAGCTGTATACAACAAGCCCACAGCAAGGATTATGCTCAATGGGGAACAATTGGAAGCATTCCCACTTCGATCAGGAACAAGACAAGGCTGTCCACTCTCACCACTTCTATTCAATATTGTACTTGAAGTCTTAGCCGAAGCCATAAGACAAGAAAGGGACATAAGAGGGATTCAAATTGGCAAGGAAGAAGTCAAGCTATCTCTATTTGCAGATGACATGATCTTATACCTGAGTGATCCCAAAAACTCCACCAGGAAGCTCCTGGAACTAATTGAGAAGTTCAGCAGGGTGGCAGGATACAAAATAAATGTGCAAAAATCAGAGGCCTTCCTATATGCCCAGAATGAAAGAAGTGAAAAAGCCTTGAGAGAAACCATGCCATTTACTATAACCCCTAAAAAAATGAAATACCTTGGTATAAACCTAACTAAGGAGGTAAAAGACCTTTACAATGAAAACTTTAAAACCCTAAAGAAAGAAATTGCAGAAGACACCAGAAGGTGGAAAGACCTCCCTTGTTCCTGGATTGGCAGAATCAACATTGTAAAAATGACCATCCTACCAAAGGCAATATACAGATTCAATGCTATACCAATCAAAATCCCAAAGCAATTCTTCAAAGAAGTTGACCAAACAATCTCAAAGTTCATATGGAGGCACAAAAGACCCAGGATAGCAAAAACAATCCTGAGTAACAAAAACACAGCTGGAGGTATTACCATACCAAACCTAAGTCTATACTACAAATCCATAGTTATAAAGACAGCCTGGTACTGGCTCCAAAATAGACACACAGATCAATGGATAAGGATTGAAGACCCAGATATAAGCCCACAAAGTTACAGCCATTTGGTCTTTGACAAAGGGGCCCAAAGAATCCAATGGAAAAAGAACAGCATCTTCAACAAATGGTGTTGGCAAAACTGGATCTCCACATGCAGAAGATTAAAGCTGGACCCGTACTTGTCACCATGTACAAGACTTAATTCCAAATGGATCAAGGACCTTGATATCAGGCCAGAGACTTTAAAAGCCATAGTTGAAAGGATAGGGAACTCCCTCGAGCTGATTGGGCTAGGCCAACACTTCCTAAACAGACATCCAATGGCACAGTCACTGCTACCAACTCTCAACAGTTGGGATCTTGTGAAATTAAAGAGCTTCTGTTCAGATAAAGAGATTGTCGCACGAGCTCAAAGGCAACCCACAGAATGGGAGAAAATCTTCACTAACCACATATCTGACAGAGCTCTACTGTCCAGAGTGCACAAAGAACTTAGAAAATTAAACTCCAAGGAAAACACTGGCCCAATTAAAAAATGGGCCCTGGAACTTCAAAGAAACTTTACCAGGGATGAAATTAAAATGTCTAACAATTATCTTAAAAAATGCTCCACTTCCTTCGCCATCAGGGAAATGCAAATCAAAACTTCCCTGAGATATCATCTCACCCCGGTCAGGATGGCAAAAATCCACAGTACAAACAACGACAAATGCTGGAGAGGATGTGGGGAGAGGGGAACTCTCCTACATTGTTGGTGGGAATGCAGGCTCATACAGCCACTCTGGCGAGCCGTCTGGAGATTCTTAAAGAAATTAAAGATTGAAATGCCATATGACCCTGCTATCCCACTTTTGGGAATAACCCCCCAAGCAGCAGAGGTTCGCCTCGATAGCACAAGCTCGACCATGTTCATAGCAGCACTGTTTACAATAGCAAAGTCATGGAATCAACCTAAATGTCCAACAGTTGACGAGTGGATAAGGAAACTGTGGTACATCTATACAATGGAGTACTACTCAGCCATCAAAAATGATGAATTACTGGAATTTGCTGGGAAATGGATGTCATTAGAAAGAATTATATTAAGTGAAGTATCCCAAACCCAGAAAATTAAGCGCCGTATGTACTCCCTAATAGGTGGCTCCTAGTACCAAACTCGCCCAGCCCACATTGGGACACTCAAAAGTAAACCTATGTAACACAGTAATTGCAAGGATTATGAACAAGAGAGATGGGTTAGGAGGGCCACACCAGAAACAAGGAGAGAGGAGACCATGTTACAGCAGAGAAAATAAGCCTCCATCAAGGTCTGCAAGTAAGTAATGAGAAACCTGGTTAAGTTCACAGACGTTCTTTCCTGATCTCACCAGAAGGGGAGGGCATATAGTCTAGCAGATAAAAAGTAATCATTGTGCAAATGGGTAATGGACCCCGCCCTCAGTGAGGTTTCCTACTCTTATTACATCTACCCTTGAATGTGCTATTACAACAAGACTCCAGTTTAACAGCTTTTTGTCTCTGGCCAGGGGGTGACATACAGTGCCCAGCAGAATGGAGTGAAGGGAATTGCAGGAGCAGAAAAACTGCAAAAGAAAATCAACAAACCACAATCCAGAACTTCAGAGACTCTATATCAATCACATAGAACTAGGACAGCCTAATCTCTCCCCATCCTGGAGCTCAGGGACATTTGCGGAAGAGGGGGCGGTAAGATTGTAAGAGCAAAAGGATGGGAGGAGCAACGATTTGCAAGATTCTCAACAATAGTTGGGGCCAAAGCAATAAAAAAAAATAAAAAAAAAAATAAAAATTCTTTTAGTGTCTTATACATGTCCAATAGTGGTTTTAAGATATTTTTACCCCTTAATCTCACCATTCATATTTTTCCCACTACAAACCACCTTCTTTCCATGTGAATCTCCCCCTCTTATTTTTTTTTTTTTTGTCTTTTTACATGAGTGACTCACTGAGTTTCATCTAGATTGCCTTTGATGGCAAGTGCCTGAATACTTCCTGGAACGTGAAGTATATATTAATGGGGATACCACTGAGGAAAATATCTTCCCTTCCCCTATCAGTATTAATCTTCATCAATCTCTCAGGGAGGTGTGGGGCCTCTTAAGATATTTGCCTTTCCATGGTGAAATGCTGAAAGGTCAAATCCTATGCAGGTCTTAGGAGAATATACTTAGCTTCAGTGAACTCATGAATATAACAGCCTTGTCATATCCAGAAGATAATATTCTGGTGCATTTTTGCTGCTTTTTAGGCTCTTACAATCTTACTTCTTCCTCTTACATGATGTTCCCTGATTCTTAGGATGGGCAGGAAGCTTAGATGTTCTGTCTAGTCACAGTAATCCACCATCATTTTTTTCTGCACTTTTCTAGTTGTGATTTATTTTGTAATTAACCCCTTGCATTGCACAAAGAAGCTTCTAGGTTGAGTGCTGAGTTTTCCTCCAATCTATGGGTATAATGACAAATGTTTAAAAGCAGTTCAATACTTGCAATGCCTACTCCTATGTTCTCCACCTTTCATATTTTTGTGTTGTGGTTTACAATGCCAGGAATGTGATCCCTGTTGATAAGTAGAGCTTAAATCTAATCAAAAAGCTGTTTGGTTGCTCCCACACATTCGTGCTATTATTACACTGATGATCACCTCTCGCCAGGTGAAAGTTTGCAGCTTTCATGGAGTAACAAGATTGTTGATTGCTTTTCTCCCCCAGTAGCTTACATAGTACTTTCTCATACTATGAAAAGCTATCCAGAAAGGAGAAGGCCAGGTCTAGATGGTGATTTTTTTTAAACTGTGTCCTGTGATAAATGAGTGATGTATCTTCAGTAATAGAGTCTTACCATCAGTTTCTGGAAGGCAAACGAGAAATGAAAAACATCTGTACTGTTTAGGAGACCTTAGGGACCTCTCTTACCAATAAGAGACATCACATACCTGGTACTTGGAATATTGTTTAACTGAACATGGGTTCTAGTCAGAGCAATATAGGGCATTTTTCATTTTGCCCTATCTTCCTCTCTCTTTGTTCCCCTGTATAGGTTATAGTTGCTCTCATCCTTTTTTCAACAAAAACGTTTAAGATATATTACTAATAAAGGAAGTTTCTATCTGATTGTACCTTATAGCCTGTCATAGTTAAGCACAGATGTCAACTTGACGGTTGAAGGTTTGAGCTCTGGGCACATTTGTGGAGAATTAATGGTTGAGTTAAGCCCAGAGCAAACCTGCAAGAGATTGTTTAGCTGACTCTAATTTAACAGGTTTTTATCTCTGGCCAGGGGGTCAATTCCAGTACCCATCAGGATGGAGCCAAGGGCATTGCAGGAGCAGCAAAACCGAAAAAGAAATCAACAAACCATAATTTAGAACATCAGAGACTCTATATCAACCACCTGGAACTAGGCCAGCCTAATCTCTCCCCATCCTGAAACTCAGGGAAATTTGTGGAAGAGGGGGCGGTAAGATTGTAAGAGCACAAGGATGGGAAGAGTAATGATATGCAAGATACTCTACACAAATTTGGGCCTAAGCAATCATAATAGGACTTTGCATGACCTGCGCTATGTCCAACACATTATTGACCCCACAAAGTCTAGCATGGACTAAAGGCACTAGAATCCTTGGAGGCTAGGGACTGACAGTCACAGTAGTGTTCCTAAGCTTAAGGGGAACACAGGAAAGGGTTCTGGGATATGCACCTGGATCCTTGCACCTCATCGGAGAGGAGGACTCAGAAGAGAGTTTGGTATGCACATTAAAGGATGCTCTGGGGATTGGGAGGGGATAGGAAGGGAGGGGAGAGGGGAAGAGGGAGCAGGAGGGTCAAGGGGAGGCGGAGGGAGGGAGGGGACCGGTTTACCTGTTAAGTTTGTATGAGTGGAAATAATAATAATTTAAAAAAAAAAGAAAGAGGAGAGGGAGCCCCAGAAAAAATAAAAAGAGATTGTTTAGCTGATGGGGAAGGCCCAGTCCATGGTGGGTGGGACTAGGTCCTGAACAGGTGAATAAAATACTGAGAGCTGCTTGATGAAGTCGGCATCCTTTTGTTCCCTTGGCCAGACATGCTGGTCTGGCAAGTAAGGATTGTCCATCTCTCAGCCGTTATGTGATGATGGTGTGGCTAGTTCCCTCAGCCCTGGTGTTGGTGCGTGCTCGCTCATCAAGCTGGACTAAGAACTGTAACCAGGAATCGTAAGAGAGAATAAACCTTTGTTCCCTTAAGCTTTTTGATGGTCATTTATCAGCAACCATCCAGGCAGACTGCAACACAGCCTTAGTGCTGTTTTTACATTCTTATCCCTTTCTGTACCTTATTCCCTTGCCTCTCCCATATGAATTTTCCCCATTATTCACCTTACCACTTTCAATTAATCTTTTATTATTTTTTTGACATAGTATCTCATATAACCCAGGTTGTCTTTGAAATTTTGTGTCTGAAAGTGACCATGAACTTTGGATTTTTCTGCCTACACCTGTTGAATTCTAGTATTATTCATGTGTGTCCCTGTGTCTGGTTTAAATGCTTCATTAACCTAAACAATAAATGAATTTAATTTTTAGAATGAAGTTAGATTTATAGAACATGGGAGATTTTTCAAAACCTCAGGAATCAGAACAACTTGTTTGTTTTCCAGTGTTCTAATAAATGCATTCAACTTAGTCACTTTTGTATCCCACTCTTATGCTGAACTAACCAAGCATCATTTATTCAGTGAAACCTTAGAGAGGTCAAACTGATAAAATCGTTCCAAAGGTTCATTCAGCCTTGCCAGGCATCCACACTAGAATATGAACTATTCTGTTCAAGAAAGCCACTGGGTTGGGGGGAAATGATGGGAAACATTTGTATTTAAATGCTTTACATCTCTTCTAACTTGTTTCAACCAGCTTTTCCTTCATTTCAATACTCACTACTTCATTGTAAACCATTAAATGTTTTCTACACTTCTGAAAAAATTAGTAATGAAAGCTTTTGATTATTTTTCTGTTTTTTTTTTCTGTCCCTGTGGAGAGATGGGCTTTTTGAACTCCCTATTCCATGACCTTTGCCAATGTTTCTTTTTTGGTGTATTTACAGTAAGAAAGTAGAAGTGATGGTGACTGAAACTTTATAACAAAAAGCTACTTGAATCCTATTTATTGAAAATGGCATACTTGATTCTTAGTAAAAAAAAGACAAATTAAAAAATTGTTTTGTAGTTCAATGACCAGTGAAGTTAAGGCAAACATATGTCTTTTTAAAATTCAGAAATATAATGATTGCAATAGTGCCTTCATTTTAAAAGGCACTTTCACCAAATTAAATAAAAAATGTTCTTTAAAACCAGCTGGTTTGTTGCTGAAGAAGTAGCCAGCTCTAAGATGGATGGCAGAAGAAATCATTAGGAAGGATCAAATATATGTTTGTAAAGATTATTCATAAGTAAAAGGCAAAAGATTTATACGATCTGAAGAGAAACCAGAGTACTCCACACAAGTTAGAGCTGAAGCAATCACAATAAGACTTTGCAAGACCTGCGCAATGACCAACACATCATTGACCCCTCAAAATCTAGCATGGATTAAAGGCACTAGGATCCTTAGAAGTAGGGGATTAACAGCCACAATAGTGTTCCTATACTTAAGGGGAACACAAGAAAGAGTTCTAGGAAATGCCATTGAGTCCTTACACCTCATCAAAGAGGAGGACCCCAGGAAAGTTTGACATACACATTAAAGAATGCTCCAGGGATGGGGGGAGGGGGCACTGGGAGAGAGGGAGGGAGGGGGAAGGGGAGGGAAAAAACGAGGGAGGAAGCGGGGAGGGTGGGATCCGGGGAGGGGTGGAGGGAGGGAGGGAGGGGACCGGGGTGCCTATTAAGTTTGTATGGGCAGAAAAAAAATTATTGGGAAAAAGATTATTCATAAGAAATAATATATAAAAATAAATGCTGTTACATATTATTTTGAAGCTGTGTCAGTCAATTTACCATTGAACATGCTTTTGTACATGAATCCATACTATCTGAACTGGAACAGAGATTTTTTTTCTGTGAGAGGATAGAGAATGCTCTCTGAATGCACTATGGTAAGTCAGATAGGAATCTGTTGGAAAATTCACTACCCAATCATTTATACCGATAACTAAAAATCATTGGTAATCTTCCTCTGATTTAGGACTAGCATTCAGATTATTTTCTTTAGCTGCTAAAGGCTTCAAATCTTCACAATTATTTGTCTCTTTGTCATCATTTCCACAAATTCCAGGAAGCACAACCTTTCCTTCAACCAGACTCTAATTATTGGTTTATCTAATGTCCTGTCCCCTCCTGCATTAATGCCAGGCTTTGAGTTGTTCTCTTTTGACTAAAGCAGACATTCTTTTTTTCATTAAAAAATTTAGTTAACCTAAATCACTAACTTTTAGAGTAGAAATTATTTTATTAATTATTTATTTTTTCATTTTCATAGATGTATGTAATACATTTTGGTCATTTCTACTACCCATTTTCCCTTTCTCATTCTTCTCCCTCTCCTGCTGAATTCTTCCTTCTTTCCAACTAGCCTCCCTTCTACCTCCATGTATTTCTGTGACCCAGTGAGTATAACCAGAATGGATCACATGAGGATGGGTGGGAAGTTATTAACTGGATCATGGGCAAGCTATTATGTTTATATCACTAAAGAAAACGATTTTCCCTCCCCTAGCAGCCCTAACTTCCAACAATTTTTCAGGAAGGGGGCTGCTTCATGATATCCACCTTTATCTATGATGGAATTTGATGGGCTCAGTCTTGTTCAGGTAACCACAGCTTTTGTGAGCTTACGAGTATAATGGCCATATCTTTTACACACAATAGTGTTTTATAGTATTCCTTATTGTCTGATTCTTACATTCTTTTTGCCTCCTTTGCTGAAATGTTCCCTTAGCCTTGGAGAGTGTGACAGAAATGTCTCATTTAGGGATGAATAGTCATCGGTCATTTAGTCTCTGTACTTTGACCAGTTATGGGCCTCTGTATTAACCTTTTCCCACTTTCAATGGAAGATTTGGGCCTCAAATACAATTGTGAAGCAGTTGGTTACTTTCATAATCGTTATGCCACTATTGCACCAATGGTTGCATCTTCCCTGCAAGGTTGGTGTTGTATTGGAGCAGAAATTCTTAAATTAGAAACTAGCAGTCAATAGAAACAATTCAAACAGTTCATAAATAGGCACACATTTTTTGTAAAATGTGATTCAAAGAATATGTATTTTTAGGAGAGAATTTATACTTTTCTTTGGACTTTCAAAAGAGTGTTTGATTAAAAATGACAAAAAGTCATAATAAATTGTTTCAACTTTCCTTTGGCCTTCTTCTTCCTTTGAAATAAACATCATAGGCATTATTTATCTTAAGTGTTACCATCAAAATGATACCTCCCTCTTTTTGACTTGACTCTCAGAATAACCTTATTATTCCAGGTCTTAAGCTGTGTACTAGTTACTCTTCCTCTGTTGCTGTGAGACAACATCTAAAGTGAAACAACTTAATGAGAGCAAGGGATATTTATTCAGTTTAAAGTTCTAGAGGGGTGATACAGTCTTTTTTGGCAGAAAAGGCATGACTGGCTGGCAGAAGCTGGGGGAGGCCAAAGTCACTGCAGACATCCTGAAGGGTGAGTGCTGCTGCTTGCAAGCTCAAGAGCAGACTCAGTCACTCAAGCAAGATGGGACTAACCAACTTCAACACCCACCCCCTGTGACTACCTTCTTCCAGTAAGTCTCCACCTCCTAAAGGTGTCATGACTTTCCCAAACACATGAGCCTATGGGGACAACTCACATAAGCAGGAGGACTAACCAACCTCAAGGTCCACTCTATGTGGTGACTGTCTTCCTCCAGCAAGGCTTCACCTCCTAAAAGTGCCATGATTTTCCCTAACACATGAGCCTGTGGCATACAACTCATACTTGAGACCATGACAAGATATTTGCTATGGTTTGAATTTTGAATGTACCCCGAATGTGTCCATGTGCTAAAGGCTTGGTCCCCAGGCTGACAGTGGAACCTTTGGGTGGTGCAACCTAGTGGGAAGTCCTTATATTGTTGGGGGGATTGTGGAACTCCCATACTTTATTCCTTTTCTTCTTTCCTGACTGAAAAGTTAAGCACTTTTTCCTACTGTGCTCTTGTCCTGTTGTTCTACCTTACCAGAGGTTTGAAACATGATCATGATGATGGAGTAGAACCTCCAAAACTGTAAGTGAAAACATGTTTTCTGATGAATTGATAATATCAGACATATTGTTATGGTGACAGAAAGATGATTAACTGTATCAATAAAGTACTTTTCACTTTTTATCATAAGATAGAGCTGTGAATATATTTTTAGATTTTGGAGTTGAACATGCATAAGATCGAATCATATTTTTGTCACTTAATTTGGTCTTGAGAA
This sequence comes from Typhlomys cinereus, assembly GCA_023101885.1. Lineage (NCBI taxonomy): Eukaryota > Metazoa > Chordata > Mammalia > Rodentia > Platacanthomyidae > Typhlomys > Typhlomys cinereus. Next base: position 837,403 of record JALPQD010000396.1, on the reverse strand, counting down.
GGTACTATCTTTTAAATTTTATTGGTTAAAAAATGAGAATACTGATTCCATGGGAATGTTGTAAGAATGAAACCAAATAAAGTTAAATATGTTAAACTTCATATCTTGCTTGGCTCATATTAAGGATTTAGTAATGTGAATTCTGTTGTTTGCAACTGATAGAAAAACCTAAGTGTGACTTAAACAATAAGTACTACTTTGTTTATGTATCATGAAGTCTAGAAGTGGTTGTTCCAGATTTCCTTCAAATTTCTCAGTGATGTCATGGAAAACCTAAACTATTTCCATTCTTTTGCTTCACTCTTCCAAATGTATGACTTTTGTCTTCATTTTTATTGCCTCGTGGTTGCAAGGTAGCTGCTACAGCTGCAGGCAAATCATGTTCGCACATGTGAAAGAGAGCCAGGGGTGCAAGTTTTTCTCATCAGGCTGGAAAAATCTCTATAAAATCTTCCACAGAAGCATTCCAAAGTATTTCTACTTATACATTTCTTTGGTTAGAACTTAATATTATGGCTACTTGCAAGGGACTTGGGGGAAAAAGAGGATTTGGCAAAGGAAGCAAGAGTACTTTGAATAGCTTAAAATAATCATGATTTGTCTCCTGACTCTGAGGTACACTGCTATTCCAAACAAAAGTTAAGCCCTTTCAGTAAAGAAGGCGATAGTAGCTCTTGAGCATGTGGTGAAGCTCCCATTGCCCATTTACCTCTCATCACTTCTTCTATATGCTTCTGAAGCACAGAGTCCATGTCGTCTTTCCACAAACCAGTGGCATATAATAGGACTCCTGGACTGCTTAGTCAGAAAAAATCTGACTTATTTCTGTTTGAAATGTTCTTGAGTTTTGATTGTGATCTGAAGATTTGAAGCAATATTTGACATCTCTTGGTGTCATCTCCTTGGTGCCCTCACCCTCTAAACATGAAGATAATATAGAATATTAGTTAGATTGAGACTTTCTTGCCATTTCTTGGTCATAATTTTAATTTCTTAACTTGTTATTGTAACAAAATATCCGACCCAAGAAACTCAGGGGGAACAGGAGTTTGCTCTAGCTTACAACTCCAGGTTATAGAGAAAGTCACAGCAGTAGGAGCTGAGGGATCTTATTACAACAGTAGTCAAGAGCACAGAGTAATGTGTGAATGAATGCATGAAGCTTGTTTGCCAATTTTCAGATAACTCTTTCCATCTTTATACAGTTTTAGATTATATGCCTATGAATGGTACCATTCACAATGGGTGAGATGTTTCTCAGTAATTAATGCACTCAAGACAACCTGTCCCAGTTACTCTCTCTGTTGTTGTGAGACAACATTCAAACTCAAGCAACTTAAGGCTTTGAGAAAGAGAGTTTTATTTGACTTACTGTTCCCAAGAGAGATGTAGTTGATTATGGTGAGTGAGGCATAGTGGAAGACGGAGGCAGCTTAAGTCACATCCACATGGAGACCGAGAGAGCAACCTGTAGACTGCAAGAACAGATTGCTTGTGGAAACAGGGCAGGGTTAACCAAGCTCAAGGCCAGTCTCCTGTAACATGCTGCCTCCAGCAGTGCTCCATCTCCTAAAGTTGCCACAAGCTTCCCAAACATCAACTAAGGATTTAAACACAGGAGCCTATGGGGGCACTTTACATTCAAGTGGTGACACAGTCCCTCACAGGCATTCTCAGAGGCAAAACTTATGCTTAACTACCTCTCTTCATCTTTATACAATACCAGACCCCATGTCTAGAGAATAGCTCATCCCACAATGCCTGGGTCTTCCCACATAAACTAATGTAATAATGAAAACTCTTCATAGGTATACCTACAGGCCATGCTTAATTTATACATTACTACTCAGGTGGGCCGGAGGAACTGCCTCCTAGGATTTTAGGTGTCAGATTGGCAACTAATACCTGTAATACATACAAGTAATGTTTATATGAATCTATTTTTGCTTGTTTTTGAGAGCTTTTCCATGGCTTTGTAAAAATGTATTCAAGAGCTAACATTACAGAAATTAACAGTGATATTGGTACAGAAATGTCAGAGTTAATTTTATAAATTTTATACAGATAATGCATTTATATTAAAAATTTAATGACATATTTTGCCTTACATATCTTACATTGATTACAGAAATTAATAAATTATTACCTTTTTCCTTTTTTTTATCTTTTTTTGTTCTTTTATTTATTTATTTTTTATTTTCACTCACACAAACTTAACAGGTACACCAGTCCCCTCCCTCCCTCCAACCCCCCACCCCATTCCCTCCCCATCCCCAAGTGCCTCCCCCTCCCATCCCCGGAGCATCCTTTAATGTGCATGCCAAACTCTCCTCTGAGTCCTCCTCTCCGATGAGGTGCAAAGACCCAATGGCATTTCCCAGAACTCTTTCCTGCGTTCCCATTAAGCATAGGAACAATACTGTGGCTGTCAATCCTTTGCTTCCAAGGATCCTAGTGCCTTTAGCAAATGCTAGACTTTGCGGGGTCAATAGTGTGTTGGACATTGCGCAGGGCATGCAAAGTCCTATTATGATTGCTTCGGCCCTAACTTGTGTGGAGTATTTTGCATATCATAGCTCCTCCCATCCTTGTGCTCTTACAATCTTACCGCCCCCTCTTCCGCAAATTTCCCTGAGTTTCAGGATGGGGAGAGATTAGGCTGGCCTAGTTCCAGGTGGTTGATATAGAGTCTAGGATGTTCTAGATTATGGTTTGTTGATTTTTTTTCACTTTTGCTGCTCCTGCAATGCCCTTCACTCTATCCTGATGGATATTGGATGTCACCCCCTGGCCAGAGATAAAAACCTTTCAAACTAGAGTTTTGTTATAAGAGTATATTCAGCCACCAGCCCCCCCCTCCGTGCCGAACCCCGATCAGCGCCCAGGTGAGAGCGAGCCCCTCCCAGCCCAGCCCCCCACCCCGGAGCTGAGCTTCCTGGCCAGCAACACCTGCGAGCGCTGCCGCCGGCTTTGCCCTCAGCTCCCCCTCAGCGCTGAACCTCGACCAGCACTCAGGTGAGAGCGAGCCCCTCCCAGCCCAGCCCCCCACCCTGGAGCCGAGCCAACCGGCCAGCAAAACCCGCATGTGGCTGCCAGCTTAGCCTCCGGGGCCCCACCCGGGACACCAGCCCCTCGTGCCCTCCTGCCCCCGCGCCCCTCCGCCCCCCCACCCCAGGTTGCAGGTGAAGAATTCTGCCATCAACATCAGACCCTTTGCCTCTCTGGCCCACCGGGGACCTACGCACGTGGTCCACGGAAGACACACTGCTACTCAGAATTCAATAGAGTCCAAAGGAAACTCAAGCAAAACTCTAAGGAACAAAGAGAACACAGACCATACATCTGGACTTCACTACAACCATTGTATCACATGCGAGACTCTTCACATCCAGCCCAAAGATAAGTAAACTTTTTTTTTTCTTTTCTCTCACCTTACTGATCCTTTCTAGTATCAATGCTGTAGGTCAGCTTCCTCATACAGCCACCCCAAAAACATACAACTCCAGGGAGTATACCACCCACCCTCACATTTCACCAAGACACTAGATCGTAAAAGTGCACTATCATACTTATATTAATCCCCTGGTTACTTAACTGACGTACTAACATCCTAGTAGTCTCATCTAGGATATAACAATACCAATACACAAACATACCCAATCCAAGGCAAGCACTAGTAACAACTGGCAGGTGTAACAATACCAACTACATCGGTTCAGTGAAAAACACAGAGAAACTGAAAGGTCCTAAAAAACAAAACAACAATGTACAAGTCAAAGTGCAGATCCACGAGAAACAAAACCCAAGAAGACCAATCTCCCACCAAAAGAACCAATCCCATAACGATGGATTGCGACCAGAATAAATCCATAGAAAATAGCCATGAAAGCCAGACCCAACATAACGACTTTCAGAGTATGATCATTACCATGATTAATAATATGAAAGAGGAACTCGGAGAAGAGTTAAATAACCGTATCAACCACCTTGAACAGGAACACAACAGGAACCTGGAGGAGTTGAGAAAAACAGTTCAAGAAACAAAAATAGGTATAGAGCAGGTAAAAGAGTCTCAGGCAGAGGTTAAAATTGAACTAAAAGACAAATTATCTTCAACCCAAAACTCCACAGAGAGTCTTATCAGCAGAACAAATGATGCAGAAAATAGAATCTCAGATCTTGAAGACAAAGTAGGAGAATTAACCAGCTCAATGGAAGAGATTGTTAAAGCCAAAAAGATACTGGAGAGGAGCATTCAAGAAATATGGGACACCCTGAAGAAGCCTAACATGCGCATTCATGGAATACCAGAACAAGAATCCCAAAATACCACACCTGAGGAAATATTTCAATTCATCATAAAAGAAAACTTCCCACAACTAAAGAATGAGAGGCCTATCCAAATACGAGAGGCATTTCGCACTCCAAACAGATATGACCAAAATAGAAAATCGCCACAGCAAATAATAGTCAAAACACTCCACATTCAAGACAAAGAAAGGGTGCTGAGAGCTTAAAGAGAAAAAAAGCAAGTCACTTTTAAAGGTAAACCTATTAGAATAACAAATGACTACTCAATGGAAACAGTAAAAGCAAGAAGAGCTTGGAGAGACATACTTCAAGTATTAAATGAGCAAAAATGCCAACCCAGACTGATATACCCGGCAAAACTATCTGTCATGATTGAGGGAGAAAGAAAAGTTTTCCAGCACAAAGACAACTTGAAGGGATACATGTCTACCAAACCAGGCCTTCAAAAAATCCTAGAAATGATACTCAAGCTTGAAGAAAAGAACAAGTGTGTCCAGGAGGACAGAAGGGAAGTATAATACCACCAAAATATAAATATCAGACAACATGCTTACAAAATCAACTAAACATAAAAAATGTCCAGAATTAAACATAATTTCTCCATTATAACATTAAATGTCAACGGCATTAACTCACCGATTAAGAGACATAGATTACAAACTTGGATTAAAAACCACAATCCAACAATCTGCTGCCTTCAGGAAACTCATCTCACCACAAAAGATAGGCATGTCCTAAGAATGAAAGGCTGGTCCAAAATCTTGCAAGCTAATGGAGCCAGGAAACAGGCAGGGGTAGCAATTATGCTTTCAGACAAAGTGGACTTCAAACCAAAGAAAATCATAAGAGACACAGATGGATACTACATTTTAGTCACAGGTACAATTCACCAGGAAGACTTCACAATACTGAACATATATGCACCCAATACGGGCCCCTTCACATTCATTAAGAAAACCTTACAGCGTCTAAAGCAAGAAATCAACCCCCAAACGATAATTCTTGGGGATTTCAACACCGCCCTCTCAATATGGGATAGATCAACAGGTCAAAAGCTTAACAGAGACACTTTGGAGCTTAACCAAACCCTTACTGAAATGGACCTTACAGATCTCTATCGAACTTTTCACCCACGCACCAAAGAATACACATTTTTCTCAGCAGCACACGGAACTTTTTCCAAAATAGATCACATATTGGGCCACAAAATGAATCTACACAAATACAAAAGAGTCGAAATTCTAGCTTGTGCCCTATCAGACCACCACGGCCTAAAGCTGGACATCCACAACAACACATCAAACAAGAGAAAATACACTAACTCCTGGAAACTTAACAATATGATGCTGAATGAGAACTGGATTCAGGAAGAAATTAAAAAGGAAATTCAAGATTTGCTGAAAGTGAACGAAAATGAAAATACAACTTACCAAAATCTCTGGGACACAATGAAAGCTGTTCTAAGAGGTAAGTTCATAGCTCTTAATGCCTACATCAGAAAAATGGAAATATCAGAAATAAATAATTTAACGATGCAGCTTGAGGCTTTGGAGAAACTTGAGCAATCTGATCCCAAAAGTAGTAGAAGAGAGGAGATTAGCAAAATAAGGGGAGAAATATCTGAAATCAAGACTAAGAAAACGATAGAAAAAATCAACCAGTCAAAAAGCTGTTTCTTTGAAAAATCTATAAGATTGATACACCCCTAGTTAAATTAACCAAAAGCAAGAGAGAGAAAACCCAAATTATCAAAATTAGAAATGAACATGGAGTTATCACTACTGATACCCAAGAAATCCAGAGAATTATAACATCGTATTTCAAAAACTTGTACTCTGTGAAGTTTGACAACACAAAAGAGATGGATGAATTTCTAAGTAAATACAACCTACCTAAATTGAATCAGGAAGTTGTGAATTATTTAAATAGTCCTATAACATATAAGGAAATTGAAGAAGTAATCTCGAATCTTCCCACCAAAAAATGTCCTTGGCCAGATGGATTCAGCACAGAGTTCTACCAGACATTTAAGGAGTTAATAACACCAATACTCCTTAAACTGTTCCATCAGATAGGAAAGGAAGGAACACTACCAAATTCCTTCTATGAAGCTAATATCGTCTTAATCCCAAAACCTAATAAAGATTCACTTAAAAAAGAAAACTATTGGCCGATCTCTCTGATGAACACAGATGCAAAGATTCTCAACAAAGTCTTAGCAAATTGGATTCAAAAACATATCAAAAAGATCATTCACGGGGACCAAGTAGGCTTCATCCAGGCACACAAGATTGGTTCAACATACGCAAATCAATAAATGTAATTCATCATGTAAACCATTCCAAAGTCCAAGACCACATGATACTCTCGATAGATGCAGAAAAAGCCTTTGACAAAATCCAACAGTCTTTTATGATCAAAACGCTAGAGACTGTACGAATGAAAGGAACCTTTATCAATATAAAAAAAGCTGTATACAACAAGCCCACAGCAAGGATTATGCTCAATGGGGAACAATTGGAAGCATTCCCACTTCGATCAGGAACTAGACAAGGCTGTCCACTCTCACCACTTCTATTCAATATTGAACTTGAAGTCTTAGCTGAAGCCATAAGACAAGAAAGGGACATAAGAGGGATTCAAATCGGCAAGGAAGAAGTCAAGCTATTCCTATTTGCAGATGACATGATCTTATACCTGAGTGATCCCAAAAACTCCACCAGGAAGCTCCTGGAACTAATTGAGAAGTTCAGCAGGGTGGCAGGATACAAAATAAATGTGCAAAAATCAGAGGCCTTCCTATATGCCCAGAATGAAAGCAGTGAAAAAGCCTTGAGAGAAACCATCCCATTTCTATAGCCCCTAAAAAAATGAAATACCTTGGTATAAACCTAACCAAGGAGGTAAAAGACCTTTACAATGAAAACTTTAAAACCCTCAAGAAAGAAATTGCTGAAGACACCAATAGGTGGAAAGACCTCCCATGTTCCTGGATTGGTAGAATCAACATCGTAAAAATGACCATCCTACCAAAGGCAATATACAAATTCAATGCTATACCAATTAAAATCCCAAAGCAATTCATCAAAGAAGTTCACCAAATAATATCAAAATTCATATGGAGGCACAAAAGACCCAGGATAGCAAAGACAATCCTGAGTAACAAAAACACTGCTGGAGGTATTACCATACCAAACCTTAGTCTATACTACAAATCCATAGTTATAAAAACTGCCTGGTACTGGCTCCAAAATAGACACACAGATCAATGGATAAGGGTTGAAGACCCAGATATAAGCCCACAAAAATGCAGCCATTTGTTCTTTGACAAAGGGGCCCAAAGAATCCAATGGAAAAAGAACAGCATTTTCAACAAATGGTGCTGGCAAAACTGGATCTCCACATGCAGAAGATTAAAGCTGGACCCATACTTGTCACCATGTAGAAGACTTAATTCCAAATGGATCAAGGACCTTGATTTAAGGCCAGAGACTTTACAAACCATAGTTGAAAGGATAGGGAACTCCCTCAAGCTGATTGGGCTAGGCCAACACTTCCTAAACAGACATCCAATGGCACAGTCACTGCTACCAACTCTCAACAGTTGGGATCTTGTGAAATTAAAGAGCTTCTGTTCAGATAAAGAGATTGTAACACGAGCTCAAAGGCAACACACAGAATGGGAGAAAATCTTCACTAACCACACATCTGACAGAGCTCTACTGTCCAGAGTGCACAAAGAACTTAGAAAACTAAACTCGAAGGAAAACAATGGCCTAATTAAAAAATGGGCCCTGGAACGTCAAAGAAACTTTACCAGGGATGAAATTTAAATGTCTAACAAATATCTTAAAAAATGCTCCACTTCCTTAGCCATCAGGGAAATGCAAATCAAAACTTCCCTGAGATATCATCTCACCCCGGTCAGGATGGCAAAAATCCACAATACAAACAATGACAAATGCTGGAGAGGATGTGGAGAGAGGGGAACTCTGCTACATTGCTGGTGGGAATGCAGGCTCATACAGCCACTCTGGCGAGCTGTCTGGAGATTCTTAAAGAAATTAAAGATTGAAATGCCATATGACCCTGCTATCCCACTTTTGGCAATAACCCCCCATACAGCAGAGGTTCGCCTCGATAGCACACACTCGACCATGTTCATAGCAACACTGTTTACAATAGCAAAGTCATGGAATCAACCTAAATGTCCAACAGTTGACGAGTGGATAAGGAAACTGTGGTACATCTATACAATGGAGTACTACTCAGCCATCAAAAATGATGAATTCTTGGAATTTGCTGGGAAATGGATGTCATTAGAAACAATTATATTAAGTGAAGTATCCCAAACTCAGAAAATTAAGCGCCGTATGTAGTCCCTAATAGGTGGCTCCTAGTACCAAACTCACCCAGCCCACATTGAGACACTCAAAATAAACCTATGTAACACAGTAATTGCAAGGATTATGAACAAGAGAGATGGGGTAGGAGGGCCACACCAGAAACAAAGAGAGAGGGGACCATGTTACAGCAGAGAAAATAGGCCTCCATCAAGGTCTGCAAGTAAGTAATGAGAAACCTGGTTAAGTTCACAGACGTTCTTTCCTGATCTCAGCAGAAGGGGAGGGCATATAGTCTAGCAGATAAAAAGTAATCATTTTGCAAATGAGTGATGGACCCCTCTCTCACTGAGGTTTCTTACTCTTATTACATCTACCCTTGAATGTGCTATTATAACAAGACTCCAGTTTAACAGCTTTTTGTCTCTGACCAGGGGGTGACATACAATGCCCAGAGGATGGAGTGAAGGGCATTGCAGGAGCAGCAAAACTGCAAAAGAAAATCAACAAACCACAATCCAGAACTTCAGAGACTCTATATCAATCACATAGAACTAGGCCAGCCTAAGCTCTCCCCATCCTGGAGCTCAGGGACATTTGCGGAAGAGGGGGTGGTAAGATTGTAAGAGCAAAAGGATGGGAGGAGCAACGATTTGCAAGATTCTCAACAATAGTTGGGGCCAAAGCAATCATGATGGGACTTTGCATGCCCTGCGCAATGTCCAGTGCACTGTTGCCCTCATAAATTCTAGCATCTGTTAAGGGAACCGAGATCCCTGGAGGCAAGGGATTGACAGCCATAGTAGTGATCTTATGCTTAAGGGGAACAAGAGAAAGGGCTTATGGAAATGCCACTGGGTCCTTATATGTCATCGGAGAGGAGGACCCAGTGGAGAGTCAGGTGTACACAATAAAGGACTCTCTGGGAATTGGGGGGGAGGCACTTGGGGATGGGGAGGGAGAGGAGGGGGAGTGAGTGGTTCGGGGGGAGGAGGGGGGAGGGAGGGAACTGGTAAAAATTTTTAAAATGTATAATTAAATTTTTAATAAAAAAAGAGTATATTCAAAAGTAGATGTAATAAAAGTAGGAAATCGCAGTGAGGGAGGGGTCAATCACCCATTTGTAAAATGTTTACTTTCTATCTGCCAGACTATATGCCCTCCCCTTCTGTTAAGATCATACCCCATCATTTGTAAATGATCAGGATGGATAGTCTGTGAACTTAACCAGATGTCTCATTACTTACTTGCAGTCCTTGATGGTGGCCTATTTTCTCTGCTGTAACATGGTCTCCTCTCTCCTTGTTTCTAGTGGGGCACTCCTATCCCATCCCTCCTGCTCATAATCCTTGTAATTACGGTAGGTATTACAGAGAATTATCCTTAAATGACTCTAAGTGGGTTTGCTACTAGGAGCTACCTATTAGGGAGTACATACGGTGCTTAATTTTCGGGGTCTGGGATACTTCACTCAATATAATTGTTTCTAATTCCATCCATTTCCCGGCAAATTTAATTAATTCATCATTTTTGATGGCTGAGTAGTACTCCATTGTATAGATGTACCACCTTTTCCTTATCCACTCATCAACTGTTGGACATTTGGGTTGATTCCATGACTTTGCTATTGTAACCAGTGCTGCTATGAACATGGTCGTGTTTGTGTTATCGAGGTGAATTTTTGCTGTATAAGGATTTATTCCCAAAAGTGGAATAGCAAGGTCATATGGCATTTCAATCTTTAATATCTTTAAGAATCTCCAGATGGCTCGCCAGAGTGGCTGTATGAGCCTGCATTCCCTCCAGCAATGTAGGAGAGTTCCCCTCTCTCCACATCCTCTCCAGCATTTGTTGTTGTTTGTATTGTGGATTTTTGCCATCCTATCTGGAGTGAGATGATATCTCATGGAAGTTTGATTTGCATTTCCCTGATGGATAAGGATGTGCATTTTTTAAGATATTTGTTAGACATTTTAATTTCATCCCTGGTAAAATTTCTTTTAAGTTCCAGGGCCCGTTTTTTAATTGGGCCATTTGTTTCCTTGTTGTTTAGTCTTCTAAGTTCTTTGTGCACTCTGGATAATAGAGCTCTATCAGTTACTGAAGATTTTCTCCCATTCTGTGGGTGGCCTTTGTGCTTGTGTTACAATCTCTTTATCTGAAGAGCAGCTCTTTAATTTCACAAGATCCCACCTGTTGAGAGTTGGTTGCAGTGACTGTGCTATTGGATGTCTGTTTAGGAAATGTTGGCCTAGCCCAATCAGCTCGAGTGAGTTCCCTACCCTTTCAACAATGGTTTTTACAGTCTCTGGCTTTATATTGAGGTCCTTGATCTATTTGGAATTAATTCTTATACATGGTGACAAGTACGGGTCCAGTTTTAATCTTCTGCATGTGGAGATCCAGGTTTGCCAGCACCATTTGTTGAAGATGCTGTTCTTTTTCCATTGGATGTTTTGGGCCCCTTTGTCAAAATCAAATGGCTGTAGTTGTGTGGGCTTATATATGGGTATTCAACCCTTATCCATTGATCTGTGTGTCTATTTTGGAGCCAGTACCAGGCTGTTTTTATAACTATGGATTTGTAATATAGACTAAGGTTTGGTATGGTGATACCTCCAACCGTGTTTTTGTTACTCAAGATTGGCTTTGCTATCCTGGGTCTTTTTTTCCTCCATATGAATTTTGAGATTGTTTGGTCACCTCTTTAAAGAATTGCTTTGGGATTTTAATTGGTATAGCATTGAATTTGTGTATTGCCTTTGGTAGAATGGTCATTTTTACAATGTTGATTCTGACAATCCAGGAACATGGGAGGTCTTTCCACTTTCTGGTGTCTTCTGCAATTTGTTTCTTTAGGATTTTAAAGTTTTCATTGTAAAGGTCTTTTACCTCCTTGGTTAGGTTTATACTAAGGTATTTCATTTTTTTAGGGGCTATATTAAATGGGATTGTTTCTTTCAGGGCTTTTTCAATTCTTTCATTCTGGGTATATAGGGAAGGCCACTGATTTTTGTACATTTATTTTGTATCCTGCCACTCTGCTGAACTTCTGTATTAGTTCCAGGAGCTTCCCGGTGAAGTTTTTGGGATCACTCAGGTATAAGATCATGTCATCTGCAAATAGGGATAGCTTGACTTCTTCCTTGCCGATTTGAATCCCTCTTATGTCCCTTTCTTGTCTTATTTCTTCAGCTAAGACTTCAAGTACAATATTGAATAGAAGTGGTGAGAGTGGACAGCCTTGTCTAGTTCCTAGTCAAAGTGGGAATGCTTCCAATTGTTCCCCATTGAGCATAATCCTTGCTGTGGGCTTGTTGTATACAGCTTTTATTATACTGATAAAGGTTCCTTCCATTCCTACTGTCTCCAGCGTTTTGATCATAAAAGGCTGTTGGATCTTGTCAAAAGCTTTTTCTGCATCTATTGAGAGTATCATGTGGTCTTGGACTTTGGACTGGTTTATATGATGAATTACATTTATTGATTTGCGTATGTTGAACCAACATTGTGTGCCAGGGATAAAGCCTACTTGATCTCCGTGAATGATCTTTTTGATATGTTTTTGAATCCAATTTGCTAAGGTTTTGTTGAGAATCTTTGCATCTGTGTTCATCATAGAGATTGGCCTATAGTTTTCTTTTTTAAGTGTATCTTTATTAGGTTTTGGGATTAAGACGATATTAGCTTCCTAGAAGGAATTTGGTAGTGTTCCTTCCTTTGCTATTTGATGGAACAGTTTAAGGAGTATTAGTGTTATAAGCTCCTTAAATGTCTTGTAGAACTCTGTGCTGAATCCTTCTGATCCAGGACATTTTTTGGTGGGATGATTAGAGATTACTTCCTCAATTTCCTCATATGTTATAGGACTATTTAAATAATTCACAACTTCCTGATTCAATTTAGATAAGTTGTGTTTACTTAGGAATTCATCAATCTCTTTTGTGTTGTCAAATTTCAGAGAGTATAAGTTTTTGAAATATGATGTTATAATTCTCTGGATTTCTTGGGTATCAGTAGTGATAACTCCATGTTCATTTCTAATTTTGTTAATTTGTTTTTTCTTTCTCTTGCTTCTGTTTAATTTAGCTAGGGGTGTATCAATCTTATTGATTTTTTTCAAAAAACCAGCTTTTTGACTGGTTGATTTTGTGTATCATTTTTCCTAATCTCGATTTCAGATATTTCTCCCCTTATTTTGCTAATCACCTCTCTTCTACTGCTTTTGGGATCAGATTGCTCTAGTTTCTCTAAAACTTTAAGCTGCATTGTTAAATTTTTTATTTCTGATTTTTCCATTTTTTTGATGTAGGCATTAAGAACTATGAACTTATCTGTTAGGACAGCTTTCATTGTCCCCCAGATATTTTTGTAAATTTTATTTTCATTATTGTTCGCTTTCAGGAAATCTTGAATTTCCTTTTTAATTTCTTCCTGAATCCAGTTCTCATTCAGCATCATAGTGTTAAGTTTCCAGGAGTTAGTGTATTTTCTCTTGTTTGTTGTGTTGTGGATGTCCAGCTTTAGGCCGTGGTGGTCTGATAGGACACAGGCTAAAATTTCAAGTTTCCTGTATATGTGGATATTCGTTTTTTGGCCCAATATGTGATCTATTTTGGAGACAGTTCCGTGTGCTGCTGAGAAAAATGTGTATTCTTTGGTGCGTGGGTGAAAAGTTCGATAGAAATCTGTAAGGTCCATTTCTTTAAGGGTTTGATTTAGTTCCAAAGTGTCTCTGTTAAGCTTTTGACCTGTTGATCTATCCCATCTTGAGAGGGCGGTGTTGAAATCCCCAAGAATTATCGTTTGAGGATTTATTTCTGTCTTTAGACACTGTAGGGTTTTCTTAATGAATGTGGAGGGGCCCGTATTGGGTGCATATATGTTCAGTATTATGAAGACTTCCTGGTGAATTGCACCTGTGACTAAAATGTAGTATACATCTGTGTCTCTTATGATTTTCTTTGGTTTGAAGTCCACTTTGTCCGACAGGATAATGGCTACCACTGCCTGTTTCCTGGCTCCATTAGGATGCAGAATTTTGGACCAGCCTTTCATTTTTAGGATATGCCTATCTTTTGTGGTGAGATGAATTTCCTGAAGGCAGCAGATTGTTGGATTGTGGTTTTTAATCCAAGTTTGTAATCTGTGTCTCTTAATCTGTGAGTTAATACTATTGACATTTAATGTTATAATGGAGAACTTATTTTTAATTCTGGACATTTTTTATGTTTAGTGGATTTTGTATTCGTGTTGTTTTATATTTATGTTTGGGTGGTATTATACTTCCCTTCTGTCCTCCTGGATATGCTTGTTCTTTTCTTCAAGCTTGAGTATCATTTCTAGCATTTTTTGGAAGGCCTGGTTTGGTACACATGTATCCCTTCAAGTTGTGTTTGTGCTGGAAATCTTTTCTTTCTCCCTCAATCATGATAGATAGTTTTGCCGGGTATATAGGTCTGGGTTGACATTTTTGCTCATTTAATACTTGAAGTATGTCTCTCCAAGCTCTTCTTGCTTTTACTGTTTCCTTTGAGAAGTTATTTGTTATTTTAATAGGTTTACCTTTAAAAGTGACTTGCTTTTTCTGTCTTGAAGCTCTCAGCACCCTTTCTTTGTCTTAAATGTGGAGTGTTTTGACTATTATTTGCCGTGGTGATTTTCTATTTTGGTCATATCTGTTTGGAGTGCAAAATGCCTCTTGTATTTGGATCGGCCTCTCATTCTTTAGTTGAAGAAAGTTTTCATTTATGATAATTTGAACAATTTGCTCAGGTGTGGTATTTTGGGAGTCTTGTTCTGGTATTCCATGAATGCGCATGTTAGGCTTCTTCAGGGTGTCCCATATCTCTGGAATGCTCCTCTCCAGTATCTTTTTGGCTTTAGCAATCTCTTCCATTGTGCTGGTTAATTCTCCCACTTTTTCTTCAAGATCTGAAATTCTATTTTCTGCTTTGTTAGTTCTGCTGATAAGACTCTCTGTTGATCCCTTGCCTCCAGGGGTCTTGGTGCCCTTAACAGATGCTAGACTTTATGAGGGCAACAGTGCACTGGACATTGCGCAGGGCATGCAAACATAGTAGTGATCTTATGCTTAAGGGGAACAAGAGAAAGGGCTTATGGAAATGCCACTGGGTCCTTATATGTCATCGGAGAGGAGGACACAGTGGAGAGTTAGGCGTACACAATAAAGGACTCTCTGGGAATTGGGGGGGAGGCACTGGGGGAAGGGGAGGGGGAGGAGGGAGGAGGGTGGAACTGGTAAAAAATTTTAAAATGCATAATTAAATTTTTAATAAAAAAAATCAAAATAAAAAAAAAGACTCTCTGTTGAGTTTTATGTTAAAGATAGCTTGTCTTTTAGTTCAATTTTAAACTCTGCCTGAGACTGTTTTAACTGTTCTATACCTATTTTTGTTTCTTGAACTGTTTTTCTCAACTCCTTCAAGTGCCTGTTATATTCCTGTTCAAAGTGGTTGATGCAGTTGTTAAACTCCTCTTGGATTTCCTCTTTAATGGTCTTAAGCATGGTAATGATCATACTTTGAAAGTCGTTATCTTGGGTATGTCTTTCTTGGCTATTTTCTGTGAATTTGTTCTGGTTGGATTCCATCATTATGGGGTTAATTCTTTCGGTGGGAAATTGGTCTTCTTGGGTTTTGTTTCTCAAGGTTCTGCACTTTGACTTGGGCATTGTTGTTTTGTCTTTTAGAACCTTTCAGTTTTTGTGTGTTTTTGACTGAACTGACTGTGTTGATATTACTACACTTGGGCAGTTATTAGTAGTGCTTACCTTGGAGTTGGGTATCTTTGTCTTTTGTTATTGTTATTTCCTAGATGAGGCTATTAAGCAGTTAGTAGAACAGTTAAGTCAGGTTAAGTAGACAGGAGGTAAATATTAGTATGCTAGTGCACTTTTACTATTTAGTATCTTTGTGATATGTGAGGGTGAGTAGTGTACTCCCTGGAGTTGTATATGTTTTGGGGGTGGCTGTATGGAAAAGTTAATCTACAGTGATTAATACTAGAAAGGAACAGTAAGGTGACAAAAAGGAGGTTTACTTATTTTTGGGCTGCATGTGAAGAATCTCTCCCATGTGATAGGATGATTGCAGAGGGCTTCAGATATGGCCTTTGTCCCTTAGAGTTTTGCTTGAGTTTCCTTTGGACTCTATGGTGGGCCCGATGTTGATGGCAGAATCCTTCACCTGGGACCTGGGACTTGGCTTAGTGGCCTACCCAAGCTCCAGGGATGGAGGAATGTGAGCAAGTCCTGTCCAGTCTGGTGCTCAGGCGGGAGGAAGAAAGGGGCTGGGACCCGGGGAGTGTCCCAGGCAAAACCGGAGACAGCCTGGGTGTCCCTGGGGCTGGCTGGTGGTAGGAGCTGGGACATGGGGCCACCTGGGGGACTGGGCGAACTTACTTGGGATGGAGGACTGGGAGCGTGGTCGGGCAGACAGGCGGGCGGGAGGAAGAAAGGGATACCTTTTTCTAAATAAGGAAAAAATTAACCTGGTCTTTTTTGGGAGTTCTGTATAATAATAACTGCCAGCTTATTCTTGTTAGGAAAATGGCCTTAATGCATAAGATTATATAAATATTTATATGAACATTTTCAGTTTTAGCTCCTGAAGAAATGTTCCATAATACTGATTCCTGGACAAAAAGGTAATCTACATAAGTGTGCTAGGTTGTCTGTTTCATGTATGATTTCTAAAACACATGAATTGAGAAAAATGTTTTTGCTTTGTTCTTAATCAGTAACATTTACATAAATTTGGTACACTTAATTGCTCTGAATGATCTATTGATACGTTTTTGGGGAGTGGGTGCTTTATCTCTTGGTGAGATCAGATTCCTTTTCTCCAGAATGGCTCCAAATGTTGGTTATGCAACTCATCTGAGCGGCAGACGTGGGAGAGGCAAAGGAACCCTGATATTACAACTGCAGTAAGGAAATAATACTTTCATGAATAAAGATGGCCAAGGAGCACAAAGAAAAACAGCTTTTCTCTTTGTTATCCATTTTTTAAAAGATTAAAGATGAAGTATTTATCAATTTGAAAATTTAAAGAATCTCTGATTCTTGTCACAGATTTCTGTAAAGGCTTTCTGTTCTTCCTACTTCCTTTTGTGTGTGTGTATGTATTCGTGTGTGTGTGTGCATGTGTGTGTGTGTGTGTGTGTGTGTGTGTTAGGTGAGCACACAGAGGTTGATGTAGGGTGTCTTCTTGATTGTTCTCCACTTCATCTGAATCCAAGGTCTCTTAACTCTACCCAGATCTCACTGCTTCTGGTGTATAATGAGTTGCTCCCGAGGTCACTTGTCTCTTCTTCCTGAGTGCTGGTATTATAAGTAGGCTGCCAAACCCACCCTACATTTACATGGATGCTGGGAATTTGAACTCCAGTTCTCATGCTTCAACAACTTTACTTAGTGACCCATCCCCACAGGGTCTCCTGCCTCCATCCTTACACATTATAAATCTTGTATATATTACAAGACTAAAATTTCCTATGAATATTTTTACCACGATGCTTCCTTTTCAAAAGCCACACATAACTCCCTGCCCTTCCTTCCTTTAGTATATATAGACTGTACAGAGTTCTATGTCTGGCATTCTAAGACTCTTTGTACTCTGAGCCCAATCCACCTTTCCAACCTCAGTTTTTCTTTTCTGAAAGTTTTAAATTTTTTTATAGTTTCATACATGAATATGGTGAATTTATGATGTTTTCACAATTTAATCCCCAAATCATCCACCTTCCTTTTCTCACTACAACCTTTTTTCTCTTCTGCCAGTATTACTCTTGTTTTCATGTATTTCTGCACATGTGGCCCACTGAGTTTCTTCTAGGTTGCCTTTGATGGCATGTGTCTGAGTCTTTGCTGGAGCATGAATCATTTGTTATATATCATTTATCATATATAATTTCTTTTACCACTGAGGAAAACAACTTCCCTTCCTTCCCATCAGCATGAACCCTCACCAATCTGTCAGAGAGATGTGGGGATTCTTGAAATCTTTGATCTTCCATGATGAAATGTTTATAGGACAAATCCTGTGCAGGTCTTCTGGATATATATATAGTTGTAGGGAATTCATGGAAGCAACAGCCCTGGCCTGTCCAGAAGATAACATTTGGCCATACCCTTGCTCCTCCTTTCAGGCTCTTACAATCTTACTGTTCCATCTTACACAATTTCCCCTGAGCCTTGGAGTGGGTGGGTGGGAGGTGTATGTATTATTTTGTCAGGATGTTCTTTTCACTGGTCTGCAAAAGTGCCAATGTAGTTTTGCTCACCAAATGACTTACTGTCTGTAATTTAAGCCAACTCATTAAACTTATCTTTTACCTCCTCTAGATTACTTTTAGATGATGTCAGCCTCCTTTAGAACTAATAGCTTTACTATTTTAATCAATTTAAGATACTTTTTTTCATTCGTCTTGGGGTTCTAGCTTGATTATAAGCTCTGGAAGGAAGAAATCATGTTCTATACTTCTATACTATATTACCTAAGCCCTCAGGCCTTTTTTGTACATTGCTGTTTGCTCTTCATTTCACATTTTGTCTGTGTGTTAATTAACAGGAAGGGAGACAGCCCACAAAAGTGATAGAATAAGACTGTAATTATGCAATATGTCACCGACATTCTATATAAGAATGATTTTGGAGACACTACTTTCAGCCAAATGATCCTTCTATTGCCCCATATATAAACACCAGCTCTTAACCCAATATGACACCAACTTCTGTCCTTTTTTGTTTGAGGCAGTATATTTCTCTGTAGCCCAACTGGCTTAGAGCTCACCAAGTAGACCAATCTGGTCTTAAACTCACAGTGATCTCAGAGAGAAACAATACAATAAAAGACAATATAAGGAATAACACATATGTGATACTTCCTGATAGGTTATTGGTTACAGATGTCTCAAAGTTCCCCCAAAGAGTATAGGCTTTTGCCGTTGCTCTTGGTTGTCCTCTATAAATGGCAGTAAGATCCTATTACTGAAGATGCAACACACATAGATCACAGGACACGGATAAAAATATGCCAGTTGAAGCTGCTCTGGAAACTTTCTTCTTGCTAGATTGCTTTCATAGCACCAGAAAATACTATAGAATCTATTGAGTGAGAAAAGTAACAATCTCATCGATCTGTAAAAACTGCAGGCTGAAACGTCAATCACCCTGGCAAAAGGTAACTATTAGTGCAATAGTGGAATGAATATCAAGGGAGCAGCCAACAGTTTTCTGATGGGTTTCAAAAGCCACATCTCAACAGGGATCACATTTATCATACTGTAAACAAGAACAAGAACTTGTGAAAGGGGAGGATATAAACCCTAGGGGGAGTACACGCCATGAATGTTTAACTACAAAGACACTATATCAAACTGCCTTTTAAACAACTGTCATTATACCCATAGATTGGAGGAGCACTCAGCACTCAATATGGAAGCTTCCTTCTGCAATGGAAGGTCTTTATTACAGAAAAATTCAACTGACCAAGTGCAGAAAATACATTACTGTATACTGCTCAGCCCTAAGCCTGACATATTAGCCCACACCCACTCCAAGGTTCAGGGAACATCACAGAAGAGGGAGTGGTACAATCGTAAGAGCCTGAAGTGAGGCAGGATTGCAGCCAGACACTATCTTCTGGACCTGACAGGACTCTTGGCTCCATGATTTTTTTGCAGCCACATATATTTCCACAAGACCTGCAAAAGGACATTCCACAATGAAAGGGGGGAGATCTCAAGAGACCTCATGCTTCCCTGAGAGAATGAGGAAGGCTAATACTGATGAGGAGGAAATGGAAGATGCTTCCCTCAAGGTGTACTCACCGATGGGGGATTCAGACTCCAGCAGAAGCTTGGATGTCATCAGGGGCAGACCAGAGGAAACTCAGTGGGCCATACATGTAAAAAAACTTGAAGGTGGGAAGGACTCTGGCAAGAGAGAAGAAGGACTTTAATAAAAAGAGGAAGGGGTATAGGATTGAACATAGGTATGAAAATGTGGTAAGTTCACTGTGTTCATGTGTGAAACATTGAAAGAATAGAAAAATGGAAGAAAATTTCTTCCAGTGCTCTTGGCTCTGCCATCTGATTGCTGTCATTACAGGTGTGGACCTTCATGTCTGGTTTATCTCTCTATATTTATTACATATTACTGTGTATGTGTGTGCACACACCTATACATGTGCATATGGGTGAAGGTCAGAGGACAACTTGTGGTATTTGGTTCTCTTCTATCATGTGAGTCCTGGGGATCAACTCAAGTTGGTAGGCTTCGAAGCAAGCTTCTTTTCTTACTGAGCCATCTTACTAACCCTTAATTATCTTTTTCAATGGTTGCACAATAGCTCATTAGGCAGCCACAATTAATATTCTATTGTTCTGAGTTCATTCAGATAATTTCCCATTTCTGCTTATTACTGAGATAAATGTACTTGTATAAATATATTTGTGCAAAAGTTTCCTATTTTTCCTTATTTATTTATTTATTTATTTATTTATTTATTTATTTATTATTTATCTATTTATTTGAAAAAATGTGGCCTGGTGCTTATTTCTTTTGCCCAGATTTCACAAATGCTGGGTCATCATGAACTGCCATTTCTGGGCTTTAAAACATTGCTTAAATATCACTGTTGCTTCACTGGACTCTTCTTGTCCTCCAGTGGGCAGACCTATAAGTGGGAAGCTCCCTTTCACTTGTCTGGCATCTAACCCAAAGATCGTTGTTGCAGCTTGAAGCATTCACAGCTAGGTGAGGCCGTCAAACATTTTTCCCCTGATACATTTTTTTCTCTCTCTCACTAAATGTGTTCTATACACACCTTGTTGTCAGGGAACACATGTCTGATACTGTAAGCCTAGCCAAATAACACCTAAAAGTGCATGTGTGGAGGATGCAAACACTAGACAAAACAGATGTCTTAGTGTTAATTATAAATACTTGGTAGTAAACTACTATATAAACACTTATTATACCCTTAGAAAAGAAAAGCTTTGACCACTTATCCAAGATGCATCTTGTTGCAATGGAAAATTTGTGATGCGGAGAACTACAACTGGCCAGAGTGCAGAGTATAGGAGACCCTGGAATGTTCAGCCCTAAACAGGTCATCAAAATCACTCCGCATCCCAAGGCTCACGGAACCTATCAGAAGAGGGGGGCAGATTGTAACAGCTTATAGGTCAGGGAGGTGTACTGCCTGCCATGACATTCTGGTCATGATAGAGACGCTACATCCAGGAGCTCACAGCAATGAGACCTATTTCCCTGTGATCTATACAAAGGTTGACATATCAACATTTCCCCGTGGATGAGTGAGGATCATAGGAGAAACAAATATGACAAGAGACAATCTTTGGGTTAGGTGCCAGACAAGTGAAAGGGAGCTTCCCACTTATAGGTCTGCCCACTGGAGGACCACATTCAGTATGACGGATCTCTGGACCTATATTAGTACAGGTGCCTCCAAAAGAGCCCTGTGGTGCACACATGCAGAGGGACATGAGAATGGGAGAGGCATGGCTGGATTGGTTAACTGAAGGGAGGGTGTGACAGGAGCGAGGTGGGAAAGGTGGGGGTGGGGGGGCAAGGACATAAGCTATTCTATTAGTACATAAAATTTTTTTCTCCCACATTTTATTTTTTTCCTAATCATACAAGCTCAATAGGTACCCCGGTCTTCTCCCTCCCTTCACCCCTCCCTCATTGAACTCTCCCCCTTCCTCCTTCCTTTAACTTCCCTCCTTCCCTCCTCCTCTCCCAGTGCCTCTCCTTTCCTCCCGCCCATCCCCTGGAGCATCCACTTATGTGGGCACAGAACCTCTCTCTGAGTCCTCCATCCTAGTGAGGATTCAGGACTCAGTGGCATAGCCCAGAGCTCCTTCTTGGGGCTGCCCGCTAGCATGGAACTCTATTATGACTGTTTAATCCCTTTCCTCTAAGGATCCTACTGCCTGAAGCCTTCTCCCCTGTGATCCGTGCTAGACTTTGGGGGGTCATTGACAAGTACATAAAAAATTTAAAGAATAAAGAGAGAAAAAAATCATTTACATCATTTACTCATTTCAGTGGTCCAGATCAAAAGTCATCTCCTTGAGGACTTTTTCTAACTGCCTTATGTAATTAAACTAGTCTTTCCCTCACCTCCAATTAACACTTACAGCAGATATCCTGCTTTGTAATATGGGAACTTGAAGATTGCTTGCCTGTCAAATATTCTCTTATTCTTTCTAGTCATGCTATTTCTTAATGGTCTTTAGAGCTAATCTTAAATACTCATTTATAGAAGTCAGTGAAATGGCAGAGCAGATTATATCTGTTATTTTAATATGCTTGTTCTGCTAATGCTTTCTTTGTAAGGTTATGTAGTGGAACTAATTCTCGTGGTAGAGAAATAAATGGATTTTATATCTAGAGATCCTGGCCTTAGACTAGTGGTAGCTCTTTACTAGTTTTATTTTTAAATGAGGTCTTGACATGTAGCTTAAGCTGGCCTGGAACTTGCTATTTAGCTGAGGCTTGCTTTGAACTTGTGACCTTTCTTCCTGTGGTTTTCCTATGATGACATTACAGGCATGTTCTACGATGCTTGCCTAGAGCTGGTAGCTTTTAGGGTGTGGTACCTAGACAGGCAGCATCCGTATCATATGAAAAATTGTGAGAAATGTACATTTTTAGATTCTAAGACAGTCTACTGAATTAGTAAATTTGGACTCAGTATCCAGAAATGTTTGTCACAAACATTTACTGAATTCCCTTTTGTGATCCTGATGAAAACTAAGAACCAACTAGAGGTAGATATCTGATAATGATGATCTTATATCAACTCAAAGCATGCCATTGGGACTATCTCAAGGATTCCTGAGTTAGAGGACTGTGTTTAAATCCCAGCTTCTTCTTAGATCAATTGAAAAAGCTTGAACTGTAATTTTTCCTGATTTATAATCTATTAAAAAGAGCTCAATTTGATTACCTACTTCACAAGGTTTTAGTGATGAACAAATGACATGATGTATATGAATGTTCTTCATAGACCATCTGGGCTATAAGCAGGTGTGTGTGTGTGTGTGTGTGTGTGTGTGTGTGTGTGTGTGTGTGTGTTTTCAAGTCGGAAGTCAATCTGGTTGCCTTCTTTAATCATTCTGCACCTTATTTCTGTGAGATAGATTTTTCCCTAGAGCTCACCGATTGTTTAAATCAGCTGCTGTCTAGGAAGCCCCAGGGATCTTCCTATTTCTACCTCTCCAGTTCTGTTATTACAGGCAAGTTCTACCACACTGAGCAAAAAGCTGAGTTGGTGCTGGGGATACAATCACGGGTCCTTGTTCTTGTGAAGCAAGTCTTTTACCAACTGATCTATCTCTTCAGGCCAAACATGCTTGCTGTTTACTATTATGAGCAATAGGATCAATGTCTCTATAAGGCTAATTTCAATCAAGCCTCAATGACCTTTATAGAACAAGACTGACTTCCATTACTTCTTAGGGTCTCTAACACCTCTTTAGACTTTCAGCGGATCTAGAAGCAGGTAAAATACAGACTGGAGTGGTCTGAAAGCAGCTTTCATCCTTGGAAAGAACCGAGTGGATGGCCATCTTGAAACTAGACTATTATTTGTGTAGGGGTATACTTCTCTGAGATTGATGGGTTAGATCTTTATAAGATCTATTTTACCTTTGTTTTTTAATGAAAGAGGATGAGAAGATAGCTCTATGTGGGCACCTTAGGTTAGGAAGACAAACAATTAGTCCTGTGATTTATAGCCAGGGCATGGTGGGGGAAGTTAATCAAGAGAGTCTGTGAGACACTGAGATATGAGTAGATGTGGTTCAGAAAACCAAAGAGAGATGACCTCCCAATACTTGTAGGCAGCAGGTATAATTTCATGCTCTAAGAAATCTAGGGAATCCAGGACTGCTTTGGGACAAGGGAGTTTGCAGATTTGGGGCCCCTGCAAACAACCCCCTGACAGAGGGTACTAGTAACAGTCATAGTGGGGTATTGCTGCAGGCAAGTAGCTTTAAGTGTAGTGGGTCTGCTTGTCAGTAGTGATGTTTACAAACCTTTATAGGTACAAAGGTTTTGGAGGATTCACCCATTATCATATCAAATGTAATAAAATTCACACACAGTATACATGAAACAAAATTCTCTTCCTGTAAAAAATTAGAAAGGATCTTAAAAATGTTGCTTTTGAAATTATTTGGCTATAACTAACTCCTTTAATTTGCAATTGGCTAAGATTTCTAAGAAATCATCATGCATACTTGGGAATTCTTGTGAAGTGAGAAAACATAACCCACAAATTGTTTTCAAATGTAATACAACTTTTTATGAATATTAAAAGTAACAATGATTGGAGCTTGAATACATTAAGCATTTATTTCCACATTGAAGTTTTAAAATATCTATTTTAGAGCCAACAAGGTTAAAATGACCCTAATTATGGAACTGAATATCTAAACTTTTTGAGCACTGGTGGTAAACACATGTTAGACACTCTAAGGACTCTCAGAAATACTTGGAATAAGTTTTCAAGGGCTTTAAGTCTTAAAGTATGCAGGTGTGAGTATATGAGAGATAGGATAACTTGAGTCATTGTAGTTAGGTGACTCCCATGGGCAGATGATACCAATAAAAGCTCAGAGATGTGGCAATGGAGAGGCTTAAGAGTGAGTAGTTACCAGTTCAAAGAAAACCGAGATAGTGAAATAAAAACAAAAACTGGGCCTGGTGGCACAATCCTGTAATCCCAGCATTCCGAAGACTGAGGTTGGAGGATCTTGGGCTTCAAGTAAGGATGAAATGCATAGCATGTTCTCGGCCAGCCTAAGATGCATAGTGAGACTGTCTCAGAAAGAAAAATACTGGGACTGGGGAGAAAACTTAGTAGGTAAAGTGCTTAATATGAAAGCATGAAAGTCCCAGTTCCATTCCCAGAACCCAAACCGGTGGCTGGCTAGTTATGCTGCCTAATTGATGAGCTTCAGACCAAGTGAGAAACCCTGTCTCCAAACAAGATGGACAATGCTTGAGGAAAAACACCTGGGATTGACCTCTGGCTTCCATGTACATGAGTACACACATTTACCTGCACGTACACAAGCATATCACACATATTACACATACACACATCACACATATCACACATCTCTCTCTCTTTCACACACACACGTGCGCACACACACACACACTCATTCACACACACAAAAATACCCCAAACAAACAAGAAAAAAGATTGTGGCCCCTTAATGATCTGATGTATTGCCTCAGGTGCTTTGCCTGCCTTAAACCTTCTGTCTACTCACTCAATACATTTTTTGGATTTTATCTCTAATACAGTCTGAATTTATTAATTTTTTCCACCTTTCTTGCCAGTACTCTGTTCCAAAATGCTATAGTTTCTTTCCTGGGCTAGTGAAACAACTTCCAACTTACGTCTGCTTGCACACACACACACACACACACACACACACACACACACACACACAAACACACAGAGGCATGTAGAAACACATATACACTCTATCCATTGTTCATTTTTCCACATAGTATCCACAGTTGTAGATTGAAACTGTAAGCAAGCAATGTCATTTCTTCAAGCCCTTTCTGAGGCTTTCCATCTGCTTTGGAATAAAATTAAAAAAGCTTCTGCATAGTCTGACCCCTGCCTATCTCACTGGCTTCACTGTGAACCACTGTGCACTAGCCACAGTGGCCTTTCCTCAAACTATCAAGCAACTTCCTACTTATAAGGTTTTTGCAGGACTTTTTCTGCTTGAACTAATCAACCTCCTATTTTATCCATACCTGACACCTTGTTCTGGTCTCATTACAACTATTACATCTCAGAGGGTCCTTTTCTGATCATAGCCTTTAACATAGCTTCCACATTATTCTTAGTGCCTAAGTTCTTATGTGCTTGTTATTCACATGTTTAGCTATTTATTTTTTGGGGGGGTGGAAGTCACCTAAAGTAAAGTATGACAGTAAGGTAAGTAACTTTGTTACTTACTGTTGTTCACATGGTTGGTGCCCAATAAACACTTGTTGAACAATTAAATACAACTTTTTATTTGGGTTGGCTAGGTGGCTGAGTAAGAAAAATCACTTGCATACAAGTCTGGTAACATGAATTTGATCCCTAGAGTCTATAGGATGGAAGAAGAGAACTGACTTGACCTCTGACCTATAAAGCCACACGGAATGGTATGCATGCACTCTCTTTTTCTCTCCTTTCACTCTTTTTAATAAAAAAAGAAAGAAAATATTTTATGTTGAACTTATTTACTTGCTATTTGCATGTCTAAACCTTAGCTCTGTCCTTTGTATTAGGACTCAACCAGCAAATGCTGACCTGAGAAATACGTAAAGTAGTGAAAGTGACTTTCTGGAAAGCTAATTGGCAAATGGAATGTATGCTAGGTCCCCATCAAATGATTTGTCAAGAAGCTGCAAAAAGCCTTAAATTGCACCCAATTCTATAGCTGTGCTTGGGAAATTTTGCTACAAGGGGAAAAAAAGACTGGAGAATTTTAGACTTCAAAAACAGTATCATTTCCCTTGGAAGATTAGAGTCCGCCTTATTCATCTTGGGAAAGGCTATATACCCATTCATTTGTCCAATTTTCATTCTTTCTTGAGTTGCCAACTTATATGTGACACTGTTCTGTCTAGAAACAGGAAGGTGAACAAGATTGTCATATTTGGGAATGCTTGGGATCCCCATTTCAAAGGAGTAATGATTGTATCACCTTCGTCTGAGTTAGTAATGCCACTTGGAGCTCCCAGTCGATCCTTTCATATTACTGATGAAGAAATAGATTTAGAGGACATATGCGTTTTGACAGAACTACTGCTTCTGTTTCTTAAGCAAGTTTTCCTTTTATTCTCTCTTTACTTACATTGCAAGTTTTTTTCTCCCACATTTTATTTTTTTTCTAATCATACAAGCTCAATAGGTATCCCCGTCCTCTCCCTCCCTCTCTCCCTCCCCCTTATCCCTTCCTCTCTTCCATCCGCTGGAGCATCCTTTTTTTTTTAATTTATTATTTATTCAATTGTGCGTGTATGCATGTGTGTGCATGTGTGTATGTATGTGTGTGTGTGTGTAGAACCACGGACGAATTTGGGAACCACCATGGAGGCTGGAGCACCCTTTTGTGTGAATGCCAAACCTTCCTCTGAGTCCTCCACCCTAGCGAAGGTTCAGGACTCAGTGGCATAGTCCAGAGGCCCTTCTCA
Organism: Typhlomys cinereus; assembly: GCA_023101885.1. NCBI lineage: Eukaryota > Metazoa > Chordata > Mammalia > Rodentia > Platacanthomyidae > Typhlomys > Typhlomys cinereus. The sequence goes on along the minus strand of JALPQD010000396.1, from coordinate 810,475 downwards.
GGCTCCCCGTTACTATGGGAACTCTATTATGACTGTTAATTCCTTGCCTCTAAGGATCCTACTGTTTGGAGCTTTCTCCACTGTGATCCATGCTAGACTTGGGGGGGGTCATTGACATGTCAGCCATTGTGCAGGTCAGGCAAAGTCCAATTCTAGTTGCTGCAGCCCTAACTTGTGTGGAGTATCTTGCATATTGTTGGTCTTCCCCAACTTTAGGCTCTTACAATCTATACTGCTGTTATTTTAAATGATGATTTCTGCATTCTGTTTATCCCCTTCCCTCCACAGCAACATGCTAGACATACAGTAAATCTTCACGTTTTTGTTGGCTGCCATGATGCACATAGTGGGATATACTGTAAATACTGTTTTGTCCCTTAGGAGACGAATCATGGTTTTTATTCTCTGCCTATTTTTGGGTTGTTTTCAAAGTAAAATTGTAACAGATGGACTTAAATATAGGTTGCATCATGTTTCATAGAGAATAATACTGCAGAAATAAAATGTGTGATCATCCTTTTACCTCTGTGTATCTTTGGTCCAGTTTCTCCTTTTGTAACTTTAACCAGAATCTTTCTATTTTTAGCACAATAATGCCTTTAAATTCTTACTACAAAATCCTATTTATTTGATCATTTACTCATCCATTAGGCAAAATGCGTCCCAATTATATGTTGTGTGTGGAACAGAGAGATACACATGGCAATTCAAAACTGTTACCTGTTGATAATAGGAGATTAAGAATAGCACAATGACAACAATTATAGATTGTTATTGGGGAAAATGAAAAAATATATATTTCAAACAAAAGTGAACTGATGAAGAGAAAGAAAGTGAGATAACCAGAGTAACCTAGGAATTGGAACAGCAGAAAACATCTAAGTCTCAGGAAACAATGACTCTGTAGAGGGAAACTCTGCGTAATTGGTATTTTGACTTTTAAGGAGGGGACATGGCATAGTGTTTCTTGGAGATCTGAGGAAGGTGTTAGTATTAGGAATGAAAGGGAGATAGCTCAGTTATAGTCAATAGTCTAAGGAGTATAGCCATATGATGAGGAGGCTTATATTCTGCTTATTGAAGGAGCACGATTTAGCTGCTGCTTTGAGGAAGTTCAGTGAGGCTGATGCTGCAGGAAAGATAAATATAAAACGAAGAAGGAAGACAATTTCTGTTTTCAGAACTCCTTCCAATTGCCTCCTGTGGCAGGACCGGATTAGGGGATCAGTGGGAGAGTATCTGGGAAATATGGTTTGAAGAGTCCATTAGAAATAAGCATGTGGGGCTGGAGAGGTGGCTCAGGAGTTAAGCCTCTGCCTTGCAGGCAGAAGGTCCTGAGTTTGGATCCTAGACCCCACATAGAGACGCTGGGCGGAACCAGGGGCGGCCTGCGTTTCTGGTCCTGGTAGGGCGGAGCCTGTGAATCCTGGGCAGAGTAAACAAGGAGGAGGTGGAGGTGTCCATGGTGGTTCCCGAATTCGTCCGTGGTTCCATACACATACACACACACACACACACGTGTGCGCGCGCACACACACACACATACACACACACAATTAAATAAATAAATAAATTAGAAATAAGCATACAAGAATGAGGATGAAGCCTTCGCAATAGAAAAAGGGTTAGCATAACAGTGAAGGGCTAATTAAGTGGGAATAATGGCAATAGTAATGAAGAACACTACATAAAACTCCTTGGAAAAAGCATCACGCGGAATCAGCAATGTCAGATGAATAGAATTTTACAACTTTTTAAAAAATACTTTATTTTTTATTTTGTGTGTCAGAGTGGGAGAGGAAGGGGAGGGAGAGAGAGAGAGAGAGAGAGAGAGAGAGAGAGAGAGAGAGAGAGAGAGAGAGAGTATGCAAGTGTGGGAATGGAAGTGCCACAATGTTTGTGGACGTTAGAGGACAGCTTTTGTTAACTGGCTCTTCCATCACTTGGGCTCTGGGGATTGAACTCATGTTGTCAAGTTTGTGCACAGGCACCTTTACCTGTTGAGCCATGTCACTAACCCTAAAAATTTAAAAACATGAAGGAGAAGTTGGAGTGCTGAGATGAAAAAGATTTCAGGTGAGAGATTAGAAGGGAAAAAGCATGGCTTCTGAAAAGAAAAGGCGTTTCTAGGAATGGCTTTGTGTTCTTTGAGACTGGGAGTGTTTGTGGAAGGGAGATGAAGTGGGAGATAGAGTCTAGAAAAGCAGGCAGGATCCAGGCTACTGAGCACTTTGATCATGTGAGTTTAAGGTGGGTAAACTTCGATTTTCTTTCTAGTGAGGAACTGTAATTAGTGGGAAGAAGATCTGATTTCTGTTTTCATAAGATTGCTCTGGTGTCACTGTGGAGAGCACCTGATGGGAGAAATATCAGAGCATTGTTCTATTTTTTTTTTCAAGTCTACCAAAATGTGGGAAAGAACTTGAAAGTTTTCAGAGCTACCGTGAAAAATAAAAGGGAGGGAAGGCTAGGAAAAGCACTAGAGAAAGTGCAAGGAAGATTTGCAAATGATTCCCAATCTAAATAGATTAAAGGCAACATTTGAATAGCTAAAGGTTAGCATATTCTTCCAGGTCTGGTGAGATAACTCAGCAGGTAAGGTGCTTATCTACAAACCTGGCCTTCTGAGTTTGATTCCTGGAAGCCCATATGATAGAAGTAGAGAGAAAGTGAGAACTGACTTCTAAAGTTGTCCTCTGACCTTCTGACCTTTATCAATCACATGTTTTCTCTCTGTCACTCTCTCTTTTCTCACTTCTTCAGATAAATAAGTAAAATATTTTTAAAAAAGAAATATTCTTCCTTCTGCTTTGCTTAAATTCTTTTTTTATTCTGGCATGAGTTGTAAATTTATGTTTTTAAATTTATTTTTATTATTTCCACTCATACAAACTTAACAGGTACACCGGTCCCCTCTCTTCCTCCAACCCCCCTCCCTCCCCATCCCCCAGTGTCTCCCCCTCTCATCCCCGAGCATCCTTTAAACTGCATGCCAAACTCTCCTCTGGGTCCTCCTCTCTGATGAGGTGCAAGGACTTGCTTAAATTCTTTATGTTGAAGTTTCTAGTCCCCTATCTTAGTTGTCTAGAAGAAGTCAAAGACTAAATGTGTTTCTTTCTATGACACCTCTTTACAAACTGTAAAATAATTGTGATATTTAAAGCCTTCTGATGTGACCAGGATGTAATGTACTGTTTAATAGTCTTGAGTTTCTTAGTGCCCTTGATAATTTAAACAATTTTTACTTTGAATTTTCTATTTTAGATTCACAAGAAGTTGTAAAAACATTGTACCTAATTTCATCTATTACTTCTTTCATAACTGAAACCAGGAAATTGATATGTCTAGGCTGTGTTTGCATAGTTCTATGCTACTGTGTCACCTGTAACTACAATAGGCACACAGAATTGTCTTCTCACCATAAGGACCTCCTTGATGTTTACCCTTTAGGGTTACATATTTCCAACTTCTGCCATCCCTAAACTCTGCCAACCAATAATTTATTCCTTAATCTCTACATATATACCACAGAATGACTGGCATGTAAATGGAACCATGTGATAAGTAATCTTTTGTGATGGTTCTTTCTAGCAGAGTAGACTGTTATACTAAGCGGGTGATTTGTAAACAGAAATTTTGTCTTGCAGTTCAAAAGTTCAAGGTCAAGGTGCTATCAGATTCGGTGTCTAGTGAGAGCTGTTCTCTGCTCCCTAGATATCTATTTTGCATGACTCATTCTGACAAAGAAATATCCATTTACTCTAGATAGGACATCTAAGACCAGAAAAATAATTCTGTCGAAATCTAGCTTGGAGAATCAATGAGTTATTGTTACAGGAGCAGAGGAGAGATATTAATTACAGGAACATGGGTGATGAGTACAACTGTATCATCATAAGTCCCACCTTTACATAAATGACAATTTGTTTTTAGTTAAAAATATTTATATTTATTTACCTATTTGTGTGTGTACATAAGCACATGCAAAAGAGTATGTAGAAATCAGAGGACAACTTGCAGGAGGAGTCAGTTCTCTCCTTCTATAATGTGGGCTCTGGAGATTTAACTCAGGACATCAGGCTTGGCAGCAATTGTCTTTATCTGCTGAGCCATTTCACTGGCCCCATAGCTGACAACTCATAAAAACTTCATCACTGGAAACCCCATCTCCAATTAGACTCTCATCTCCTATGTACTCTAACACCTCCTGAGACAATATGTGGCTAGGTTAAAAGGGCATGATGACTGGAATCTCAAGTGAGGGTCTGATGGTCATGATCTCTTTTATGAAGACATAATTGGCTCTATTTTTCTGGGGGATTATGGATAATCATAACTTCTGATTTCATTATGGCAATGGCCATGTTGTGGTCCAGAGAAGAGAGTTCCACCAACATCTATAAAAAGTTTTGTTGAGATTTTTGTGAGGATTGCATTTGGTGTGTGTATCAATTTAAAGAACATTGATATCTTGTGCTATTTTTTCCAGTCAATGAACCTACTCTTTCATTTATTTCTGCTTTCCTTGATTTGTTTCCTCAGTGTCTTAATAGTTTTCTTCATACAAGCACATAAATGTATGGCTGGATTTATATTAATATATTTTGAAGCAATTTTAATTTGCATTTCATTTTGAATTTTGTTTTCCATTTCATTCTGCAAAATTTCCAAACTCCCCAGTCAGAATGGCAAAGATTAAGAACACACATAATAAAGAATGCTGGTGAAGATGTGGAGACAATGGGACACTTATTCACTGCTAGGAGGAATGTAAACTAATATAACCTTTTTGGAGATCAGTGTGGCGGTTCTTCAGAAAGTTAAAAATGGCACTACCATATGACCCAGCTATACCACTCCTTGGAATAATTTGAAAATACTCTACATTTTATGGTACATCTATACAATGGAGTACTACTCAGCCATCAAAAATGATGAATTAATGGAATTTGCTGGGAAATGGATGGAATTAGAAACAATTATATTAAGTGAAGTATCCCAGACACAGAAAAGTAAGTGCTGTATGTACTCCCTAATAGGTGGCTGCTAGTACCAAACCCACCTAGAGACACTCAAGGATAAATCTCTGTAATACCTACAGCAATTGCAAGGAGTATGAACAGGAGGGATGGGGTAGGAGGACCCCACAAGAAACAAGGAGAGAGGGAACCATGTTACAGCAGAGAAAATAAGCCACCATCAAGGACTGCAAGTAAGTAATGAGACATCTGGTTAAATTCATAGACTTTCCTTCCCGATCATTTACAACTGATGGGGTATGATCTCACCAGAAGGGGAGGGCATATAGTCTGACAGATAAAAAATAACCATTTTGCAGATGGGTGATTGACCCCTCCCTCACTGTGGTTTCCTACTTTTATCACATCTACCTTTGACTATACTCTTATAACAAGACTCTAGTTTAACAGCTTTTTATCTCTGGCCAGGAGGTGACATCTAATACCCATCAGGATGGAGCCAAGGGCATTGCAGGAGCAGCAAAAGTGAAAAAAAATCAACAAACCATAATCCAGAACTTCAGAGACTCTATATCAACCATCTGGAACTAGGCCAGCCTAATCTCCCCCCGTCCAGAAGCTCAGGGAAATTTGTGGAAGAGGGGGTGGTAAGATTGTAAGAGCACAAGGATGGGAGGAACAATGATATGCAATATACTCCATACAAGTTAGGGCCGAAGCAATCATAATAGGATTTTGCATGCCCTGCGCAATGTCCAACACACTATTGACCTCACAAAGTCCAGCATTTGCTAAAGGCACTAAGATCCTTGGAGGCAAGGGATTGACAGCCACAGTAGTGTTCCTATGCTTAAGGGGAACACAGGAAAGGGTTCTGGGAAATGCCACTGGGTCTTTGCATCTCATCGGAGAGGAGGACTCAGAGGAGAGTCTGGCATGCACATTAAAGGATGCTCCGGGGATGGGAGGGGGAGGCACTGGTGGATGGGGAACGAGGGGGTAGGGGAGGGGGCACAGGGCAGTGGGAGGTTGGAGGGAGGGAGGGGACCGGTGTACCTGTTAAGTTTGTATGAGTGGAAATAAAAAAAAAAGAAAATACTCTACATTTTATTACAAGGACACTTTTTTCATCTATGTTCATTGCAACTCTATTAACAATAGCAAGAAAATGGAATCAGTCAGCATGCCCCTCAATAGATAAATGGGTAATGAAGATATGATACATATACATAATGAAATACTATTCAGAAAGGATGAGATTATGGAATTTGCTGGTAAATGGATTGAACTGGAAAATTTAATACTAAGCAAGGGATATTAGATACAGAAAGACAAATACCACATGTTCTCTCTTATGTGAGGATGCTAGCATTGATATACTTGCCAATGTATTTTCTTGGAATTACTGTAAGAGTCAAAAAATTCAGAAGGATCAATGAGTGGGAAGTGATAAATATGGTTAAACCTTTATTATTTTTTTTAGCTTTATAAGCATATTGAATACTTATCCATTCTTCCTTCCATTACCCCTCCCTCCCACCCCCCTCTTTCCTTCATCAATCCATTGCACTCCTTCTCACCTTCTTACCTTGTGGCTTCTGTGGACCCCAGGGCTCTCTCTGGCTTCTCTACTCTTGTGGGGGGTCAGGCCTCTGTGGCATACCACGTTGCCCCTCCTCAGGCACCCCAATGATAGGGTCATTTCTCTTCACTCATCCAGCTTTAGCCTATAAGGTTTCCACTGTACGTTCTTATCTCTTTTGAGTTGCTTGATATTCTATGGGGGCATGTTGTTATGTCAGTCATTATGCAGGTCTGGTAAGGACAAGTCTCACTGTAATGAGTTTCTAGATGTAGCATCCCTGCTTTCAGTAGAATGTCTTGTCTAACAGTGTATCTTCCCATCCTTAGGTTTTTACAATCTTACTGCCCTCTCTTCCACAAAATTCCCTAAACCTTAATATGGGGAGAAATTAAGATTGGCCTGATTCTGGGTGAGCATTGCTTGGTCACCAGCATTGTGCATTAAGGGTCAAATCTTTTAAGGGGGAGATTTAGGATACCATGGCAAGTAGGGTGAGGGAGAGAATAATGGAAAAAATACCTAAGGTGACATGAGGCGATGGGATATAAGAGGGACAGAGGGACTTATAGAAAAAAACTCGAGATTATGGGAGGTAGCCCCATAAAAATTTTTTATGTTAGTAACATGTCAATAAAACATTATTTTTAAAAATAGGAACAAGAATGGACAGTCCCTATGCAGAGGAGCACAGAAATAGGAAAACAGGGCAAAACAAACAAACAAAAAGCCCTGAGCTGGTCCACTTAGAACCCAGTGACAATTAAAACTATACTAGAAGCAACAAGAATGTGATACTTCCTGATAAATTGTTGGTCAGAGAGGTTTCAAAAACCCCAAACATCACCTTTTGCCATTGCTCTCGGTTGAACTCCAAAAACTTGAAAGTAAGACTCTATTACTGAAGATGCAACACATATGGATTGGAAGACATGGACAAAATACACCAACTAGAACTGGTCTGATAACTTCCTCCTTGCTGGAAAGGAACACACTACTGTTAACTGGAATAAGAATCTGTTATGGTTGCATTTTGGTGCCAACTTGACAGTTGTAGACTGTTTGGGATGCAGCTGTGGAAGATACCTGAACAAGTCTGCAGGTATTTGATTGATTGCTGTAGAGAACCCAGCCAATAGTGGGTGGTATTTTCCAGTGGTGGACCAGATAATAGGAAGTGTAAAGAGGAGGGACTTGCTCTTCCCTTATCTTGTGTCGACTTGCTGAGGAGTCCACTCTGCCTGCGTCATTCGCTTTTAGAGCATCGTGGCCTTCTTTGTTGCTGTTGCTGCCGCCTCTGTCCTTGGCTGACTTGGAGCTTCACCTTTTCCATCAGTTGTTGCTGTTCCTGCTGCCTTTGGAACCTGGTCTCTAGGCCTTGCTGCTGTTTGCTGTTCATGGCTGACCTAGGAGCCCAGCTGTTCTTCACTGACATTGGAACCCAGTGTCTTCGACCCTCCAGAGAAGTAAAGGTTTGAGACCTTCTTGGGATCTTTTGGCTTTGTGGAACATTCCAGTCAAGAGTGAAGTGGCTGCAGGTGGCTACTTTGAAGGATACTATTTTTATTATGAATTATTTTAATAAACTTATTTATATATATTACATTCTATAGATTCTGTTTCTTCAGAGAACCCTGACTAATACAGAACATATAAAAGGGAAGGAACTAATAGATCACTAGGGAAGAACAGACTATGAAACTATAGGTGGGAAGACAATGCACCAAACTGCTCTGTAAATACCTGTTTTTTACCTACAGATTGGAAGAGTGCTCAGCACTCAACCTAGAAGTCTTCTTCTACAATAGAGGTAAAGGATCTCAGCGCTCTGACAGGATGCAGCCTAGGACAGTGGAAGAGCAGTGAAGTGGTCAACAAAAGTCAGACAGAATGCAAAATATGGTGACTCTGCAATGAGTCACAAGAAATCAAGCCAACCTAATCTCGCCCCATCCTAAGGCTTAGGGAACCTTGTGGAAGGTGGGGGGAAGTGAGACTGTAAGAGTCTAAAAATGGTAAGATCCACTACTGGACAAGACATTCCACTGAAGGTAGGGCTACTGCATACAGGAACTCACTGTAATGAGACTGTCCTTACCAGACCTGCATAATGGCTGACATACATGTCCCCATAGACTAGCAAGGATTTTGGGAGAGATAATTAAGTGCAGTTGAGCCTTTGGGGGCTAGGGTTGGATAGGTGAAAGGGATCACTTGGTATGCTACAGAAGCCTAAACCCAGACAAAAGTAGACAATCCAGAAGGATCCCTGGGGCCCATAGAAGCAGACAGGTAGGAGGGTGTGAAGGAGTGGAATGGATTGATGAAGGGATGAGAGGGAGTAAAGGGAGGAGAGAAAGGAAGGAGGAGAAGAAGGGAGGCAGGGATAAGTACTTAAAATACTTGTAAAACTAGCAAAAATTTTTTTAAAAATTAAAAATATTTCCAAACTCACTCTTAAGTTGTAGGAAGATTTTTATAGTCTTTCATATTTTCTGTGCAGAACATTGTGCATTTGCAAAGAGGGATAATTCAAATGTCTTTCTGACCTGAGTTATTTCTTCCTTCCTTCCTTCCTTCCTTCCTTCCTTCCTTCCTTCCTTCCTTCCTTCCTTCCTTCCTTCCTTCCTTCCTTCCTTCCTTTCTTCCTTCCTTCCTTCCTTCCTTCCTTCCTTTCTCTCTCTTTCTTTTTGGTTTTCTTTCTTTTCTCTTTCTTTTTTTCTCTCTCTTTCTCTTTCAAAGTGTTGGTGTTTCCAGTGATATGTTGAAAGCTAATGGAGAGAGCAGAAATTCTTGACTTACTCTTAATCTTGTATCAAGTTGACATAGGATGGGAACATCCTTTTCTAACTCATGAATTTTTTTCAAATCTTGAATGAGTGTTGAACTTTGTGAAACATTTTTATGTGTTGATTGATAAGATTACTTGATTTGTTTTTGTTTGGCTTACCAACAAAATAAATTACACTGACAAATTTTCAAATATTGAAACAGTCATATGTCCCTAAAATAAAACCTACTTGATCATGGCATATATTATATAATGATTTTTTCCAGATTGTATCTTTTTTATTATTTCCACTCATACAAACTTAACAGGTACACCGGTCCCCTCCCTCCCTCCACCTCCCCCTGACACCCCTGCTTCCCCCTCCCCCCTCCCCTCTCCGTTCTCTCCCCATCCCCCACTGCCTCCTCCCCAAATTCCCTGAGCATCCTTTACTGTGCATGCCAAACTCTCCTCTGGGTCCTCCTCTCCAATGAGGTTCAAGAACCCAGGGACATTTCCCAGAACCCTTTTCTGTGTTCCCCTTAAGCTTAAGAACACTACTGTAACTGTCAGTCCCTAGCCTCCAAGGATCTTAGTGCCTTTAGTCCATGCTAGACTTTGTGGGGTCAATAATGTGTTGGACATAACGCAGGTCATGCAAAGTCCTATTATGATTGCTTTGGCCCTAACCTGTGTGGAGTATTTTGCATATCATTACTCTTCCCATCCTTGTGCTCTTACAATCTTACCGCCCCCTCTTCCACAAATTTCTCTGAGCTTCTGGATGGGGAGAGATTAGGCTGGCCCAGCTCCATGTGGTTGATATAGAGTCTCTGATGTTCTGAATTATGGTTTGTTGATTTTTTTTTTCCAGTTTTGCTGTTCCTGCAATGTCCTTGGCTCCATCCTGATGGGTATTGGATGTCACCCCCTGGCCAGAGATAAAAACCTGTTAAGTTAGAGTCTTGTTACAAAAGTATATATATAATGATTTTTATTACATGCTAAATACTATTTTCTAATATTCTGTAAGGAATTTTGTGCTTAATTTCATGAGGCATATGGTCTTCGTTTCCTAAAGTCTTTCATTTGATAGCTTTCTTTACTTTAGTGTCACAGTAATATTGGCCTTATAATGTTTTCCATTTTTCTTTACTGACGAATTTTGCCTTTTGACAATTTAAAAAAATTATTTATTATTATTATTTCCACTCATACAAACTTAATAGGACCCGGTCCCCTCCCTCTTTCTACCCCTGTCTGGACCCCCTTGCTCCCTACCCTCTTTTCCCCTTCCCTTCACCCCCCCTCCCTCCCTTTCTCCCAGTACCCCTTCTTCCCCCCAATCCCTGGAGCATCCTTTAGTGTGAATGTCAAACTTCCCTCTGTGTCCTCCACTCTAATGAGGTGTAAGGACTCAGTAGCATTGCCTACAGACCTTTCTTGTACTCCCCTTTAGTATGGGACACTACTGTGAAAGTTAATCCCTTGCTGCTAACAATTCTAATGCCAATGATCCATGTTAAACTTTGGAGGGTCACTGATATGTTGGTCATTGCGCAGGTCATGCAAAGTCCTATTATGGTCATTTCAGCCCTAATTTGTGTGGAGTATTTTGCATATCTTTGCTCCTTCCCATCTTTAGACTCTTACAATCTTACCACCCCCTCTTCTGCAAATTTCCCTGAGTTTTAGGATGGGGAGAGATTGGGCTGGCTTGGTTCCAGGTGATTAATGTAGGGTCTCTGATATTCTGAATAATGGCTCCTTTTGACAATTTTTTACATGTGTACAAAACATTCCATGTACTTATCCCTTTATTTTCCCTTGTCTTCCTTTCCTGTCCCCATAATCCCTGTCTCCCTTTAAGTCTTTCTCCCATCTTCACATCCTTTTGTTTTATGTATGTTGACTTTAACCAGGGCCCAATGTATGATTCTGGGGTTGAAACCTCCTCTTGGAGCCTAGCATAAACACTTGTGGACATGTAACTGGATATTTTTGTGATGCTTCTACTGAACTTTGTTGGTCAACAGGACTTTGTAGGGCTCTATTGGATAAGCTTCTGGGATAGAGTCTGAGAGTTGAAATTATTGGGTTTGAAGAAAATTATTTAGAAGGCAATTTGATATCTAAAGGTGTCCAGAAAAACCATTGGAAAAAGGACAGTATCTTCAACAAATGATGCTGGCAAATCGGATGTCTACATGTAGAAGACTGAAATTGGACCCTTACCAATCACCCTTTGCAAAAATCAACTCCAACTGAATCAAAGACCTTAATGTTAGACTAGAGGCTACAAAAACCCTAGAAGAAAGAATAGGGAATACCTTCAAACTGATTGGTTTGGGCCAAAATTTTCTGAATAGGACCCCAATTATACAGGAAATAGGATGAACATTCAACAATGGGATTTTGTGAAATCAAAGAGCTTCTGGTCAGCAAAGGATATTGTTAACTGAGCAAAAAGACAAATCACAGAATGGGAGAAAATCTTCACTGATTACACATCTGATAGAGGACTAATTTCCAGAGTACGCAAAAAATTAAATACCAAGGAGGTAAACAATCCAATTAGAAAATGGGGCTTGGCACTCACTGGGTCATTGCACCTCATCGGAGAGGAAGACCCAGAGGAGAGTCTGGCATGCACATTAAAGGATGCTCCGGGGATGGGAAGGAGAGGCTCTGGGGGATGGGGAGGGAAGGGGGAGGGGAGGGGGGCATAGGGTGGTGGGAGATTAGAGGGAGGGAGGGGACTGGTGTACCTCTTAAAGTTGTATGAGTGGAAATAAAAAAAAGAAAAAAAAAGAAAAAAAAAAGAAAATGGGGCTTGGAACTTAAAAGAAATTCAACTGTCTAACAAATATCTTTAAAAATGTTCCACCTAATCATTAGGGAAATGCAAATCAAAACCCCCCTGAAATATCATCTCAACCTTGGTCAGAATGGCTAAAACCAAAACATATACAACAAATGCTGGAGACTATGCGGAGGAAAAGGGAACCCTCATACATTGCTGGTAGGAATACAGATTTGTACAACTACTCTGGAAATTAGTATGAAAGTTCCTAAAAATGTTAAAAATTGAAATGTATGATCCACCTATACAACTTCTGGGAATATTCCCAAAGAATGTTCATCTTACTATAGGGACACATGTACATTCATGTTTACTGCAGCACTATTCACAATAAGACATGGAATCAACCTAGATGCCCAACGGTAAGCAAATAGATAATGAAAATATGGTACATATGTATAATGGAATACCATTCAGCTATCAAGAAAAATGAATTAATGAAATTTGCTGGTAAATGGATGGAGTTGGAAGAAATTATACTGAATGAAGTATCTCAAACATAAAAAGATGGAAGTCACATGTTTTCCCTTACAAGTGGATCCTGGTACTAAATCAAGGGAAAGTTTCTGCAACACCTAATATAACCACAAAGGAACATAACTTTGGGAATAGTGGGAAGAAGAACTCAAAGGAATTTAGACAAAGGAACACAGGCAATAGATAAATAAGGCCATTATGGAAGAAAAGCTCATAAGGGGGAAGGAAGTAGGTATTAATAAGGGGTAAGAAAAAATGAAAAAGAGGCAAGTGGTTCAGGGGAAAAAGAGACACAAAGGAATGAGTCCTGCAAGCTACTTCAATTCTGTTAAAGAAGAATCTAGGGCGCAGCACAGATAAGATCCATGGGTAAGCAATTACTATCTGAATGGTTTCTAAATCACTTAATGTCAGGGAAATATGCCTGATACTATAAACCTATCCAAATAACAATAGAAGGGAAGTAAATAGACAGGAACAGATATCTTAGTGTTAACTATAAAAATGATAATAAAATACCATATAAACACTTCTTTTTAAACCCTTAGATAAGAAAAGCTCTCAGAGCTCAACCAAGATACACATTATTACAATGGAAGACTAGTGAGGTAGAAAACCATATCAGGCTGAATAATGGCAAACCTGTAATATTCAACCCTAATCAGGCTGTCAAGATCTTATCCCACATCAAGGCTCAGGGAACCTTGGGGATTAGGGGGCAGTAAGAGTGTAAGAACCTAAAAGTGGGGTGAGATATTTCTGATCAACACACCTCAGGCACAAAACAGGGCTGCAGTACCTGGAAGCTCCATGCAGTGAGAACTACCACCAGATCTACAAAACGGCTGATGTATGAACATTCCCCCAAGGACTACCTAGGATCTTAGGAAGCAACTGCTCTCAGTGTCTCACTGGACAAGGAAAGAGGAATCTCCCCACTTAGGACTTTGCTTACTGAAGATATATAGCACAATAGAAATCTTACTCCCTTACCAACACAGGAACTGCAAATGGAGTCTGGTGATATGCATAAGCAGAGGGATAGGTGGATGGGTAGGACTTATAAAGAATAGGGAAGATGGGAGAAGAGTGTGAATGGGGAAGGTGGGAGAACAGAGAAGTGGGTGGGGAGTTGTGGCAAAGACATAAACTCATTTTGTTTGTAAATAAAGAATAAATAAATAAATTAAAAAATAAAGCACATACATAATAATAGTATGTTTTGCTCTAGGGTCTATGACATCTCCATCCATGGAATTTTAACATAGTTTACAGTAACAGGTATGCATTTCTTCTTGTGAGTAAGGACTTGAATCGAATTGAAAAAGTGGTTGGTTACCCTTATACCATTTCTGCCATTGTTGTACCAATGAGCACATCTTGCCAGACTGCTTCTTTTTTTTAAATTTTTAATACATTTTTTATTATTTCTGCTCATGCAAACTTAATAGGTAGACCAGTTCCCTCCCTCCCTCCTCCTCCCCCAGAACCCCCTACTTCCCCTCCCTCCCTCCCTATCCCCTAGTGCCTCCCCCCCAATTCCCAGAGAGTCCTTTATTGTGTATGCCTAACTCTCCTCTTGGTCCTCTTCTCCGATGACATACAAGGACCCAGTGCATTTCCCTTAACGCTTTCTCATGTTCCCCTTAAGCATAGGAACACTACTGTGGCTGTCAATCCCTTGCCTCCAAGGATCTTGGTGCCTTTAGCTGATGCTAGACTTTGTGAGGTCAATAGTGTGTTGGACATTGCGCAGGGCATGCAAAGTCCTATTATGATTGCTTTGGCCCTAACTAGTGTGGAGAATCTTGCAAATCATTGCTCCTCCCATCCTTTTACTCTTACAATCTTACCACCCCCTCTTCCGCAAATGTCCCTGAGCTTCAGGATGGGGGGAGATTAGGCTGGCCTAGTTCTATGTGGTTGATATAGAGTCTCTGAAGTTCTGGATAGTGGTTTGTTGATTTTCTTTTGCAGTTTTGCTGCTCCTGCAATGCCCTTCACTCCATCCTGATGGGCACTGTATGTCACCCCCTGGTCAGAGACAAAAAGCTGTTAAACTGGAGTCTTGTTATAATAGCACATTCAAGGGTAGATGTAATAAAAGCAGGAAATCTCGGTGAGGGAGGAGGGGTCAGTCACCCATTTGCAACATGATCACCTTTCATCTGCCAGACTATATGCCCTCCCCTTCTGGTGAGATCATACCCCCTCAGTTGTACATGATCAGGAACGAACGGCCAGACTGCTTCTTATCGTAGCTCATGGAATTCATAATTGGGTAAGACTTGATGATTTTTGTTCACTCACTAACCTGAAGAGTATATTTTCATACTGCGAAAGTAACCATAAGGGATGAAACTTCCAGATCAGTTCCAGCTTCAATTTTCTGTGTTCTGTGTCTGAAGTGATGTCTTCAGCAATAGGGTCTTACCATCAGGTTATTGTGGGCAAACAATAGCAATGGCAATAGCCTATATTAATTTGGGAGATCTTTGGAACCTCTTTGATCAACAACATGCATGGAAGAATCCCATAGTTGGCATTGGGAGGTTTGTTAATCACCTATGACTAGGTGTATGTACCCTTGTGTAGGACCTCTGTTATATTTTTTGCTTTGTAGCATTTTCAAACAAAGCAATAGTTATTAGGTTTCAATATGGCTCTATCTTGCATTCTCAGTTTTATTTATCCCTCCACATTCTTTTCCTACCCTTTCATTTCCATTCTTTAATTCCTCCATGGTTACTCTTTCTATTTTTATTTCACCTGTTCTAATTTCATAAAGTCCTTCCATCATTCTTTAATGGTTTTTTCTCATTTCCTCACTTTTAGAGATGCTCCACATTGAGCACACAGATCTGCTCTGTTTTGTCCCTCCCCCCACCTCAGTAATTCTATCTTGGTTTTCATCCTTAATTGTCTTTCTCATTTCATTTAGCTCTGTGTGATTTCGGGTATCCAATGTGCTTATTGCTGTCCTCTCTAAATTCATTCAGATGTGTTTATTTATGCCATTGTAGTCTTTGAACTTGTCGAACATGTTCATAATTGTTCCTTTGAATTCTATATCTATGTGATTCTTCATGGGGACTCTCTCTGTCTCTGTCTCACACACTCTCTCTCTGTAGACATATTGTCTCAATATCTCATATTACTTTTTTGTGGAACATGGA
The DNA here is from genome assembly GCA_023101885.1 of Typhlomys cinereus. Classification (NCBI taxonomy): domain Eukaryota; kingdom Metazoa; phylum Chordata; class Mammalia; order Rodentia; family Platacanthomyidae; genus Typhlomys; species Typhlomys cinereus. The sequence continues at coordinate 794,628 of JALPQD010000396.1, read as the reverse complement.
AATCTCAAGTTAGCTTGTTGGTTGTGCTTTTGATGTGTGTTTCAAGCCCATATGTCAGGAATTACCAAGTGAAGCAGATTGAGTTGAAAGGGCTGGGTCTCATACTGGTGCTATAGCTGTGTGTGGGATTGTCTTCGGGGAATCCAAGTGTGGAGGTTGGCAGGGGTCGGCACAGATTTCATGGGACTATCTGATACCGGAGGATGAGGGCAAAGGCCCTGCACGGCTTACCAGGAGGTAAGAAGTGGCAGAAGGTTCATGAAGTATTATCCATTGCTTGGAAAGGAGCCTGAGGCCAGGGGTGACCCACTGGGAGGTTGGCAGATGTGGGGCAGGTTATGTGGGCCTGTTTAGTGGTAGAAAAGGTAGGTCTAAGGGTTGACATGGCTTGTGGAGATGGTGTAGGGTCTATGTTCACTTTCTTTTTAATGAGAACAGTTATGTACTTAGAAGGAAAGTAAGTTTCCTATAGTAGATGGTAACAACCAATTAATCATAGAACTGGAACTACAAACTAGGATACCTGACTCTTTGACCATGTTCTATCCATTGTGCTGCCTTCAATGTTTGCTCAAATTAATGAAAAAAATAAGATGTTTGTTCATTTTTCCTCTACATCTTTTTTTGTCCCTTTATAGTGCTCATGACAAATTGTGAAAGCAATTCAATGTGTGGGTTTTGGTCCAACTGAGTATACAGGTGGAGACACATTTGTTAAAGGCTACTGACATGAAAAAAGGATACAAAATAAAAATCATTAAAAAGGTCATTTGAATTGAAAAGCAACTTTGTTTTTAATTTTTAAGAGCAAAATAAAATAAGAAATAAAAATTCTGTTTAATAAACCTGTCATGTTATATTCTGACCCAAAATATTCTGACACAAGCAATTTATTTTACTTATTTTTTTGCTAGTTTGCTAATTTTATTTTATTATTTTATTTTTGTATGTGTTTCTTTTTTTTTTAATTCCCACTCATACAAACTTAACAGGTACACCTGTCCCCCCTCCCTCCAAAACCCTATCCCCCTGTGCCCCCTCCCCTCCCCCTTCCCTCCCCATCCCCCAGTGCTTCCCCCTCCCATCCCCGGAGCATCCTTTAATGTGCATGCCAGAATCTCTTCTGGGTCCTCCTCTCCAATGAGATGCAAGGACCCAGTGGCATTTCCCAGAACCCTTTCCTTTGTTCCCGTTAAGCATAAGAACACTACTGTTGACCCAAGCAATTTAAGGGAAAAAGAATATTGTTCCAGAGCATCCATGATTGGGGGAAATATATAGCAGTAGGCATAGTGACTGAAGCAGGAGGTTTGCTCATGTTACAGAAACTGTCATGAGGCAGCAGCAAGAGCCAGAGAGAAGAGGTGCTGGATTATAAAAACCTCAGTGTTCATACCAGTGGTAGTTTTACTCCAGCAAATCTCCACTTCCTAAAGATCCTGTTATCTTCCCAAACAATACCACTCACTGGAGATCAAACATTTAAACACATGATCATGCAGGAACGACTCACCACTGAAACTATGACAACAGTGAAACTGCATTGTCTATATTTGCGAAACTGCAGAGGTTTTATTTTATTTATCTTCTTTTGAAGATGAAGAATTAAAAGCCAAACAGGATTTTAGAGAAGGTTACATGTTTCTAGAACACATTATCCTGTTTCTAATACAAGAAATGACACCAAATATATTGCTGAAGGGGGAAAAATAATTTTCTATTTGTCATTCTTGATGAAAACTTTTATCTATTTTTCTGAAATGTGGAGACACAATGGTAGGTTTTATTTCTTTTCATGAAGAAAGATCCAGGTATTTCCATGGTGTTATATTCTTATATTCTATAGAGGAGCACTGCTGAAAATGTTTCAAGTAAAGTTCAATTTTTGCCTTGGCTGCTGATTATAATGCAGCTAGTGGTCACAATGGTGCATGCTCATGATCTCTGCTACCCTGGAAGTTGAAGCAGAAGGATCACAGATTTGGGTAGGAGACATGGCTCAAGGGTTAAGACTCTGTCTTGCAAGCAGAAAGTCTTGAGTTCAGGTCCCACATACCACATAAAAAATGCCAGGTGGAAATGGCAGTGGCCTGCACTGCTGGCCCTGGTGGGTGGATCCTGGGAAATCCCAGAGCGAAGCAAGAAGGAGGTAGAAGCAATCCAGGATGATTCCCAAAGTCACCCTTGGTCCTCCTCAGGGACATTTAGTGCCCTCTGACACACACACACACACACATACATACACACACACACACAGACACACACAGACACACACATACATGCATGTAAAATAAATAAATAAAATAATAAAAAAGAAGGATCACAAGTTCTGGGCAACTTAGTGAGATCCTGTCCAAAAAAAAAAAAAAAAAAAAAAAAAAAAAAACCAACAACAACACAAACAGGTGTTGGGATGTGACTTGAGGTAGAACACTTGTCTTGCATGAGGCCCTTGAGTACTTTCTAAGAATACCTGTAATAATCAAAAGGCTAGAAAAGGTCCATTAAGTAGGAGAGGGAGAGGGACCTTAAAGAAAGAAAGATGAAAGAGTACATACTGTATGAAGGCGAAAGGGAAATAATGCAGGGAGGAAGTATGTTAAGGGGGATGAGAGGAGGACAGAGTAAAAGAAGGCATACTAGATGAATAATTGACACCACAAATGTGTGATACAGCCAGAAAGAAGCTCGTCTAAAGTATAATGAAAAATTATAAACAGAGATACTCTACTTAGGGGTGCACAGACAGGGGAAAGAAAGAGATAACAGAAACCACCCTGAGAAGTTCCTCCCAGAAGCCACAGGTGATTACACAAAATTTTGTGTACCAAGTAAATTGTCTTCAATAATCATCTACCATGTCCAACATGGATGGACAAAACAGAAGTGAGAAATGATAAGCATATTATGGAGCTATGAGAAAAAAATCTGAAACAATTTTGTAATCTCTTTCCTCATACAGCAACAAATGTAGAAATCACAAATCTGACTGTCAAACCCACTGAATTATGGGAGGAATAAAATGTAGCTTCTGAGAGGAACTTCTTAGGGTGGTTTCTGTTATCTCTTTTCTTTCATCTTTCCTTCTTTAAGGTCCTTTCCCTCTCATACTTAATGGACCTTTTCTAGTTTTTTTTTTTTTTTTTTTTTTTTTTTTTTTACTATTACAGGTATTCTTAAAAGTACACAAGTCTGCAGGTTTAATTCAAGGATCAACATATAAGAAAAAAAACATAGCAACCACTCTGAGATGCTTGTAACAGAAGACATAGTTGGTTAAATAAATTTCTCAGTAACAATTACATGACTTTCCTAATGAAATGCTATTTTAAGAGGACCCAAAGGCCCCCCAAATAATATCGACATTTGTTATTGTTCTTGGATGCTTTTTGGAACCTGATAGTAAGACCCTATTATTAGAAGGCACCACATACAAGGATCATATGGAGATCACAAGGACCTGGAGAAAACAAGCTGGAATGGATTTGGGAACTTTACCCTTGTCAGCTAGCCTTTATAATGCCAGAAGGTATGACGCAGGTGGCCAAGGGAGAAAAGTAATCAATGGTCTCATCAAGCTGTGAATGCTAAAAGCTACAATAACAAGCACTCTGACAAAAGATGGCCATTAGTAGAATAGTGGCATGTGTGGTATGGGGTAACCAACTGCTTTCTGATTGGATTTAAGGTCCACTTTTGGGCAGGGAACACGTTCATGGTACTATAAGCCTAGCGAAGTACCTGTGGAAAGGGAGACCACAGGGTCTAGGTGAGAACAACCTAGTTTAGGCTGTAAGCATATCTGAGAGTAAACTGTCATCTGAACTTATCATGAATCCCATAGATTAGAGAAGCAGTCAACATATGACCAAGAAACATCCATTTGCAATGGAACATGTTTAGTATGGAGAATCACAGCTAATCATAGTGAGAGAATAAATGACTGTGTAGTGTTCAGTCCTGAACAGAACATCAAAATCACTCCCATCCTAAGGCTTAGGATACTTTGTGGAAGAGGGGGTAGAAAGAATGTAAGAGCCTGAATGTGGGGAAGGCTCCTACCAGACAGTATCTTTTGACCATGACAGGGCTGCTGCACACAAAAACTCACTGCAGTGATGTCCATTTCCATAATACTTGTGCAATAGTCAGCCTATCAACATTTCACCACGAATAAGGTGAGATCTCAAGAAGCACTGCACCTCTCTGAGAGACTATTTAAGGCTAATGTCATACAGGAGAAGGGGAACCTCTTTCCTCAAGGATTTAACCACGGGTAAGTCATGCATGCTCCAGCAAATACTCAGGTATTTGCCAGTACAGACATCTCAGATGAAACCCAATGGGTCACATATGCAAAAAGATGTGAAAGTAGGAAGAAGAGTGACTTGGAAGTGGAAAGTAGAAATTGGGAGACGAGAGAGGATGGGATAGGTAGTAACTAGTGAAAATGCATTCATTATATTTATATTTAAAGGTGTTGAAAAAATAAAAGACAATTAAAAAGAAAAAAGATGTGCCATCTTTCTGTAAGACAATACTTTTTTTTGAGCGTTTAATGTTAACATTTAATTTTTTAAAACATTTTTTATTATCTCCACTTATGCAAGCTTAATAGGTACACCGGTTCCCTCCCTTCCTCCTCTCCCCCCCTCTGCTTACCCCCCAGTGCCTCCCCTCCCCCATTCCCCGGAGAATCCTTTAATGTGCATGCCAAACTCTCCTCTGGTCCCTCCTCTCCCAGTGGCATTTCCCTGAACCCTTTCCTTTGTTACCCTTAAGCATAGGATAAGACAATACTTTTTAAAAGCAAGAGAAGATTCACTTATCATACAATAAAACCTCTTTAACAATAGAAGCAGGGGCTAGAGAGTTCACTAAGCTGTTAAAGGATTTGTTGTGCAAGCAAAAGGACCAGAGTTCAGATATAAAAAGTACTCATTGAGTTTAACAACCCATCTGCAGTTGCAGTGCCAGAAGGAGGAGGCTGCAAATCCCCAGAGCAGGCTCATTAGCCAGACTAGTCCTAATAGTGCACTTGAATTTAAGTGTTTTCAGCAATTGCTACCTAATCATTTAGAAATGGGAGATCACCTAACATAAAATCAAGGAAACAATGGAGTTGAGTACTACTATATATTAGATAGACATAACATACATACCTAACTTTCGGTCCAACAGTAGCAAAGTAACATTCTTTTCAGCACACACAGAACATTTTCAGGACACAACAAATGTTAGGGCACAAAACAAATTGAAAAAGACTGAAATCATGTCAACTATCTTTTCTGACCACCGTGGTATGAAACTAGAAAATCATTAGCATAAGAAAACAAAAAAAATTTCACACATATGTGAAAATGAAGCAGCATGCTGGTAAACAACCTAGAAGTCAAAGAATAAATCAAAAGGAAAAATAAAAAACAGTATCTTGAGACAAAATCACAAGCACAGCATAGCAAAATTTATAAAAGGCAGAGAAAGCAATGCAAGTGGGATGCTTAGATCAATAAATCTTACAATAAAAAAATAAAAAACTCAAACAAGCAACCTCTCTTTACATTCCAGGGAAGTAGAAAGCAAAGAAAAAACTCAGTCACAAGTCAGCAGGCAGAAAGAGAAGTTAAAAAGAAGTCCATGAGAGAAACAAATGACTAAGATTTTATTTTTATTTATCAACCACACTTTATTCTTTTTCTAATCATACAGGCTCAATAGTCAGGGATTGGGGGGGAGAGGGGGCACTGGGAGAAAGGGAGGGAGGGGATGAAAGGAAGGGGAAAAGGGGGTGAGGGAGCAAGGGAGATAGGAGAGGGGTGGAGGGAGGGAGGGGGCCAGGGTACCTATCAAGTTTGTGATTGGGAAAATAAATAAATAAATAAATAAATAAATAAATAAATAAATAAATAAATAAATAAATAAATAAATAAATAGGTACTCACAATCTCTCCCTCCTCCTTCCCCTCCCCAGCTGTCCCCCATGTACTTTCCCCACTTTCCCCCTTCTTTCCACCCCCTTTTTCCCTCCCCTTCTCCCAGTGCCTCCCCCTTCCTCCCTTCCATCCCCTGGAGCATCCTTTTATGTGAATGCCAAACCTCCCTGAGTCCTCCAACCTAGTGAGAGTTCAGGACTCAATGGCACAGCCCGAAGCCCCTTCTTATGCTCTTCTTTATTATGGGAGCTCTATTATGACTGTTAGTCCCTTGCCTCTAAGGATCCTAGTGCATGGAAACTTCTCCTCTGTGATCTATGCTAGACTTTGGGGGTCATTGACATGTCAACCATTGTGCAGGTCAGGCAAAGTCCAATTTTGGCTGCTACAGCTGTAACTTGTGTGGAGTATCTTGCATATCTTGTCCTCCCCATCTTTAGGCTCTTACAATCTTGCCTCCCCTTTCCCTCAAGGCTACCTGAGTTTTAGAATGGGAAGAGATTTGACTGGTCTTGTTATAGGTGAATAATGTAGGGTCTTTGATGCTTAGAATTATGTTTGGTTTTTATTTTCTGTTTTGCTTTTCCTGCATTGCCCTTGGCTGCATAACGATTGGTATCAAAGGTCACTTCCTAACCAAAGATAAAAGATTGTTTAAATGAAGATCTTTTTTTAAATTTTTTTTTATTTATTCAATTGTGCGTGTATGCATGTGTGCGCGTGTGTGTATGTATGTAAGTGTGGGTATGTATGTATGTATGCGTAGAACCACGGACAAATTCGGGAACCACCATGGACGCCTCCACCTCCTCCTTGTTTACTCTGCCCCGGGATTCACAGGCTCCGCCCTACCAGGACCGGAAATGCAGGCCGCCCCCGCTTCTGCCCGGCGTCTATACGTGGGGTCTAGGACCCGAACTCAGGACCTTCCGCCTGCAAGGCAGAGGCTTAACCCCTGAGCCACCTCTCCAGCCCCCTAAATGAAGATCTTAATGTAAGAGGAGACTCAAAGGTAGATGGAAGAATAAGAGTAAGACATAGCAGTGAGGGGGTGGTGGTCAGTGTCTCATTTATGGGATGGTTACAATCTATTTGCCAGTCCCTATATCCTCCCTGATCGGTGAGATCAAACCTATTCAGTTGCACATTACCAGGAAGGGAAGTGAGAGTGAGCAGCATCATAAGTCTTGCTACTTACAAGCAATAATTGACCTTGGCCTATTTCCTCTACTGAAGCGTGATCCCCTATCTCCTTTCTTTTGAGGTCCTCCTTCCCCTTCCTTTCTGTTTATAATCCTTTGTGATTACAGTGGGTATTACAGAGATTTACCTTTGAGTGTGTCATTAAGTAGGTTTGGAACTAGAACCACTTGTTAGGGAGCACATATGGTGTCTAACTTTCTGTGTTTGGGATAATTCACTCAATATAATTTTTCCTAATTCCATCCATTTCCCAGAAATTTCATTAATTGATCTTTTTTTTGATGGCTGAGTAGTACTCCATTGTATAAATGTACCCCATTTTCATTATCCATTCATCACCTGTTGGGCATTTGGGTTGATTCCATGACTTTGCTATTGTAATTAGTGCAGCAATGAACATGGTTGTGCTCATGTCACTGTAGTGAATTTCTGCATTATGGGGGATTATTAGCAGTAGTGGTATAGCAGGGTCATATCTATCATTTAGTCATTTCAATCTTTAACTTTTTTAGAAATCACCATACTGATCGCCACAGTGGTTATATAAGCCTGCATTCCCAGCAGCAGTGTAGGAGAGTTCCCTTCTCTCCACATCCTCTCCATCATTTGGAGTTGTTCCTATTGTGGATTTTTTTTCTATCCTGACCAGGGTGAGATGATATCTCAGGGAAGTTTTGATTTGCATTTCCCTGATGGCTAGGGATATGGAGCATTTTTAAAAGATATTTGTTAGACATTTCAATTTCATCCTTGGAAAAGTTTCTTTTGAGTTCTGAGGCCCATTTTTCTTTTTTCTTTTAACTTTTTAAATTATTATTTCTGTTCACACAAACTTAACAGGTACACCGGTTCCCTCCCTCCCTCTCCCTCCCCCCCACTCCACTGCTCTCCCTCCCCTCACCCCTCCCTCTCAATCCCCCAGTGCCTCCCCCCCAATCCCTGGAGAATCCTTTAATGTGCATGCCAAACTCTCCTCTGGGTCCTCCTCTCTGATGACGTACAAGGACCCAGTGGCATTTCCCTGAATCCTTTCCTGTGTTCCCCTTAAGCATAGGAACACTACTGTGGCTGTTAATCCCTTGCTTCCAAGGATCTTGGTGCCTTTAGCAAATGCTAGACTTTATGAGGTCAATAGTGTGCTGGACATTGCGCAGGGCATGGGAAGTCCAATTATGATTGCTTCGGCCCTAACTTGTGTGGAGTATCGTGCATATCATTGCTCCTCCCATCCTTGTGCTCTTACACTCTTACTGCCCCCTCTTCCGCAAATTTCCCTGAGCTTCAGGATGGGGAGAGATTAGGTTGGCTGAGGCCCATTTTTCTAACTAGGCTATTTATCTCCTTGGTGTTTAATTTTTTTTTATTTCCAATCATACAAACTTAACAGGTACACTGGTCCCCTCCCTCCCTCCAACCTCCCACCGCCCTATGCCCCCCTCCTCTCCCCCCTCCCTCCCCATCCCCCAGTGCCTCCCCCTCCCATCCCCGGAGCACCCTTTAATGTGCATGCCAGACTCTCCTCTGGGTCCTCCTCTCTGATGAGGTGCAAGGACCCAGTGGCATTTCCCAGAACCCTTTCCTGTGTTCCCCTTAAAATAGGAACACTACTGTGGCTGTCAGTGTTTAATTTTTTAAGTTCTTTTTTCACTCTTGATAATAGAGCTCTATCAAATATGTGGTTAGCGAAGATTTTCTCCTATTCTGTGTGTTGCCTTTTTGCTCGGTTTACAATCTCTTTATCTGAACAGAAGTTCTTTAGTTTCTTAAGATCCCATTTGTTGAGTGTTGGTTCTACTGCCTGTGCTATTGGATTTCTGATTAGGAACTGTTGGCCTAGTCCAATAAGCTTGAGGGAGTTCCCTACCCTTTCAACTAGGGTTTTTATAGTTTCTGGCCTAATATTAAGATCATTGATCAACTTGGAATTAATTTTTGTGCATGATGACAAGTGCGAGTCCAGTTTTAATCTTTTGTATGTGAATATTCAGTTTTCCCAGTACCATTTGTTGAAGATAATGTTCTTTTTCCATTAAGTTTTTGGGCCCCTTTGTCAAAGATCAAATGACTTTAATTGTGTGGGCTAATATCTGGGTCTTCAACCCTTATCCATTGATCTATGTGTCTATTTTTGAGCCAGTACGAAGCTGTTTTTATTACTATGGATTTATAATATAGATTAAGGTTTGGTATGGTGATAACTCCAGCAGTGGTTTTGTTATTCAGGATTGTTTTTGCTATTCTGGATGTTTTGTGCTTCTATATGAATTTTGAGATTGTTTAATCAATTTACTTAAAGAATTGCTTTGGGATTTTAATTGGTATAACGTTGAATTTGTATGTTGCTTTTGGGAGGATGGTCATTTTTATGATGTTGATTCTGCCAATCCAGGAGCATGGGAGGTCTTTCCACGTTCTGGTGTCTTTTGTGATTTCTTTCTTTAGGGTTTTAAAATTTTCATTAAAAAGTCTCTCACTTCTTTGGTTAGATTTATACCAAGGTATTTCTTTTTTTTTTTTAAGGGTCTAAAGTAAATGGGATTGTTTCTCTTAGGACATTTTCACTTTTTTCATCTTTGGCTAGTGATTTTTACATATTTATTTTGTAACCTTCCATTTTGCTTAACTTATGTATTAGTTCCAGTAGTTTCCTGGTGGAGTTTTTAGGATTGTTCATTGTTGCAGTTCACCTGCATTGCTGCTGATAAATGACCATCACATAGCCTAAGGGAACAAGGGATCTATCTTCTCTTAAGATTATTGGTTACAGTTCTTAGTCCAGCTTGACGTGAGAACACACATCTATACCAGGGCCGAGGGAACTGGCCACACCTTCTCTACATAATGGTTGAGAGAGGGACGATCCTTACTTGCCAGATCAGCATGTCCAGCCAAGTGTAAAGGAGGATGCCAACTCTCTCAATGAGCTGTCTGTGTTTTAACCAAAAGCCCAATCCCACCCACCGTGGGCTGGGCCTTCCCCATCAGCTAGACAATCTCCTGCAGGTCTGCCCTGGGCCTAATCAACCACTAATTCTCCACAATTGTGCCAAGACCTCGAACCCTCAACAGTCAAGTTGACACCTGTGCCTAATTATGACTCTCAGATATATGATCATGGCATCTGCAGATAGAGATATCTTGACTTCTTCCTTTCTGATCTGAATCCCTTTTATCTCCCTCTCTTGTCTTAGGCTCTGGCTAAGTCTTCAAGTACAATATTGAATAGAATTTGTGAGAGTGGACAACCATGTCTGGTTTTTGATCAAGTAAGAATATTTCAAGCTTTTATCCATTTAGTATAATCCTTGCTATTGGCTTTTTGTACACAGCTTTTATTGTGTTGATATATGTTCCTTCCATTCCAACTGTCTCTAAGGTTTTGATCATAAAAGGATGTTGGATCTTGTCGATAGTTTTTTCTGCATCTATGGAAATTATCATGTGGTCTTGGATTTTGGATTGGTTTATATGGTGGATTACATTTTTTTTTTGCATATGTTGAACCAACCATGTGTGCCTGGGATAAAGCTTACTAGATCAGAGTGAATGGTCTTTTTGGTATGTTTTTGAATCCGATTTATTAAGATTTAGTTGAGAATCTTTGCATTTGTGTTCATCCAAGAGCTTGACCTATAGTTTTCTTTTTAAGTGTACCTTTATTAAGTTTTGGAATTAGTATGATATCAGCTTCATAGAAAGAATTTGGAAGTGTTCCTTCCTTTGCTATTTGATGGAAGAGTTTAAGGAGTATTGGTGTTATAAGCTCCTTAAATGTCTGGTAGAACTCTGTGCTGAATCCATCTGGTCCAGGACATTTTTTGGTGGGAAGATTCGAGATTAATTCATCGATTTCCATATATGTTATAGGACTAGTTAAATAATTCAAAAATTCCTGATTCAATTTAGGTAACTTGTGCTTACTCAGGAATTCATCCATTTTGGGGGGGTTATCAATTTTCATGGAGTACAAGTTTTTGAAATACGACCTTGTAATTCTCTAAATTTCTTGGGTATCAGTTGTGATAACTCCATTTTCATTTCTAATTTTGTTAATTTGGGTTTTCTTTCTCATGATTGTGGTTAATCTAGCAAGGGGTGTATCAATCTTATTGACTTTTTCAAAGATCCATCTTTTCTGGTTGATACTTCTTTATCTCAATTTCGGATTATTTCTCCCCTTAGTTTGCTAATCTCCTGTCTTCTACCACTTTTGGGATTGGATGGCTCTTGTGTCTCAAAAGCTTTAAGTTGCATTGCTAGGTTATTTACTTGTGACGTTTCCATTTTTTTGATATAGGCAATAAGATGATATGAACTTACCTCTTAGGACAGCTTTCATTATGTCCCAGAGATTTTGATGTGTTATATTGTCATTATCATTTGCTTCTAGGAAATCTTGAATTTCCTTTTTGGTTTCTTTCTGAATCCAGTTCTCTTTCAGCATTATAGTGTTTAATCTCCAAGAGTTTGTGTATTTTCTGCTATTTCTTGTATCGTGGATCAAGGTTTAGACCATGGTGGTCTGATAGGGTACAGGCTAGAATTTCGGCTTTCCTGTATATGTGGAGATTCGTTTTGTTGCCCAATATATGGTCTATTTTGGGGAAAGTTCTGTGGATTGCTGAGAAGAATGTATATTCCTTGATGCTTGGTGCAGAGATGGGTTAGGTCCATTTCTGTAAGCATTTGATTTAATTCCAATGTGTCACTGTTGAGTTTTTGTCCTGTTGACAAAACTCTGTTGAGTTTTGCCCTATTGGGAGTGCAGTATTGAAATCCCCAGATATTATCATTTTGGAATTTGATTTATTGTTTAGACATTGTAGTGTTAGCTTAATGAATGTGGAGGAGCCCATATTAGGTGTATATATGTTTGGTATTGTGAAGTCTTCCTGGTGAATTGTTCCTGTGACTGAAATGTAGTATCCTTTTCTGTCTTTATGATTTTCTTTGGTTTGAGGTCTACTTTGTTAGATACTGTAGTTGCTACCCCTGCTTGTTTCTTGGTTCCATTAGCTTGAAGAATTTTTGACAAGCTTTTTACTTTTAAAATGTGCTTATCTTTTGTGGTGAGATGTGTTCTCTGAAGGGAGCAGATGGATAGGTTTTGATTTCTTATTCATGTTTGTAACATGTATCTTTTGATTGGTGAGTTAATTCCATTGACATTTAGGGTTATAATGAGAAATTACTTTTAATTCCTAACTTTTTTTGTGTTTAGTGACTTTCATAAGTGTATTATTTAGCTTGTAGGTTGTGGTGGCATTAAACTTCCATTCTGTCCTTCTGGATATGCTCGTTCTTTTCTTCAAGCTTGAGTATCTTTTCTTGCATTTTTGAAGGCTTGGTTTGGTGCCCATGTAAGCCTTCAACTTTCCTTTATGGTAGAAAATTGTTCTTTTACCCTCGATTATGATTGATAGTTTTGATGAGTATATCAGCCTTCGGTTGACATTTGTGCCCATCCAATACTTGAAGTATGTCTCTCCAAGCTCTTCTGGCTTTTACTATTTCCATGGAAAAATCATTTTTTTATTTTAATAGGTTTACCTTTAAAAATGACATGTTTTTCTCTTGAAACTCTCAGCACATTCTCTTGGTCTTGTATGTGTAGTGATTTGACTATTATTTGCTGTGGCCAGTTTGTATTTTGGTCATATCTGTTTGGGGTGCAGAATGCCTCTTGTATTTGGATGGGCATCTCTTTCTTTAGATGCGGAAAGTTTTCCTTTATGATAATTTGAAAAATTTCCTCAGGTGTGGTATTTTAGGATTCTTGTTCTGGTATTCCATGAATGCACATGTTAGGCTTCTTCAAGGTGTCCCATAACTCTTGAATATTCCTCTCAACTGTCTTTTTGGCTTTAACAATCTCTTCCACTGAGCTGGTTAGTTCTTCCACTTTGTCTTCAAGATCTGATATTCTATTTTCTGCTTCCTTAGTTCTGCTAATAAGACTCTCTATTGACTTGTGGGTTGAAGATAACTTGTATTTTAGTTCTTGTTTAAACTCTGCTTGAGATTATTTAATTGCTCTTTGCCTATTTTAATTTCTTCAGCTGCTTTCTCAACTCCTTCAAATGCCTGTTGTGTTCCTATTCAAAGTGGTTGATGCAGTTATTTATCTCCTCCTAGATTTCCTCTTTCATTGTTTTGATCATAGTAAAGACCAGACTTTGAAAAGTCATCATTTTGGGTATGGCTTTCTTGGCTATTTTCTGCGAGTTTGTTTTGGTTGGATTATATCATTATGGGGTTAATTATTTTTGTAGGAGATTTTCTTTCTTGGGTTTTGTTTCTCATGGTTTTGTGCTGTGACCTGAGCATTTTTGTTTTACCTCTTATGTCCTTCTTTTAGTCTTTGTGTGTTTTTGGCTGAACTGAATTAGACAGTATTACTACACTTGAGCAGTTTCTGCTCCTATTTGCCTTGCAGTTGGATATGCCTGTCTGGTGTTATTTTGTAGATGAGGCTATTGGACTGTTAGTACATCAATTAAGTCAGGTTTAGTAGACAGGGAATGAAGATTAGTATGATAGTGCACTTTTTAGGTTTACTTCCTTGGCGATATGTGAGGGTGAATGGTACAGTCTCTGAAGTTGTACGGGTTTTTGGGTGGGCTATATGGAAGTGTTAAACTACAGTGACTAATAATTGAGAGGAAAAAGATGGTAAAAAGTGTTTACTTATCTTAGAGCTGGATGCAAATATTCTTTCCGTTGTAAGATGATTTTAGAAAACCTCAGATGAATGGTGTTGCTCCCCTAGCCCTAGCCCATTGCTTGGGTTTTCTCTGGACTCTGTTGAATTCTGAGGAGCAGGAAGTCCACCCTAGGTCTGGGTTCTGGGGCAGAAAAGCAGAGTGGCTAGTGGGACACACAGATGACCTGGGGCCCTGGGGCATTGTTTAAGGGTCTTACCTGAGGAGCAGGGATTCCACCAGGGTCGGGGGGTCCAGGATCCATGGCAGAAAAGTATAAGATTTTTTTGAAAAGATAAAATAGACAAACTTTACTAGGCAAAGACAAAGAGAGGCTATTTAAATATGTTGAGTGTGAAATGAAGTTACTACAACTGATGCCAAAAAGTCAAAAGCATCATGAGAGACTACTATACACAATCACATTCCAAGAAATGGACATGTTAGAAGAAATAGATAAATATCTGGAAATCGACAACCTAGACTGAACCATAAAAAAATTAGAAAGTTTAAAGGGACCAATGACAAGTAAAGAAATTCAGTCAGTAATTAAAAATATTCCAACAAAGTCCAAGAAAAACAGATTCACAGTTTTTATTCTTCCAAATCTTTAAATTAGTAACAAGTATTCTTAAGCATCTCTTAAAAATATAGAGAAATAAACGTGTTCAATCTCATCTTACAAAGTTAAGAAATATGCATGTTATAACATGGCAAATACTGCTAGCTAACATTATGTGTAGTTTAGAAGAAACCTAATTGATATTATATCTTTGGGGGATCAAATTTAAAATATCAGTTGTAATGTGAAAAATATGTACCTCTAACAATCTGTTGGTCAGGGAGGTCTCACAGTCTTCCCAGACAATATAGACTTTTGCCATTGCTGTTGGTTTCTCTCCAGAATCTGGAGGCAAAACTCTTTTGCTGAAGATACCACATGCATTGATCACAGGACATAGAGAAAACAAGGTGGAACTGATCAGGAAGCTTCCTCTTGCTGACCAGTGTTCATATTGCCAGAAGGTACTATTCAGGCTGTTTATATAGAAAAGTCATCAACAGAATCCCCCATCTGTGAGGTACAATAACAACCACCCATCAGTATCATAGCAACATAAATGTTAATCAACAGCTTTCTGATTAGATTTAAGGCCTACTTTTAGAAAGAAACACATGCCTAAGCACTGTAAAACAGTTCAAGAAACCTGTGGATGAGAAATCCTAGGTAAGAACAAACTACTAATGTTTTGCTTAAGTGGACTTAAAATAACCTCAATAATTATCAACATGTCCCCAAATTAGAACAGTTCTTAGTCTTCAACCCAGAAGCTTCTTTTTCCATGGGAAGGCATTTAATTTAGATACAACTGGCCAAAGTACAAAGATTAAGTGACTATGGTGTGCTAAATCATTAAGAGGACATCTATACCTCTCCCTATCTCAAGGATTAGGGCATACCATAGAAGAGGTGATAGAAAGAATATAAAAGCCAAAATTTAGGGAGGGGAGCTGCCAGACAGTAACTTCTGGCAGAACACGAACTCTCGGTAGCTGTGTTTACTTCCACAATACCTGAACAAGATTTAGCTGCCAGAATTTCATCATGGAACAGGGGAAGATCTGAATATGCATAACAAACTCTCAGAGGCTATTGAGATTAATACTAGACGGGAGAAGGGAGGCTACTTTCTTCAAAGGTATACTCACACTCCATTAAGTGTTCAGGAACATGCTAGTAAAAGAGATTCAGATGAAACTCAGACAGACCTTCACACAAAATTACATGAAAATAGGAGGGAGACTTATTGGGAAGAAGGTTTTCAGTGGGAGAAGCATGGGGCCATGGTTGGGTAATATAGGATGAAGATGATTTAAATTCATTTTGTTTATGTATGAAATTATGAAAGATTTTTTAAAAATATGTAAAATATTGTCTTTTATTTATTTTTTCTTGCAGTTTTTATCATGTTGGGACAGGAGGCATAAATACCACAGCACATGTTTGAGGTGAGAGGACAACTCCTGGAAGTTGGAATTCTCATTCTACCATGTTGGGTCTGGAAGATGAATTCATGTTATTAGACTTAGTTGCAAGTGCCTTTACCTGCTAAGTCAACCTCAAAGATTCTAGGCATTCCCAGTCTCTGTTTGCAACTCAAAGTTGTAAAAGCAGAGTTCTTCTGAACCAGGCTGAATCTCCACTCACAGCTGTGCTCAGCATACATCCCACGGTTCTGGCATCTCCAATACCACTCTGGGTTCACCTTTGCAGCTATAAGCTTCATTTTCTCTTGCAGGAAGTCTATGCCTGCCACTTGGTGCCAAGCTTTTGCTGCTCTTCATTAATGCTGCAATTGTACACCAAAACTAGTACCACTTGGGAGATGCTGCCACATTCTGAAGTAGGTTGAAACATAGTTTGGTCCACTTGAGCCATAGCTGTACCAAGTTGCATGTGCTGATGCTGGAAAAGCTTCTTTCTAAGCAGCAAAACTTCCAAAGGGCAAGAAATGACTTTAACTTGGGCTTTTGGCCCCTGAAGGAACCTGGGCTTTCAAACCATGAACTTGCCATACAATGGTTTTCATGTCTTCCACTGTCTCATTGCAAGTCACTAGGTTTTCCTTCACTGATGTCCATTTCTCCAACAGCAGCAGATATTCTGCTGCCTGCCCTTTCCACATCCAGAGCTTCACAGCCACCAACACAGCTCTCTTCTATCCAGCAAACCAATCTATCGTCTTTAAATTCAACTTCCCCAAAGTCCTTGTTCCCCTCATCATAAACTGGGCCAAAGCAATCCATGACTCTCTCAGTGTCTCTGTTTTCCAAATGGCCCACCAAACTCTGTTCAAACATTTTTGAATCCATGAAAGTCCAAATTTCTCCAACAATAACACTCAAAATCCACAAAAGATACATAGCCAGATTTATCAGCAACACCCCACTTTCTGGGTACCAAATTCTGTTGCAGTCCACCTTCATGGTTGCTGATAAATCACTATCAAATGGCTTAAGGGAACAAAGGGTTTATTTTCTCTTACAATTTTCTGGTTATAGTACTCAGTCCATCTTGACAGGAGAGCTCACATCAACACCAGGGCTGCAGGAACTGGCCACACCATATCTACGTAATGGTTGAGAGATGGATAATCCTTACCTGCCAGACTAGCATGTCTGGCCAAGTGTACACAAGGATGCCAACTTCCTCAACTGGCTGTCAGTATTTTATTCATCTGTTCAGGGCTTAGTCCCACCTACCAATGGCTGAGCCTTTCCCATCAGCTAAACAATCTCCTTCAGTTTTCCTCTGGGCCTAACTCAGCCACTAACTCTCTACAAATGTGCCCAGAGCTCAAACCCTCAACTGTCAAGTTGACACCTGTGCCTAACTATGACAATCTCTGTGTTCTTTTTGAGCATTCCAAGAGCAGCTAAACCAATTGTTTAAATGCTTTCATTAAGCAATTTGTAGAATTCCATTTCATTGAGGTTGGTCATTGGAATATTACTGTGTCCATTTGGTGGTATCATGGTTCCTATTTTTTGCGTGTATCTCAAAGTATTCTGTTTTTTTTTTTCACTTTTGAATAGGCAGTCATCATTTCTAGTTTTCACTGACTGGTTTCAAAGGAAAATATTTTTGCTAATTACTAAGTGATTGGGGATTCTGAGGCTCCCTGAGTACGCTTACTTATTTCCTCTTCTTGTTTTTTCTTGCCCAGAAAATTCTTTTTTATACATTTTTTATTGTTATTTCAGCTCATACAAACTTAATAGGTACACCAGTTCCCTCCCTCCCTCCTCCTCCCCCCGAACCCCCTACTCCCCCTCCCCTCACCCCTCCCTCCCCATCCCAAAGTGCCTCCCGCCCCAATTCCCAGAGAGTCCTTTCTTGTGCATGCCTGACTCTCCTCTGTTGCCCAGAAAATTCTTAAGGCTTGATGCTTTGTCTCTGTCCCTCGAAGTCAAGCCATGTGCTGAGGTATGCTTATTATTTTCTCTAAGTAGGTGCTCTGAAAGTTGCAAGTACTATCATTCCTACCAGAGCTGAATTAATTATTTGAACTTGTGAGGTATTTTTAGAGGCTCCTACTTTATATATGTGGTGGTTATTTATGAGAAGCTAGCTACAGGGAAGAAAAGAGGCGATGGAATAAGGCACATATGTGTCATTTGGAGGGTGCATGGGTGAGGCATTCCAAGTGACTACTGTGCAGTCTTCTTGATGAAGTCTTCCGATCTGTGGCTGATTACTAAGTTCTGAACGATGGTTCCTGTAATTCTGCAATTTGGTTCCATGATGCTGTCATCTTCCATTCAACTGTGCTGATCATTCTGAGTCATATGGGTAAAGTAAGAATTTGTTATACATATGTTTGAGAAAATCAGGCTGTCCATACTATATGTCCACTTTCCTGTGTAGGAGACATTCTGGTTTGAAGAGGGGTCTCTTAACTTTTACATTGGGAGTGGCATAGGTAAAGTGAATTTAGTTTTATGCACCTATTTTTACTTCCACAGTATGTTGGAACTTCTTCATTCAACTTTCAGACTTGTTTCTGGGCTGAGAGTATAACTGAATGGTACATTTGTCTCACATGCATAAGGTCCTGAGTTGATCCTAGCACTACACGTATACAAAAAGACTGTTTCTATAGGGAGGTAATGGTAGAATATTACTCTCCTGTCATGATGCTAATATCATCCTCACACGAAAATTGAACAGTTTATATAATAAGGTAATTTATGGGTCCTTTCAACCCCAAAATTCATATTCTTATTCATGAGAAATTAAAAAACTATCTTATTAATGATTTGATCTTCTTTCTCTATTTTCCTTTCCTGGAAGTTATACTGCTGGTGCTTAGTGTTAACTATCATCTTGGCAAAAATCTATATTTACTTGGGAAATAGACTTACAGGCCTACCTTTAGGGGATTATCTTAATTGTGTTAATTGAGGTAGAAAGACCCACCTACTGTAGTTGGCATCCTTCCCTGGCTGAGATGCCCTACTGTGTAAGTGGAGAAAGGAGCCTAGTGAGAACATACTTTCATTACTCTGTGCTTCCTGTTTGTAAGTATGATGTAACCAAATGTTTTAAGCTTTAGCCACTTTCACTTCCCTAACATGATGAGCTGTACATTTTAATTGTGAACCAGAATAAATCTTTTTCCCTTAAGTTATTTTAAACAGGATATTTTTATTACAGTAGCAAGAAAAGAAATTGACACGCAAGCACATTTTTGGATATTGTAATTCTGGGAAAACTCCTCTAATTTTCTTTTATTTTCTGTGTCTCTTTTTCTCTAGTAGTTGGGTGGTTTCATTAAATTTTGTCATCCAACTGACTGTTGCTGTATTTACTTCTGTTGATTTAGTTTTGCTTTCTATACCCATAAGTTTTTTTAATTTCCACTCATACAAACTTAACAGGTACAATGGATCCCTCCATCCCTCCACCCCCCACCCCCTGTGGCCCACTCCCCTCCCCCCTCCCTCACCATCCCCCAGTGCCTTTCCCTCCCATCCCTGGAGCATCCTTTAATGTGCATGCAAAACTCTCCTCTGGGTCCTCCTCTCCAATGAGGTACAAGGACCCAGTGGCGTCTAACAGAACCCTTTCCTATGTTCCCATTAAGCATAGGAACACTACTACTGTGGCTGTCAATCTCTTGCCTCCAAGGATCCTAGTGCCTTTAGCCCATGCTAGAATTTGTGGGGGTCAATAATGTGTTGGACATTGCGCAGGGCATGCAAAATCCTATTATGATTACTTCAGCCCTAACTTGTGTGGAGCATCTTGCATATAATTACTCCTCCCATCCTTGTGCTCTTACAATCTTACTGTCCCCTCTTCCAAAAATTTCCCTGAGCTTCAGGATGGGGAGAGATTAGGCTGGCCTAGTTCCAGGTGGTTGATATAGAGTCTCTGATGTTCTGAATTACGGTTTGTTGATTTTTTTTTCAGTTTTGCTGCTCCTGCAATGTCCTTCATTTCATCCTGATAGGTATTGGATGTCACCCACTGGCCAGAGATAAAAAGCTGTTAAACTAGAGTCTTGTTATAAGAGTATATTCAAAGGTAGATGTAATAAAAGTAGGAAACTGTGGTGAGGGAGGGGTCAATCACCAATTTGCAAAATGGTTACTTTCTACTTGTCAGACTATATACCCTCCCCCTCTGGTAAGATCATGCCCCAACAGTTGCAAATGATCAGGAACGAAAGTCTGTGAACTAAACCAGATGTCTCATTATTTACTTGCAGTCCTTGATGGTGGCCTATTTTCTCTGCTGTAACATGGTCCCCACTCTCCTTGTTTCTAGTGGGGCCCTCCATCCCCATCCCTCCTGTTCATAATCTTTGCAATTACTGTAGGTATTACAAAGAATTATCCTTGAGTATCTCTAAGTGAGTTTGGTACTAGGAGCCATCTATTAGGGAGTACATACGATGCTTAATTTTCTGTGTCTGGGATACTTCAATGGAGTAATACTCCATTGTATAGATGTACCATATTTTCCTTATCCACTCGTCAACTGTTGAACATTTGAGTTGATTCCATGACTTTGCTATTGTAAACAGTGTTGCTATGAACATGGTTGTGCTTGTGCTATCGAGGTGAACCTCTGCTGCATGGGGGGTTATTCCCAAAAGTGGAATAGCAAGGTCATATGGCATTTCAATCTTTAATATCTTTAAGAATCTCCAGACGGCTTGCCAGAGTGGCTGTATGAGCCTGCATTCCCACCAGCAATGTAGGAGAGTTCTCCTCTCTCCACATCCCCTCCAGCATTTGGTGTTGTTTGTATTGTGGATTTTTACCACCCTGACCGGGGTGAGATGATATCTCAGGGAAGTTTTGATTTGCATTTCCCTGATGGCTAAGGAGGTGGAGCATTGTTAAGATATTTATTGGACATTTTAATTTCATCCATGGTAAAGTTTCTTTTAAGTTCCAGGGCCCATTTTTTAATACATTTTTTATTATTTACGCTTATACAAACTTAATAGGTAGACCAGTTCCCTCCCTCCCTCCTCCTCCCCCCGATCCCCTTGTTCTCCCTCCCTCCCTCCCTATCTCCCAGTGCCTCCCCCCCAATTCCCAGAGAGTCCTTTATTGTGTATGCCTATTCTCCCCTTGGTCCTCCTCTCCGATGACATATAAGGACCCAGTGGCATTTCCCTGAACCCTTTCTCATGTTCCCCTCAAGCATAGGAACACTACTGTGGCTGTCAATCCCTTGCCCCCAAGGATCTTGGTGCCTTTAGCTGATGCTAGACTTTGTGAGGTCAATAGTGTGTTGGACATTGCACCGGGCATGCAAATTCCTATTATGATTACTTCGGCCTTAACAAGTGTGGAGAATCTTGCAAATCATTGCTCCTCCCAACCTTTTGCTCTTACAATCTTACCGCCCCCTCTTCCGCAAATGTCCCTGAGCTTCAGGATGGGGGGAGATTAGGCTGGCCTAGTTCTATGTGGTTGATATAGAGTCTCTGAAGTTCTAGATTGTGGTTTGTTGATTTTCTTTTGCAGTTTTGCTGCTCCTGCAATGCCTTTCACTCCATCCTGATGGGCACTGTATGTCACCCCCTGGTCAGAGACAAAAAGCTGTTAAACTGGAGTCTTGTTATAATAGCACATTCAAGGGTAGATGTAATAAAAGCAGGAAATCTCGGTGAGGGAGGGGTCAGTCACCCATTTGCAAAATGATCACCTTTCATCTGCCAGACTATATACCCTCCCCTTCTGGTGAGATCATACCCCCTCAGTTGTACATGATCAGGAACGAACGTCTGTGAACTTAACCAGGTGTCACATTACTTACTTGCATTCCTTGGAGGCCTATTTTCTCTGCTGTAACATTGTCCCCTCTCTCCTTGTGTCTGGTGTGGCCAGGGCCCATTTTTTAAGTGGGCCATTTGTTTCCTTGGTGTTTAGTTTCCTAAGTTCTTTGTGCACTCTGGATAATAGAGCTCTATCAGATATGTGGTTAGTGAAGATTTTCTCCCATTCTGTGGGTTGCCTTTGTGCTTGTGTTACAATCTCTTTATCCGAACAGAAGCTCTTTAATTTCACAAGATTCCATCTGTTGAATGTTGGTTGTAGTGACTGTGCTATTGGATGTCCGTTTAGGAACTGATGGCCTAGCCCAATCAGCTCAAGGGAGTTCCCTACCCTTTCAACTATGATTTTTATAGTCTCTAGCCTTATATTGTGGTCCTTGATCCATTTGGTGTTAATTCTTGTACATGGTGACAAGTACGGGTCCAGCTTTAATCTTCTGCATGTTGAGGTCCAGTTTTGCCAGCACCATTTGTTGAAGATGCTGTTCTTTTTCCACTGGATTTTTTGGGCCCCTTTGTCAAAGATAAAATGGCTGTAGTTGGTGTGGGCTTATATCTGGGTCTTCAACCCTAATCCATTGATCTGTGTGTCTATTTTGGAGCCAGTACCAGGCTGTTTTTATAACTATGGATTTGTAGTATAGACTAAGGTTTGGTATGGTGATACCTCCAGCAGTGTTTTTGTTACTCAAGATTATTTTTGCTATTCTGGGTCTTTTGTGCCTCCATAAGAATTTTGAGATTGTTTGGTCAACCTCTTTAAAGAAATGCTTTGGGATTTTTATTGGTATAGCATTGAATTTGTGTATTGCCTTTGGTAGGATGGTCATTTTTACAATGTTGATTCTGCCAATCCAGGAACATGGGAGGTCTTTGCACATTCTGGTGTCTTCTACAATTTCTTTCTTTAGGGTTTTAAAGTTTTCATTGTAAAGGTCTCTTACTTCCTTGGTTACGTTTATACCAAGGTATTTCATTTTTTTAGTGGCTACAGTGAATGGGATTGTTTCTGTTAGGGCTTTTTCACTTCTTTCATTCTGGGCATATAGGAAGGCCACTGATTTTTGTACATTTATTTTGTATCCTGCCACCCTGCTGAACTTCTCAATTAGTTCCAGGAGCTTCCTGTTGGAAGTTTTGCGATCACTCAGGTATAAGATCATGTCATCTGCAAATAGGGATAGCTTGACTTCTTCCTTGCTGATTTGAATTTCTTTTATGTCCCTTTCTTGTCTTATGGCTTCAACTAAGACTTCAAGTACAATATTGAATAGAAGTGGTGACATTGGACAGACTTGTCTAGTTCCTGATTGAAGCGGAAATGCTTCAAGTTTTTCCCCATTGAGTATAATCCTTGCTGTTGGCTTGTTGTATACAGCTTTTATTGTATTGATAAAGGTTCCTTCCATTCCAACTGTCGCTAGGGTTTTGATCATAAAGGGCTGTTGGATCTTGTCCAAAGCTTTTTCTTTTTCTTTTTTTTTATTAAAAATTTAATTATACATTTTAAAATTTTTTACCAGTTCCCTCCCTCCCCCCTTCTCCCCCTCCCCTTCCCCAAGTGCCTCCCCCCCAATTCCCAGAGAGTCCTTTATTGTGTACGCCTAACTCTCCATTGGGTCCTCCTTTCCGATGACATATAAGGACCCAGTGGCATTTCCATAAGCCCTTTCTCTTGTTCCCCTTAAGCATAAGATCATACTATGGCTGTCAGTCCCTTGCCTCCAGGGGTCTCGGTGCCCTTAACAGATGCTAGACTTTATGAGGGCAACAGTGCACTGGACATTGCGCAGGGCATGCAAAGTCCCATTACGATTGTTTTGGCCCCAACTATTGTTGAGAATCTTGCAAATCGTTGCTCCTCCCATCCTTTTGCTCTTACAATCTTACCGCCCCCCTCTTCCACAAATGTCCCTGAGCTCCAGGATGGGGAGAGATTAGGCTGTCCTAGTTCTATGTGATTGATATAGTCTCTGAAGTTCTGGATTGTGGTTTGTTGATTTTCTTTTGCAGTTTTGCTGCTCCTGCAATTCCCTTCACTCCATTCTGCTGGGCACTGTATGTCACCCCCTGGCCAGAGACAAAAAGCTGTTAAACTGGAGTCTTGTTGTAATAGCACATTCAAGGGTAGATGTAATAAGAGTAGGAAACCTCAGTGAGGGAGGGGTCCATCACCCATTTGCAAAATGATTACTTTTTATCTGCTAGACTATATGCCCTCCCCTTCTGGTGAGATCAGGAAAGAACGTCTGTGAACTTAACCAGGTTTCTCATTACTTACTTGCAGACCTTGATGGAGGCCTATTTTCTCTGCTATAACATGGTCTCCTCTCTCCTTGTTTCTGGTGTGGCCCTCCTAACCCACCTTTCTTGTTCATAATCCTTGCAATTACTGTGTTTCATAGGTTTACTTTTGAGTGTCTCAATGTGGGCTGGGTGAGTTTGGTACTAGGAGCCACCTATTAGGGAGTACATACGGCGCTTAATTTTCTGGGTTTGGGATACTTCACTTAATATAATTCTTTCTAATGACATCCATTTCCCAGCAAATTCCAGTAATTCATCATTTTTGATGGCTGAGTAGTACTCCATTGTATAGATGTACCACAGTTTCCTTATCCACTCGTCAACTGTTGGACATTTAGGTTGATTCCATGACTTTGCTATTGTAAACAGTGCTGCTATGAACATGGTCATGCTTGTGCTATCGAGGCGAACCTCTGCTGCATGGGGGGTTATTCCCAAAAGTGGGATAGCAGGGTCATATGGCATTTCAATCTTTAATTTCTTTAAGAATCTCCAGACGGCTCGCCAGAGTGGCTGTATGAGCCTGCATTCCCACCAACAATGTAGGAGAGTTCCCCTCTCTCCACATCCTCTCCAGCATTTGTCGTTGTTTGTATTGTGGATTTTTGCCATCCTGACCGGGGTGAGATGATATCTCAGGGAAGTTTTGATTTGCATTTCCCTGATGGCGAAGGAAGTGGAGCATTTTTTAAGATAATTGTTAGACATTTTAATTTCATCCCTGGTAAAGTTTCTTTGAAGTTCCAGGGCCCATTTTTTAATTGGGCCAGTGTTTTCCATGGAGTTTAATTTTCTAAGTTCTTTGTGCACTCTGGACAGTAGAGCTCTGTCAGATATGTGGTTAGTGAAGATTTTCTCCCATTCTGTGGGTTGCCTTTGAGCTCGTGTGACAATCTCTTTATCTGAACAGAAGCTCTTTAATTTCACAAGATCCCAACTGTTGAGAGTTGGTAGCAGTGATTGTGCCATTGGATGTCTGTTTAGGAAGTGTTGGCCTAGCCCAATCAGCTCGAGGGAGTTCCCTATCCTTTCAACTATGGTTTTTAAAGTCTCTGGCCTGATATCAAGGTCCTTGATCCATTTGGAATTAAGTCTTGTACATGGTGACAAGTACGGGTCCAGCTTTAATCTTCTGCATGTGGAGATCCAGTTTTGCCAGCACCATTTGTTGAAGATGCTGTTCTTTTTCCATTGGATTCTTTGGGCCCCTTTGTCAAAGACCAAATGGCTGTAACTTTGTGGGCTTATATCTGGGTCTTCAATCCTTATCCATTGATCTGTGTGTCTATTTTGGAGCCAGTACCAGGCTGTCTTTATAACTATGGATTTGTAGTATAGACTTAGGTTTGGTATGGTAATACTTCCAGCAGTGTTTTTGTTACTCAGGATTGTTTTTGCTATCCTGGGTCTTTTGTGTCTCCATATGAACTTTGAGATTATTTGGTCAACTTCTTTGAAGAATTGCTTTGGGATTTTGATTGGTATAGCATTGAATCTGTATATTGCCTTTGGTAGGATGGTCATTTTTACAATGTTGATTCTGCCAATCCAGGAACAAGGGAGGTCTTTCCACCTTCTGGTGTCTTCTGCAATTTCTTTCTTTAGGGTTTTAAAGTTTTCATTGTAAAGGTCTTTTACCTCCTTAGTTAGGTTTATACCAAGGTATTTCATTTTTTTAGGGGCTATAGTAAGTGGTATTGTTTCTCTCAAGGCTTTTTCACTTCTTTCATTCTGGGCATATAGGAAGGCCTCTGATTTTTGCACATTTATTTTGTATCCTGCCACCCTGCTGAACTTCTCAATTAGTTCCAGGAGCTTCCTGGTGGAGTTTTTGGGATCACTCAGGTATAAGATCATGTCATCTGCAAATAGGGATAGCTTGACTTCTTCCTTGCCGATTTGAATCCCTTTTATGTCCCTTTCTTGTCTTATGGCTTCAGCTAAGACTTCAAGTACAATATTGAATAGAAGTGGTGAGAGTGAACAGCCTTGTCTAGTTCCTGATCGAAGTGGGAATGCTTCCAATTTTTCCCCATTGAGCATAATCCTTGCTGTGGGCTTGTTGTATACAGCTTTTATTATATTGATAAAGGTTCCTTCCATTCCTACTGTCTCTAGCGTTTTGATCATAAAAGGCTGTTGGATCTTGTCAAAAGCTTTTTCTGTATCTATCGAGAGTATCATGTGGTCTTGGACTTTGGACTGGTTTACATGATGAATTACATTTATTGATTTGCGTATGTTGAACCAACCTTGTGTGCGGAGGATGAAGCCTACTTGGTCCCCATGAATGATCTTTTTAATATGTTTTTGAATCCGATTTGCTAAGACTTTGTTGAGAATCTTTGCGTCTGTGTTCATCGGGGAGATCGGCCTATAGTTTTCTTTTTTAAGTGAATCTTTATTAGGTTTTGGGATTAAAACGATATTAGCTTCATAGAAGGAATTTGGTAGTGTTCCTTCCTTTGCTATTTGATGGAACAGTTTAAGGAGTATTGGTGTTATTAACTCCTTAAATGTCTGGTAGAACTCTGTGCTGAATCCATCTGGTCCAGGACATTTTTTGGTGGGAAGATTCGAGATTACTTCCTCAATTTCCTTATATGTTATAGGACTATTTAAATAATTCACAACTTCCTGATTCAATTTAGGTAAGTTGTGTTTACTTAGAAATTCATCCATCTCTTTTGTGTTGTCAAACTTCACAGAGTATAAGTTTTTGAAATATGATGTTATAATTCTCTGGATTTCTTGGGTATCAGTAGTGATAACTCCATGTCCAAAGCTTTTTCTCCCTTCCCTTCCACTCCGCCGCCAGGAACGCGCGCGCGCCGTCCAGCCAGGCCTCACCGCGCCTTGACCCAGGTAAGATCGGTCTCCCGCCCCCAGAGTCCCAGGCCGCCTGAATGGACACAGCTCCCCCCGCCATTCAGCCTGAGCGGTGCCTGCAGGGCCTGGATGGAGGAGAGAGCACCCCCTCTGTGCCCGGCCCCACCCTCGGGTGGCCCGGGTTTAAATAGCGCCCCGCCGACGCCCCATCCCCCCTTCCCCTCCACTCCGCACCTGGGACAGGCGCGCGCGCTCCAGCTGGGCCTCACCATGCTTCGACCCAGGTAAGAACGGTCCCCGCTCACCCCCAGAGCCCCAGGCCAAATAATTCAGTTTAGTGAAAAACGCACAGAAATTAAAAGATCTTAAGAGTTTAACCGACAATGCCAAAGTCTAAGTGCAAATCCATGAGACACAACACTCAAATAAACAAATCTCCCACTGAAGGAATGAATCCCATATTGTTAGACTCCAACCAGAATAAACCCATGGAAAATGGCCAAGAAAGCCTGACCCAGGATAATGACCTTCAAAATATGATCATTACCATGTTCAATACTATGAAAGAGGAAATCCGGGAGGAATTAAATAATCGAATCAATCGTTTTGAGGAGGAACACAACAGACACATGGAGGAGTTGAGAAAAACAGTGCAAGAATCAAAAACTGGCATAGAGCAGTTAAAGAAGACTCAAGCACAGTTTAAAACTGAGCTACAAGACAAATTATCTTCAACCCAGAACTCCACAGAAAGTCTTATCAGCAGAACTAATGAAGCAGAAAACAGAATTTCAGATCTTGAAGATAAAGTGGGAGTATTAACCAGCTCAATGGAAGAGACGGTTAAAGCCAAAAAGATGCTTGAGAGAAATATCCAAGAGATATGGGACACCCTGAAGAAGCCCAACATGCGTATTCATGGAATACCAGAGCAAGAATCTCAAAATACCACCCCTGAGGAAATTTTTCAAACGATCATCAAGGAAAACTTTCCTCATCTAAAAAAAGAGAGGCCCATCCATATACAAGAGGCATTCCGCACCCCAAACAGATATGACCAAAACAGAAGCTCGTGACGGCAAGTAATAGTCAAAACATTCCACATTCAAGATAAAGAACTGGTGCTGAGAGCTTCAAGGGAGAAAAAACAAGTCACTTTTAAAGGTAAACCTATTAAAATAACAAGTGACTTCTCAATGGAAACACTAAAAGCAAGAAGAGCTTGGAGAGACATACTTCAAATATTGAATGAGCAAAAATGTCAACCTAGGCTGATTTACCCTGCAAAACGATCAGTCATGATCGAGGGAGAAAGAAAAATCTTCCAGCACAAAGACAACTTGAAGGGATACATGTCCACCAAACCAGGCCTTCAAAAAATGCTAGAAATGATACTCAAGCGTGAAGAAAAAAACAGGCATATCCAGGAGAGCATATCCAGGCAAGTATCCAGCGAAGCAATATACTTATAAAACTACTAAACATAATACATGTCTGGAATCAAAAATAGTTTCACCATTATAACAATAAATGTTAATGGAATTCACTCACTGATCAAGAGACACAGATTACAAACGTGGATTAAAAATCACAATCCATCAATCTGCTGCCTGCAGGAAACCCATCTCACCACAAAAGATAGGCACGCTCTAAAAATAAAAGGCTGGTCAACAATTCTACAAGATAATGGAAGCAGAAAACAGGCAGGGGTAGCCATTATGATATCAGACAAAGTGGACTTCAAACCAAAGAAAATTATAAGAGACACGGATGGATACTACATTTTAGTCACAGGTACAATTCACCAGGAAGACTTCACAATACTGAACATATATGCACCCAATATGGGCCCCTCCACATTCATTAAGAAAACCCTACAGCGTCTAAAGCAAGAAATCAACCCCCAAACGATAATTCGTGGGGACTTCAACACCGCCCTCTCAACATGGGATAGATCAACAGGGCAAAAGCTTAATAGAGACACTTTGGACCTTAATCAAACCCTGAAAGAAATGGACCTTACAGATCTCTACCGAACATTTCACCCACACACCAAAGAATACACATTTTTCTCAGCAGCACAGAGAACTTTCTCCAAAATAGATCACATATTGGGCCAGAAAACGAATCTACACATGTACAAAAAAGTTGAAATTCTAACCTGTGCTCTGTCAGACCACCATGGTCTAAAGCTGGACATCCACAACACAACAAACAAGAGAAAATACACTAACTCCTGGAAACTTAACAATATGATGCTGAATGAGAAATGGATTCAGGAAGAAATTAAAAAGGAAATTCAAGATTTCCTGAAAGTGAACGATAATGAAAATACAACTTTCCAAAATCTTTGGGACACAATGAAAGCTGTTCTAAGAGGTAAGTTCATAGCTCTTAATGCCTACATCAAAAAAATGGAAACATCAGAAATAAACAACTTAACAATGCAGCTTAAAGCTTTAGAGAAACTAGAGCAATCTGATCCCAAAAGTAGTAGAAGAGAGGAGATTAGCAAACTAAGAGGAGAAATATCTGAAATCGAGATTAAGAAAATGATAGAAAAATTCAACCAGTCCAAAAGCTGGTTCTTTGAAAAAATAAATAAGATTGATACACCCCTAGCTAAATTAACCAAAAGCAGGAGAGAGAAAACCCAAATTAAGAAAATCAGAAATGAACATAGAGTTATCACTACTGATACCCAAGAAATCCAGAGAATTATAACATCATATTTCAAAAACTTATACTCTGTGAAGTTTGACAACACAAAAGAGATGGATTAATTTCTAAGTAAACACAACTTACCTAAATTGAATCAGGAAGTTGTGAATTATTTAAATAGTCCTATAACATACAAGGAAATTGAAGAAGTAATCCAAATCTTCCCACCAAAAAATGTCCTGGACCAGATGGATTCAGCACAGAGTTCTACCAGACATTTAAGGAGTTAATAACACCAATACTCCTTAAACTATTCCATCAAATAGCAAAGGCAGGAACACTACCAAATTCCTTCTATGAAGCTAATATCGTCTTAATCCCAAAACCTAATAAAGATTCACTTAAAAAAGAAAACTATAGGCCGATCTCTCTGATGAACACAGACACAAAGATTTTCAACAAAGTCTTAGCGAATCGGATTCAAAAACATATTAAAAAGATCATTCACGGGGACCAAGTAGGCTTCATCCCCGGCACACAAGGTTGTTTCAACATACACAAATCAATAAATGTAATTCATCATGTAAACCAGTCCAAAGTCCAAGACCACATGATACTCTCGATAGATGCAGAAAAAGCTTGTGACAAGATCCAACAACCTTTTATGATCAAAACGCTGGAGACAGTAGGAATGGAAGGAACCTTTATCAATATAATAAAAGCTGTATACAACAAGCCCACAGCAAGGATT
Organism: Typhlomys cinereus; assembly: GCA_023101885.1. NCBI lineage: Eukaryota > Metazoa > Chordata > Mammalia > Rodentia > Platacanthomyidae > Typhlomys > Typhlomys cinereus. The sequence goes on along the minus strand of JALPQD010000396.1, from coordinate 764,384 downwards.
ATGCTCAATGGGGAACAATTGGAAGCATTCCCACTTCCATCAGGAACTGGACAAGGCTGTCCACTCTCACCACTTCTATTCAATATTGTACTTGAAGTCTTAGCTGAAGCCATAAGACAATAAAGGGACATAAGAGGGATTCAAATCGGCAAGGAAGAAGTCAAACTATCCCTATTTGCAGATGACATGATCTTATACCTGAGTGATCCCAAAAACTCCACCAGGAAGCTCCTGGAACTAATTGAGAAGTTCAGCAGGGTGGCAGGATACAAAATAAATGTGCAAACATCAGAGGCCTTCCTATATGCCCAAAATGAAAGAAGTGAAAAAGCCTTGAGAGAAACAATCCTATTTATTATAGCCCCTAAAAAAATGAAATACCTTGGTATAAACCTAACCAAGGAGGTAAAAGACCTTTACAATGAAAACTTTAAAACCCTAAAGAAAGAAATAGCAGAAGACACCAGAAGGTGGAAAGACCTCCCTTGTTCCTGGATTGGCAGAATCAACATCGTAAAAATGACCGTCCTACCAAAGGCAATATACAGATTCAATGCTATACCATTCAAAATCCCAAAGCAATTCTTCAAAGAAGTTGACCAAAGAATCTCAAAGTTCATATGGAGACACAAAAGACCCAGGATAGCAAAGACAATCCTGAGTAACAAAAACACTGCTGGAGGTATTACCATACCAAATCTAAGTCCATACTACAAATCCATATTTATAAAGACAGCCTGGTACTGGCTCCAAAATAGACACACAGATCAATGGATAAGGGTTGAAGACCCAGATATAAGCGCACAAAATTACAGCCATTTGGTCTTCGACAAAGGGGCCCAAAAAATCCAGTGGAAAAAGAACAGCATCTTCAACAAATGGTGCTGGCAAAACTGGATCTCCACATGCAGAAGATTAAAGCTGGACCCGTACTTGTCACCATGTACAAGACTTAATTCCAAATGGATCAAGGACCTTGATATCAGGCCAGAGACTATGAAAACCATAGTTGAACGGATAGGGAACTCCCTCGAGCTGATTGGGCTAGGCCAACATTTCCTAAAGAGACATCCAATGGCACAGTCACTGCTACCAACTCTCAACAGTTGGGATCTTGTGAAATTAAAGAGCTTCTGTTCAGATAAAGAGATTGTCACACGAGCTCAAAGGCAACCCACAGAATGGGAGAAAATCTTTGCTAACCACACATCTGATAGAACTCTACTGTCCAGAGTGCACAAAGAACTTAGAAAACTAAACACCAAGGAAACCAATGGCCCAATTAAAAAATGGGTCCTGGAACTTTAAAGAAACTTTACCAGGGATGAAATTAAAATGTCTAACAAATATCTTAAAAAATGCTCCAGTTCCTTAGCCATCAGGGAAATGCAAATCAAACCTTCCCTGAGATATCATCTCACCCCAGTCAGGATGGCAAAAATCCACAATACAAACAACAACAAATGCTGGAGAGGATGTGGAGAGAATGCTGGAGGGAATGCAGGCTCATACAGCCACTCTGGCGAGCCGTCTGGAGATTCTTAAAGAAATTAAAGATTGAAATGCTATATGACCCTGCTATCCCACTTTTGGGAATAAACCCCCATACAGCAGAGGTTCACCTCGATAGCACAAGCATGACCATGTTCATAGCAGCACTGTTTAGAATAGCAAAGTCATTGAATCAACCCAAATGTCCAACAGTTGACGAGTGGATAAGGAAACTGTGGTACATCTATACAATGGAGTACTACTCTGCCATCAAAAATGATGAATTCCTGGAATTTTCCGGGAAATGGATGTCATTAGAAACAATTATATTAAGTGAAGTATCCCAGACTCAGAAAATTAAGCGCCATATGTACTCCCTAATATGTGGCTCCTAGTACAACAAACCCACCCAGCCCACCTAGAGACAGTAATTGCAAGGATTATGAACAGGAGGGATGGGGTAGGAGGGCCACACCAGAAACAAGGAGAGAAGGGACCATGTTACAGCGAGAAAGTAGGCCTCCATCAAGGACTCAAATAAGTAATGAGACACATGACTAACTTCACAGACTTTCGTTCCTGATCATTTACTACTGAGGGGGTATGATCTCACCAGAAGAGGAGGGCATATAGTCTGGCAGATAAAAAGTAACCGTTGTACAAATTTGTGATAGACCCCTCCCTCACTGTGGTTTCCCACTTTTATTACATCTACCTTTGGATGTGCTTTTATCACAAGACTCTAGTTTAACAGCTTTTTGTCTCTGGCCAGGGGGTAACATACAATGCCCACCAGGATGGAGTGAAGGGCATTGCAGGAGCAGCAAAACTGCAAAAGAAAACCAACAAACCACAATCCAGAACTTCAGAGACTCTATATCAACCACCTAGAACTAGGCCAGCTTAATCTCTCCCCATCCTGAAGCTCAGGGAAATTTGCGGAAGAGGGGGCAGTAAGAGTGTAAGAGCAAAAGGATGGGAGGAGCAATGATATGCAAGATACTCCATACAAGTTAGGGCTGAAGCAATCATAATTGGACTTTACATGCCCTGCGCATTGTCCAACACACTATTGACCCCGCAAAGTCCAGCATCTGCTAAAGGCACCAACATGTTTGGAGGCAAGGGATTGGCAGCCACAGCAGTGTTCCTATACCTAAGGGGAACACGGGAAAGTGTTTAGGGAAAGGCCACTGGGTCCTTGTACGTCATCGGAGAGGAGGGCCCAGAGGAAAATCAGGCATGCACAAGATAGGACTCTCTGGGAATTGGGGCGGGAGGCACTGGGGGATGGGAAGGGAGGGGGGTGGGGAGCAGGAACAGGGGGTACGGGGGGAGGAGGAGGGAGGGAGGGAACCGGTGTACCCATTAAGTTTGTATGAGCTGAAATAATAATAAAAAATGTATTAAAAAAACTTGAAAATAGGAAGAAGTCTGTCAGGGAGAAGAAGAGCTATGTTGGGAAGAGATGTGAAAATATCATGAATTCACTATATTCGTGTATGAAACACTAAAAGAATAAAAAAAAGTGGGCGAAAAGGAAATAATCAAGCAATTAGATTCACACCAGTGCGCCGAAGATTTGAGAATTCACCGCAGTGTAGTAAGAACACATTTCTCTGTATTCCTAATATCTCTGCCAATGTTCTAGAATAAATTCCTCACAAAAGCGAAAAAAAAAAAAAAAAGCTTTTTCTGCATCTATCGAGAGTATCATGTGGTCTTGGACTTTGGTCTGGTTTATATGGTGAATTACATTTATTGATTTGTGTATGTTGAACCAACCTTATGTGCCAAGAATAAAGCTTACTTGATTGCCATGCATGATCTTTTGATATGTTTTTGGATCCGATTTGCTAAGACTTTGTTGAGAATCTTTGCATCTGTGTTCATCAGAGAGATTGGCCTATAGTTTTCTTTTTTAAGTGTATCTTTTTTAGGTTTTGGGATTAAGACGATATTAGCTTCATAGAAGGAATTTGGTAGTGTTCCTTCCTTTCTATTTGATGGAACAGTTTAAAGAGTATTGGTGGTATAAGCTCCTTAAATGTCTGGTAGAACTCTGTGCTGAATCCATCTGGTCCAGGACATTTTTTGGTGGGAAGATTCAAGATTACTTCCTCAATTTCCTCCTATGTTATAGGACTATTTAAATAATTCACAACTTCCTGATTCAATTTAGGTAAGTTGTGTTTATTTAGGAATTCATCCATCTCTTTTGTGTTGTCAGATTTCACAGAGTACAAGTTTTTGAAATATGATGTTATAATTCTCTGGTTTTCTTGGGTATCAGTAGTGATAACTCCATTTTCATTTCTAATTTTGTTAATTTGGGTTTTCTCTCTCCTGTTTTTGGTTAATTTAGCTAGGGGTGTATCAATCTTATTGATTTTTTCAAAGAACCAGCTTTTTACTGGTTGATTTTCTATATCGTTTTTCTAATCTCAATTTCAGATATTTCTCCCCTTATTTTGCTAATCTCCTCTTTTCTACTGCTTTTGGGATCAGATTGTTGTAGTTTCTCTAAAGCTGTAAGCTGCATTGTTAAGTTATTTATTCCTGATGTTTCCATTTTTTTGATGCAGGCATTAAGAGCTATGAACTTACCTCTTAGAACAGCTTTCATTGTGTCCCAGAGATTTTGGTAAGTTGTATTTTCATTATCATTCACTTTCAGGAAATCTTGAATTTCCTTTTTAATTTCTTCCTGAATCCAGTTCTCATTCAGCATCATAGTGTTAAGTTTCCAGGAGTTAGTGTATTTTCTGTTGTTTGTTGTGTTGTCGATGTCCAGTTTTAGGCCGTGGTTGTCTGACAGGGCACAGGCTAGAATTTCAACTGTCCTGTATATGTGGAGATTCGTTTTGTGGCACTTGTGCCATGATCATACGTAACATCAGGATTTGACGCCGGTGCCAGAATGGTGGTGAGCCAGCCAGAAGTGTGAACAAGGTCACCCCACAGGCCCACAGGTCAACTTCCTTGCTATATCCCGGGTGGGTTTCGTCCATGGAACATTTAAGGATCTCTGGTGCTAGATCACAAGTGTGATCTATTTTGGAGAAAGTTCTGTGTGCTGCTGAGATAAATGTGTATTCTTTGGTGCATGGATGAAAAGTTCGATAGAGATCTGTAAGGTCCATTTCTTTAAGGTTTGGTTAAGTTCCAAAGTGTCTCTGTTAAGCTTTTGACCTGTTGATCTATCCCATATTGAGAGGGTGGTGTTGAAATCTACAAGAGTTATCCTTTGGGGGTTGATTTCTCGCTTTAGACGCTTTAGGGTTTTCTTAATGAATGTTGAGGGACCCATTTTAGGTGCATATATGTTCAGTATTGTGAAGTCTTCCTGGTGAATTGTACCTGTGACTAAAATGTAGTATCCATCTGTGTCTCTTATGATTTTCTTTGGTTTGAAGTCCACTTTTTCAGACAGGATAATGACTACCCCTTCCTGTTTCCTGGTTCCATTAGCTTGCAGAATTTGGACCAGCCTTTCATTTTTAGGATATGCCTATCTTTTGTGGTGAGATGAGTTTCCTGAAGGCAGAAGATTGATGGGTTGTGGTTTTTAATCCAAGTTTGTAATCTTGTCTCTTAATCCTTGAGTTAATACCATTGATATTTAATGTTATAATGGAGAAATTATTTTTAATTCTGGACATTTTTTATGTTTAGTGGATTTTGTAAGCCTATTGTTTGACATTTATGTTTTGGTGGTATTATACTTCCCTTCTGCCCTCCTGGATACACTTGTTTTTTCCTTCAAGTTTGAGTATCATTTCTAGCATTTTTTGAAGGCCTGGTTTGGTAGACATGTATCCCTTCAAGTTGTCTTTGTGCTGGAAAACTTTTCTTTCTCCCTTGATCATGACAGATAGTTTTGCCGGGTATATCAGTCTGGGTTGGCATTTTTGCTCATTTAATACTTGAAGTATGTCTCTCCAAGCTCTTCTTGCTTTTACGGTTTCCATTGAGAAGTCACTTGTTATTTCAATAGGTTTACCTTTAAAAGTGACTTGCTTTTTTTCTCTTGAAGCTCTCAGCACCTTTTCTTTGTCTTGAATGTGGAGTGTTTTGACTATTATTTGCCTTGGCGATTTTCTATTTTGGTCATATCTGTTTGGAGTGTGAAATGCCTCTTGTATTTGGATCGGCCTCTCATTCTTTAGTTGAAGAAAGTTTTCATTTATGATAATTTGAACAATTTCCTCAGGTGTGGTATTTTGGGATTCTTGTTCTGGTATTCCATGAATGCACATGTTAGGTTTCTTCAGGGTGTCCCATATCTCTTGAATGTTCCTCTCAAGTATCTCTTTGGCTTTAACAATCTCTTCCATTGAGCTGGTTAATTCTCCCACTTTGTCTTCAAGATCTGAAATTCTATTTTCTGCTTCGTTAGCTCTGCTGATAAGACTCTCTGTTGAGCTTTGGGTTGAAGATAGCTTGTCTTTTAGTTCAATTTTAAACTCTGCCTGAGATTGTTTTAACTGCTCTATGCCTATTTTTGTTTCTTGAACTGTTTTTCTCAACTCCTCCAAATGCCTGTTGTGTTCCTGTTCAAAGTGGTTGATTCGCTTGTTTAACTCCTCTTGGATTTCCTCTTTCATAGTATTAATCATGGTAATGATCATACTTTGAAAGTCATTGTCTTGGGTCTGGCTTTCTTGGCTGTTTTCTGTGAATTTGTTCTGGTTGGAATCCATCATTAAGGGGTTAATTCTCTCAGTTGGAGATTGGTCTTCTTGGGTTTTGTTTCTCATGTATCTGCACTTTGACTTGGACATTGTTGTTTTGTCTTCTAGGGCTTTTCAGTTTCTGTGTGTTTTTGACTGATTTAGTTGGTATTCCTACACATCGGCAGTTATTACTAGTGCTTGCCTTGGGGTTGGGTATGTTTGTCTTTTGTTGTTGTTATTTCCTAGTTGAGGCTGTTAGGCTGTTAGTACATCAGTTACGTCAGGTTAGGTAGACAAGGAGTGAATATTAGTATGGTAGTGCTCTTTTACGATGTAGTATCTTGGTGATATGTGAGGGTGAGTGGTATGATCTCTGGAGTTATATATGTTTTTGGGGTGGCTTTATAGAAAAGTTAATCTATACTGATTAGTATTTGAAAGGAACAGTAAGGTGAAAAAAAGGAAGTTTACTTATCTTTGGGCTGGATGTGAAGAATCTCTCCCATGTGATAGGATGACTGTAGAGGTTTACAGATGTATGGCCTTTGACCCTTAGAACTTTGCTTGAGTTTTCCTTGGACTCTATTGAATTCTGAGTAGCAGTGTGTCTTCTGTAGACCACATGTGTGGGTCCACAGTGGGCCAGAGAGGCAAAGGGGCTGATGTTGATGGCAGAATTCTTTACCCGGGTCCTGGGACTTGGCTTAGTGGCCCTCCCAAGCTCCAGGGACGGAGGAAAGCGAGCAAGTCCTGTCCAGTTGGGCAGACAGGCAGGCAGGAGGGAGAAGGGGGGCTGGGGTCCCGGGGCGTGGCCTAGGCCAAAGCCTGAGGCAGCCTGGGTGCCACCGGGACTCGGTGACCTGGGCGGGGCCAGGGGGACTCATCTGGGGGTGGCCTGGAAGAGTGGGGAGTGGGAGGCACGGTCAGGCGGGCGGACAAAGGTGGCGTGGGAGGGAGAAGGGAGGCTTATATATTTTTTATTAATTTTTTTATTTTTCAATTTTTACAAGCATATTGAATACTCATCCCTGCTTTCCTGCATTCCCCCTCCCTCTCTTCCTCACTCAGGGTAGTTTTGATTTGCGTTTCCCTGTTGGCTAGTGGTATGGAAAACTTTTTAAGGTATTTGTTGGATATTTCAATTTCTTCCCAGGAAAAATGTCTTTTAAGTTCCATGACCCACTTTCTTTTTATTTTATTTTATTGTTTTATTTTCTTTCTCCCACATTTTATTTTTTTCCTAGTCATAAAAGCTCATAGGTACCCCTGTCCTCTCCCTCCCTTCTTGTACCGGTTACTCTTAACTACTGCTGTGAGAGAACACTCAAAATCAATCAACTTAAGGGAGAAAGGGAGGTTTATTCTGCCAGTCCCTATATCATCCCTGATTGGTGAGTTCAAACTTGTTCAGTCACAAGTGACCAGGAAGGGAAGTGAGAATGAGCTGCACCGGATGTCTCTCTATTTACATTCAAAATACTTGACCGTGGCCTATTTTCTCTACTCAAGTGTGATTCCCCTATCTCCTTTTTTATTTTGAGGCCCTCCTTCCCTTTCCCTCCTATTTATAATCATTTGTGATTACAGCAGATATTACAGAGATTTACCTTTGAATATGTCATTAGATGGGTTTGGAACTAGGATCCACTTATTAGGTAGTACATACGGTGTATAACTTTCTGTATCTGGGATACTTCACTCAATATAATTTTTTCTAATTCCATCCATTTCCCAGCAAATTTCATTAACTCATCTTTTTTGATGGCTAAGTACTATTTCAGTGTATAAATGTACCACATTTTCATTATACATTCATCAACTGTTAGGCATTTGGGTTGATTCCATGACTTTGCTATTGTAAATACTCCTGCAATGAACATGGTTGTGCTCATGTCACTATAGTGAATTTCTACATTATGGGGAACTATTCCCAGAGGTGGTATAGCAGGGTACCATGGAATTTCAATCTTTAACTTTTTTAGAAATCGCCATACTGATCCCATGGCACACTTTCTATTTGGGCTGCTTGTCTCCTTGGTGCTTAATTTTTTATTTCTTTATACAATCTAGATATTAGTCGTCTATCAGATAAGTGGTTAGTAAAGATTTTCTCCCATTCTGTGGGTTGTCTTTTTGCTTGGTTGACAATATAGTTAGCTGAACAAAGGCCTCTATTTTCATGAGATTCTATTTGTTGAGTGTTGGTTTTATTTCCTGAGCTATTGGGGTTCTGCTTAGAAAGTGTTGGCCTAGGCCAATCAGTTCAAGGGAATTACCTACTCTTTCTTGTAGGATTTTTATAGTCGCTCCTTTAATGTTAAGTTGTTTGACTATTTGGAGTTGATTTTCATGCATGGTGATAAGTAAGTGTCCAGTTTCAATCTTCTTCATATGGATATCCAGTTTTGCCAGCACCATTTGCTGAAGATACTATTCTTTTGTCACTGAGTTTTCTAGGCCCCTATGTCAAAAATTTGATGACTGCATACATAGGGGCTTATTTCTGGGCCTTTGACCCTTATCCATTGATCTATGTGTCTGTTTTGGAGCCAATACCATGCCGTCTTTATTATTATGGATTTGTAGTATAGATTAAGGTTTGGTATGGTGATATCTCCAGCAGTATTTTTGTTACTCAAGATTGTTTTTGCTATCCTGGGCCTTTTGTGCTTCCATATGAATTTTGAGGTTGTTTGGTCAATTTCTTTAAAGAATTGACTTGAGTTCGATTGGCAGGATTGTAGTTTATACGATATTGATTCTGCCAGGAGCAGACAGAAGCATGGGACATCTTTCCACCTTCTGCTGTCTATTGTAATTTCTTTTCTTCTTTTTTTTTTTTTTTACTTTCTTACTTACTTATTGTTTTATTAATACTTTTTAATTATTATTTCAGATCATACAAACTTCATAGGTACACCAGTTCCCTCCCTCCGTTCTCCTCCCCCCGTACCCCCGGCTCCTCTTCCCCACCCCCCTCCCTTCCCATCCCCCAGTGCCTCCCACCCCAATTCCCAGAGAGTGCATGCCTGATTTTCCTCTGGGCCCTTCTCTCCAATGACGTACAAGGACCCAGTGGCCTTTCCCTGAACCCTTTCCCGTGTTCCCCTTAGGTATAGGAACACTGCTGTGGCTGCCAATCCCTTGCCTCCAAAGATCTTGGTGCCTTTAGCAGATGCTAGACTTTGTGGGGTCAATAGTGTGTTGGACAATGCGCAGGGCATGTAAAGTCCAATTATGATTGCTCCAAACCCTAACTTGTATGGAGTATCTTATATATCATTGCTCCTCCCATCCTTTTGCTCTTACACTCTTACCGCCCCCTCTTCCGCAAATGTCCCTGAGCTTCAGGATGGGGAGAGATTAAGCTGGCCTAGTTCTAGGTGGTTGATATAGAGTCTCTGAAGTTCTGGATTGTGGTTTGTTGGTTTTCTTTTGCAGTTTTGTTGCTCCTGCAATGCCCTTCACTCCATCCTGGTGGGCATTGTATGTTACCCCCTGGCCAGAGACAAAAAGCTGTTAAACTAGAGTCTTGTGATAAAAGCACATTCAAAGGTAGATGTAATAAAAGTGGGAAACCACAGTGAGGGAGGGGTCTATCACCAATTTGCACAACGGTTACATTTTATCTGCCACACTATATGCCCTCCTCTTCTGGTGAGATCATACCCCCTCAGTAGTAAATGACCAGGAACAAAAGTCTGTGAAGTTAATCATATGTCTCATTACTTATTTGGGTCCTTGATGGAGGCCTATTTTCTCTGCTGTAACATGGTCCCTTCTTTCCTTGTTTCTGGTGTGGCCCTCCTTCCCCATCCCTCCTGTTCATAATCCTTGCAATTACTGTCTCAAGGTGGGCTGGGTGGGTTTGGTACTAGGAGCCACCTATTAGGGAGTACATATGGTGCTTAATTTTCTAGGTCTGGGATACTTCACTTAATATAATTGTTTCTAATGACATCCATTTCCCGGCAAATTCCAGGAATTCATCATTTTTGATGGCAGAGTAGTACTCCATTGTATAGATGTACCACAGTTTCCTTATCCACTCATCAACTGTTGGACATTTGGGCTGATTCCATGACTTTGCTATTGTAAACAGTGCTGCTATGAACATGGTCGTGCTTGTGCTATTGAGGTGAACCTCTGCTGTTATGGGTGGAATAGCAGGGTCATATGGCATTTCAATCTTTAATTTCTTTAAGAATCTCCAGACGGCTCGCCAGAGTGGCTATATGAGCCTGCATTCCCACCAGCAATGTAGGAGAGCTCCCCTTTCTCCACATCCTCTCCAACATTTATTGTTGTTTGTATTGTGGATTTTTGCCATCCTGACCGGGGTGAGAGGATATCTCAGGGTCAATCTTTAATTTCTTTAAGAATCTCCAGACAGCTCGCCAGAGTGGCTGTATGAGCCTGCATTCCCACCAGCAATGTAGGAGAATTCCCCTCTCTACACATTCTCTCCAGCATTTGTTGTTGTTTGTATTGTGGATTTTTGCCATCCTGACTGGGGTGAGATGATATCTCAGAGAAGTTTTGATTTGCATTTCCCTGATGGCTAAGGAACTGGAGCATTTTTTAAGATATGTGTTAGACATTTCAATTTCATCCCTGGTAAAGTTCCTTTTAAGTTCCAGAGCCCTTTTTTTAATTGGGCCATTGGTTTCCTTGGTGTTTAGTTTTCTAAGTTCTTTGTGCACTCTGGACAACAGAGTTCTATCAGATGTGTGGTTAGTGAAGATTTTCTCCCATTCTGTGGGTTGCCTTTGATCTCGTGTTACAATCTCTTTATCTGAACAGAAGCTCTTTAATTTCACAAGATCCCAACTGTTGAGAGTTGGTAGCAGTGACTGTGCCATTGGATGTCTGTTTAGGAAATGTTGGCCTAGCCCAATCAGCTCGAGGGAGTTACCTATCCTTTCAACTATGGTTTTTATAGTCTCTGGCCTGATATCAAGGTCCTTGATCCATTTGGAATTAAGTCTTGTACATGGTGACAAGTACGGGTCCAGCTTTAATCTTCTGCATGTGGAGATCCAGTTTTGTCAGCACCATTTGTTGAAGATGCTGTTCTTTTTCCATTGGATTCTTTGGGCCCCGTTGTCAAAGACCAAATGGCTGTAATTTTGTGGGCTTATATCTGGGTCTTCAATCCTTATCCATTGATCTGTGTGTCTATTTTGGGGCCAGTACCAGGCTGTCTTTATAACTATGGATTTGTAGTATAGACTTTGGTTTGGTATGGTAATACCTTCAGCAGTGTTTTTGTTACTCAGGATTGTCTTTGCTATCCTGGGTCTTTTGTGCCTCCATATGAACTTTGAGATTGTTTGGGCAACTTCTTTGAAGAATTGCTTTGGGATTTTGATTGGTATAGCATTGAATCTGTATATTGCCTTTGGTAGGATGGTCATTTTTACGATGTTGATTCTGAAAATCCAGGAACAAGGGAGGTCTTTCCCCCTTCTGGTGTCTTCTGCTATTTCTTTCTTTAGAGTTTTAAAGTTTTCGTTGTAAAGGTCTTTTACCTCCTTGGTTAGGTCTATACCAAGGTATTTCATTTTTTTAGGGGCTATAGTAAATGGGATGGTTTCTCTCAAGGCTTTTTCACTTCTTTCATTTTGGGCATATAGAAAGGCCTCTGATTTTTGCACATTTATTTTGTATCCTGCCACCCTGCTGAACTTCTCAATTAGTTCCAGGAGCTTCCTGGTGGAGTTTTTGGGATCATTCAGATATAAGATCATGTCATCTGCAATTAGGGATAGTTTGACTTCTTCCTTTTCGATTTGAATCCCTCTTATGTCCCTTTATTGTCTTATGGCTTCAGCTAAGACTTCAAGTACAATATTGAATAGAAGTGGTGAGAGTGGACAGCCTTGTCCAGTTCCTGATGGAAGTGGGAATGCTTCCAATTGTTCCCCATTGAGCATAATCCTTACTGTGGGCTTGTTGTATACAGCTTTTATTATATTGATAAAGGTTACTTCCGTTCCTACTGTCTCTAGCGTTTTGATCATAAAAGGCTGTTGGATCTTGTCAAAAGCTTTTTCTGCATCTATCAAGAGTATCATGTGGTCTTGGACTTTGGACTGGTTTACATGATGAATTACATTTCTTGATTTGCGTATGTTGAACCAACCTTGTGTGCCTGGGATGAAGCCTACTTGGTCCCTGTGAATGATCTTTTTGATATGTTTTTGAATCCGATTTGCTAAGACTTTGTTGAGAATCTTTGCATCTGTGTTCATCAGAGAGATCGGCCTATAGTTTTCTTTTTTAAGTGTTTCTTTATTAGGTTTTGGGATTAAGACGATATGAGCTTCATAGAAGGAATTTGGTAGTGTTCCTTCCTTTGCTATTTGATGGAATATTTTAAAGAGTATTGGTGTTATTAACTCCTTAAATGTCTGGTAGAACTCTGTGCTGAATCCATCTGGTCCAGGACATTTTTTGGTGGGAAGATTTGGATTACTTCTTCAATTTCCTTGTATGTTATAGGACTATTTAAATAATTCACAACTTCCTGATTCAATTTAGGTAAGTTGTGTTTACTTAGAAATTCATCCATCTCTTTTGTGTTGTCAAACTTCACAGAGTATAAGTTTTTGAAATATGATGTTATAATTCTCTGGATTTCTTGGGTATCAGTAGTGATAACTCCATGTTCATTTCTGATTTTGTTAATTTGGTTTTTCTCTCTCCTGTTTTTGGTTAATTTAGCTAGGGGTGTATCAATCTTATTGATTTTTTCAAAGAACCAGCTTTTTGACTGGTTGATTTTTTCTATCGTTTTCTTAGTCTCGATTTCAGATATTTCTCCCCTTAGTTTGCTAATCTCCTCTCTTCTACTACTTTTGGGATCAGATTGCTCTAGTTTCTCTAAAGCTTTAAGCTGCATTGTTAAGTTGTTTATTTCTGATGTTTCCATTTTTTGATGTAGGCATTAAGAGCTATGAACTTACCTCTTAGAACAGCTTTCATTGTGTCCCAGAGATTTTGGTAAGTTGTATTTTCATTATCATTCACTTTCAGGAAATCTTGAATTTCCTTTTTAATTTCTTCCTGAATCCATTTCTCATTCAGCATCATATTGTTAAGTTTCCAGGAGTTAGTGTATTTTCTCTTGTTTGTTGTTTTGTGGGTGTCCAGCTTTAGGCCATGTTGATCTGACAGAGCACAGGTTAGAATTTCAACTTTTTTGTACATGTGTAGATTCGTTTTCTGGCCCAATATGTGATCTATTTTGGAGAAAGTTCTCTGTGCTGCTGAGAAAAATGTGTATTCTTTGGTACGTGGGTGAAAAGTTTGATAGAGATCTGTAAGGTCCATTTCTTTCAGGGTTTGATTAAGGTTCAAAGTGTCTCTATTAAGCTTTTGACCTGTTGATCTATCCCATGTTGAGAGGGTGGTGTTGAAGTCCCCAAGAATTATCGTTTGGGGGTTGATTTCTTGCTTTAGATGCTGTAGAGTTTTCTTAGTGAATGTGGAGGGGCCGGTATTGGGTGCATATATGTTCAGTATTGTGAAGTCTTTCTGGTGAATTGTACCTGTGACTAAAATATAGTATCCATCCGTGTCTCTTATAATTTTCTTTGGTTTGAAGTCCACTTTGTCTGATATCATAATGGCTACCCCTGCCTGTTTTCTGCTTCCATTAGCTTGTAGAATTGTTGACCAGCCTTTTATTTTTAGAGCGTGCCTATCTTTTGTGGTGAGATGGGTTTCCTGCAGGCAGCAGATTGATGGATTGTGATTTTTAATCCAAGTTTGTAATCTGTGTCTCTTGATCGGTGAGTGAATTCCATTAACATTTAGTGTTATAATGGTGAAACTATTTTTGATTCCAGACATTTATTATGTTTAGTAGTTTTTATAAGTATATTGCTTCGCTTTTAATGGTGTTATACTTGCCTTCTGCTCTCCTGGATATGCCTGTTTTTTTCTTCACGCTTGAGTATCATTTCTAGCATTTTTTGAAGGCCTGGTTTGGTGGACATGTATCCCCTTCAAGTTGTCTTTGTGCTGGAAGATTTTTCTTTCTCCCTCGATCATGACTGATCGTTTTGCAGGGTAAATCATCCTAGGTTGACATTTTTGCTCATTCAATATTTGAAGTATGTCTCTCCAAGCTCTTCTTGCTTTTACTGTTTCGACTGAGAAGTCATTTGTTATTTTAATAGGTTTACCTTTAAAAGTGACTTGTTTTTTCTCCCTTGAAGCTCTCAGCACCAGTTCTTTATCTTGAATGTGGAATGTTTTGACTATTATTTGCCGTTGCGATCTTCTGTTTTGGTCATATCTGTTTGGGGTGCGGAATGCCTCTTGTATATGGATGGGCCTCTCTTTTTTTAGATGAAGAAAGTTTTCCTTGATGATCATTTGAAAAATTTCCTCAGGGGTGGTATTTTGAGATTCTTGCTCTGGTATTCCATGAATACGCATGTTAGACTTCTTCAGTGTGTCCCATATCTCTTGGATATTTCTCTCAAGCATCTTTTTGGCTCTAACAATCTCTTCCATTGAGCTGGTTAATACTCCCACTTTATCTTCAAGATCTGAAATTCTGTTTTCTGCTTCGTTAGTTCTGCTGATAAGACTCACTGTGGCGTTCTGGGTTGAAGATAACTTGTCTTTTAGCTCAGTTTTAAACTCTGCTTGAGTCTACTTTAACTGCTCTATGCCAGTTTTTGATTCTTGCACTGTTTTTCTCAACTCCTCCATGTGTCTGTTGTGTTCCTCCTCAAAGCGATTGATTCGATTTTTTAATTCCTCCATGATTTCCTCTTTCATAGTATTGAACATGGTAATGATCATATTTTGAAGGTCATTATCCTGGGTCAGGCTTTCTTGGCCATTTTCCATTGGTTTGTTCTGGTTGGAGTCTAACATTATGGGATTAATTCCTGGGTCTCGGCGCAGTGAGGCCCGTCTGGACCTAGCGCGCGCGTCCCGGGCGTGGAGTGGAGGGGAAGGGGGATGTAATTTCTTTCTTTAGGGAATAAAGTTTTCATTATAAAGGTCTCTCACTTCTTTAGTTATATTTATACCAAAGTATTTCATTTTTTTAGGGGTTATAGTAAATGGGATTGTTTGTCTTAGGACTTTGTCAAGAGATTAATGATGGGGAGGAGCAATGATACACAAGATACTCCACACAAGTTAGGGCCGCAGTAGCCATAGTAGGACTTTGCATGACTTGCACAATGATTGACATGTCGATGACCCCCCCCTCAAAGTCTAGCATGGATCACAGTCACTAGGATCCTTAGAGGCAAGGGATTAACAGTCATAATAGTGTTCCCATACTAAAGGGGAGCCCAAGAAAGGGCTCTGGGTTGTGCCACTGAGTCCTTACACCTCACTAGAGTGGAGGACTCAGAGGAAGTTTGACATTCACACTAAAGGATGCTATAGGGGATGGAAGGGAGGAAGGGGGAGGCATTGGGAGAAGGGGAGGAAGTGGGTGAAAGGAAAGGGAAAAGTGGGGGGAGGGTGCAAGGGGTACTGGGGAAGTGTGGAGGGAGGGAGAGGACCGGGGTACCTATTGAGCTTGTATGATGGGAAAATAAATAAATAAATAAATAAATAAATAAATAAATAAATAAATAAATAAATAAAAAAGAAATGAGGGTTCTATTTGAAATGCATTACGGTTCATTCATTTTGTGTTCTGAGAAGAGGTTGTTTACATTTTGTCACTGTTCTAATACTTTGAGTCTAAATTTAAAAGCAATACATTAATATTTGGTAGAAGAAATATGAAGATAGTATGTTTGTCACGTTTTACCATGGATATTACTGGCAGGTTTTGGATTAAAAAGTGAAGCAGCACAATATATATTTTAAAGATAAAAGCAAAGGAAATGCATGCATTTATAATTGTGGATAAGGGTGGCATTATTAAAAGAGATTTAGCTCTATCAAAAGAAACAAAGCTTTTTGCACTATAACAATTGGAAAGCTCCTTTGACAGCATCACAGAGGGGCTGTGAAGTCCTACCCATAAAGGAGGCATAGGTATAATGGTGTCAAACTTATTTTTAATGATTTTTACTTTCATGTTTTAAAAAATTATTTACTTCACTCAATATATTTTTTTCTAATTCCATCTGTTTTCCAGTAAATTTCATTAATTCATCTTTTTGATAGCTGAGTAGTATCCCATTGTATAAATGTACCACATTTTCCTTATCCATTTGTCAACTGTTGGGCATTTGTATAATCTGATTCCATGACTTTGCTATTGTAAATAGTGCTGCATGAACATGGTTGTGCTCATGTCACTGTAGTGAATTACTGCATCATGATGGATTATTCCCATTGGTGGAATAGCAGGGTCATATGCCATTTCAATCTTTAACTCTTTTAGAAATCGCCACTCTGATCACCAGAGTGGTTGTAAAAGCCTGCATTCCCACCAGCAATGTATGAGAGTTCCTTCTCTCTACATCCTCTCCAGCATTTGGTGTTGTTTGTATTGTGGATTATTGCCACCCTGACTGGAGTGAGATGATATCTTAGGGTAGTTTTGATTTGCATTCCTCTGATGGCTAGGGATGTGGAGCATTTTTTTCTTTTATATAATCCCACATTTTATTTTTTTCCTAATCATACAAGCTCAATACCCCATCCTCTCCTTTCCCCCTCCCCTTCCCAATCATATCCCTTTGAACTCTCCCCCCTTTCCCCTTTCCTTTCACCCTCTCTTTCCTTCCCTCTCTCCAACTGCCTTCCCCTTCCTCCTTCCAATCCCCTGGAGAATCCTTTTATGAGAATGCCAAACCTCCCTCTGAGTCCTCCACCTTAGTGAGAGTTCAGGACTCAGTGGCATAGCCCAGAGCCCCTTCTTGGGCTCCCCATTAGTATGTGAACTCTATTATGACTGTTAATCCCTTGAATCTAGGGATCTTACTGCCTGAAGCCTTCTCTCCTGTGATTCATGCTAGACTTTGGGAGGGTCATTGACATGTCAGCCATTGTGCAGGTCAGGTGAAGTCCAATCCTGGCTGCTGCAACCTTAACTTGTGTAGAGTATCTTGCATATCATTGGTCCTCCCCGTCTTTAGGCTTTTACAGTCTTGCCACTCCCTCCTCTGCAAGTTTCCTTGAGCTTTAGGATAGGGAGAGATTTGGCTAGTCTGGTTCCAGGTGATTAATGTATGGTCTTTGGTATTCTGAATTATGGTTCGTTGTTGTTTTCAATTTTGCTTTTTCTGCACCACCCTTGGCTGCATCCCCACTGGTATCAAAGTACACCTCCTAACCAAAGATAAAAGACTGTCTAAATGAAGATCTTAATATAAGAAGAGACTCAAAGGTAGATGGAAGAATAGGAGTAGGACACAGAAGTGAAAGGGGGTAGGGGGTCAGTGTCCCATTTGCAGGATGGTTACCATCTATCTGCCAGTCCATATATTCTCCCAGATTGGTGAGATCAAACTTGTTCAGTTGCAAGTGACCAGGAAGGGAAGTGAGAGTGAGCTGCACCAGATGTCTCGCTACTTACATGCAATACTTGACGGTGACCTATTTTTTTCTACTGAAGTGTTATCTGCTATCTTCTTTTTTTATGAGGCCCTCCTTCCCCTTCCCCCCTGTCTATAATCATTTGCAATTTCAGTAGGTATTACAGAGGTTTATCTTTGAATATGTCATTAAGTGGGTTTGGAACTAGGATCCACCTAATAGGGAGTGTATATGGAGTCTAACTTCCTGTGTCTGGGATACTTTACTCAATATTTTTTCTAATTCCACCCATTTCCCTGCAAATTTCACTAATTCATCTTTTTTTGATAGCTGAATAGTATTTCATCTTATAAATGTACCACATTTTCATTATCTGTTCATCAACTGTTGGACATTTGGGTTGATTCCATGACTTTGCTATTGTAAATAGTGATGCAATGAACATGGTTGTGCTTGTGTCACTGTAGTGAATTTCTGCATTATGGGGAATTATTCCCAGTAGTGGTATGGCAGGGTCATATTGCATTTCAACCTTTAACTTTTTTAGAAATCACCATACTGGTCACCAAAGTGGTTGTATAAGCCTGCTTTACCACCAGCAATGTATGAGAGTTCCCCTCTGTCCACATCCTCTCTGGCATTTGGTATAGTTTGAATTGAGGATTTTTGCCATCCTGACAGGGGTGAGATGATAGCTCAGGGAAGTTTTGATTTGCATTTCCCTGATGACTTGGGATGTGAAACATTTTTTTTAAATTTTTATAATACATTTTTTATTATTATTTCAGCTCATACAAACTTAATAGGTACACCAGTTCCCTCCCTCCCTCCGCCCCCCCCCCGAACAACCTGCTCCCCCTCCCCTCACCTCTCCCGCTAAGTCCCCCCATGCCTCCCGCCCCAATTCCCAGAGTCCTTTCTTGTGCATGCCTGACTCTCCTCTGGGCCCTCTTCTCCGATGATGTAAAAGGACCCAGTGGCATTTCCCTGAACCCTTTCCTGTGTTCCCCTTAAGCATAGGAACAGTGCTGTGGCTGTCAATCCCTTGCTTCCAAGGATCTTGGTGCCTTTAGCAGATGCTAGACTTTGTGAGGTCAATAGTGTGTTGAACATTGTGCCGGGAATGCAATGTCCAATTACGATTGCTTCGGCCCTAACTTGTGTGGAGTATCTTGCAAATCATTGCTCCTCCCATCCTTTTGCTCTTACACTCTTACCGCCCCCTCTTCCGCAAATGTCCCTGAGCTTCAGGATGGGGAGAGATTAGTCTGGCTTAGTTCTAGGTGGTTGATATAGAGTCTCTGAAGTTCTGGATAGTGGTTTGTTGATTTTCTTTTGCAGTTTTGTTGCTCCTGCAATGCCCTTCGCTCCATCGTGATGGGCACTGTATGTCACCCCCTGGCCAGAGACAGAAAGCTGTTAAACTGGAGTCTTATTGTAAGAGCACATTCAAGGGTAGATGTAATACTTATACCCAAAAGTGGAATCGCAGGGTCATATGGCATTTGGCAATGGGAGGGGTCAATCACCCATTTGCAAAATGGTTACTTTTTAATCTGCCAGACTATATGCCCTCCCCTTCTGGTGAGTTCATACCCCCTTAATTGTAAATGATCAGGAACAAATGTCTGTGAACTTAACTAGGTGTCACATTACTTTCTTGCAGTCCTTGATGGAGGCCTATTTTCTCTACTGTAACCTGGTCACTTCTCTCCTTGTTTCTGGTGTGGCCCTCCAACCCCATCCCTCCTGTTCATAATCCTTGCAATTACTGTAGGTAATACATAGATTTACCTATGAGTGTCTCAAGATGGGCTGGGTGGGTTTGGTATTAGGAACCACCTATTAGGGAGTACATACGGCTCTTAATTTTCTGGGTCTGGGATACTTCACTTAATATAATTGTTTCTAATGACATCCATTTCCTGGCAAATTCCAGTAATTCATCATTTTCGATGGCTGAGTAGTACTCCATTGTATAGATGTACCACAGTTTCCTTATCCACTCGTCACCTGTTGGATATTTGGATTGATTCCATGTCTTTGCTATTGTAAACAGTGCTGCTATGAACATGGTCGTGCTTGTGTTATCGAGATGAACCTCTGCTGTATGGGGGGTTATACCCAAAAGTGGAATAGCAGGGTCATATGGCATTTCAATCTTTAATTTCTTTAAGAATCTCCAGACGGCTCGCCAGAGTGGCTGTATGAGCCTGCACTCCCACCAGCAATGTAGGAGAGTTCCCCTCTCTCCACATCCTCTCCAGCATTTGTTGTTGTTTGTGTTGTGGATTTTTGCCATCCTGACCAGGGTGAGATGATAGCTCAGGGAAGTTCCAACAGCCTTTTATGATCAAAACCCTAGAGACAGTAGGAATGGAAGGAACCTTTATCAATATAATAAAAGCTGTATACAACAAGCCCACAGCAAGGATTATGCTCAATGGGGAACAATTGGAAGCATTCCCACTTCCATCAGGAACTAGACAAGGCTGTCCACTCTCACCACTTCTATTCAATATTGTACTTGAAGTCTTAGCTGAAGCCATAAGACAAGAAAGGGACATAAGAGGGATTCAAATCGGCAAGGAAGAAGTCAAGCTATCCCTATTCGCAGATGACATGATCTTATACCTGAATGATCCCAAAAACTCCACCAGGAAGCTCCTGACAATAATTGAGAAGTTCAGCAGGGTGGCAGGATACAAAATAAATGTGCAAAAATCAGAGGCCTTCCTATATGCCCAGAATGAAAGAAGTGAAAAAGCCTTGAGAGAAACCATCCCATTTACTATAGCCCCTAAAAAAATGAAATACCTTGGTATAAACCTAACCAAGGAGGTAAAAGACCTTTACAATGAAAACTTTAAAACCCTAAAGAAAGAAATAGCAGGAGACACCAGAAGGTGGAAAGACCTGCCATGTTCCTGGATTGGCAGAATCAACATCGTAAAAATGACCATCCTACCAAAGGCAATATACAAATTCAATGTTATACCAATTAAAATCCCAAAGCAATTCTTCAAAGAAGTTGACCAAACAATCTCAAAATTCATATGGAGGCACAAAAGACCCAGGATAGCAAAGACGATCCTGAGTAACAAAAACAGTGCTGGAGGTATTACCATACCGAATCTTAGTCTATATTACAAATCCATAGTTATAAAAACAGCCTGGTACTGGCTCCAAAATAGACACACAGATCAATGGATAAGGATTGAAGACCCAGATATAAGCCCACAACATTACAGCCATTTGGTCTTTGACAACGGGGCCCAAAGAATCCAACGGAAAAAGAACAGCATCTTCAACAAATGGTGCTGACAAAACTGGATCTCCACATGCAGAAGATTAAAGCTGGACCCGTACTTGTCATCATGTACAAGACTTAATTCCAAATGGATCAAGGACCTTGGTATCAGGCCAGAGACTATAAAAACCATAGTTGAAAGGATAGGGAACTCCCTCGAGCTGATTGGGCTAGGCCAACATTTCCTAAAGAGACATCCAATGGCACAGTCACTGCTACCAACTCTCAACAGTTGGGATCTTGTGAAATTAAAGAGCTTCTGTTCAGATAAAGAGATTGTAACACGAGCTCAAAGGCAACCCACAGAATGGGCGAAAATCTTCACTAACCACATATCTGATAGAGCTCTACTGTCCAGAGTGCACAAAGAACTTAGAAGACTAAACATCAAGGAAACCAATGGCCCAATTAAAAAATGGGCCCTGGAACTTAAAAGAAATTTTACCAGGGATGAAATTAAAATGTCTAACAAATATCTTAAAAAATGTTCCACTTCTTTAGCCATCAGGGATATGAAACATTTTTAAAGATATTTGTTAGATATTTCAATTTTGTCTCTGCAAAAGTTTCTTTTGAATTCCAAGGCCAATTTTTTAAATTGCACTGTTTATCTCCTTGATATTTAGTTTTTTAAGTTCTTTGTGCACTTTGGATAATAATAGAGCTGTATCAGATATATGGTTAGTGAAGATTTTCTCCCATTGTGTGGGTTGCTTTTTTGCAAGGTTTATGATCTCTTTAGCTGAACAGAAGCTCTTTAGTTTCCTAATATTCCATTTGTTGAGTGTTGGTTCTAGTGCCTATGCTATTGGAGTTCTGTTTAGGAACTGTAGGCCTAGCTCAATCAGCTCGGGGGAGTTCCCTACTCTCTCAGGTAGGGATTTTATAGTCTCTGGGATAATATTAAGTTCCCTAATCCATTTGGAATTAATTTTTGAGCATGGTGACAAGTGTGGGTCCAATGTTAATCTCCTGCATGTAGATATCCAGTTTTACCAGCACCATTTGTTGAATATGTATTCTTTTTCCATTGAATTTTTAGACCCCTTGTCAAAGATCAAATGGCTTTAAGTGTGTGGGCTTATATCTGGGTCTTCAACCCTTATCCATTGATCTGCATGTCTATTTTGGAGGCAGTACCAGACTGTTTTTATTACTATAGATTTGTAGTATAGATTAAGGTTTGGTATGGTGATACCTCCAGCAATGCTTTTGTTACTCTAGATTGTTGTTGCTATCCTGGGCCTTTTGTGTTTCCATATGAATTTTGAGATTGTTTTGTCAATTTCTTTAAAGAATTGCTTTGGGATTTTGCTTGTTTTAGCATGGAGACTATACATATGTTGATTCTGTCAATCCAGGAGCATGGTAGGTGTTCCCACCTTCTGGTGTCTTCTTTTTTTATTGTATTTATTTATTTTTTCCCCCAATCATACAAGCTTAATAGGTACCCTGGCCCCCTCCTTCTCTTCAACCTTCCCCAGTCCCTCTTGCACCCTCCCCCTTTTTCCCCTTCCTTTCACCCACCTCCCTCCCTTTTTCCCAGGGCCTCTCCCTGCCCCCCTCCCATTCCCTGGAGCATCCTTTCGTGTCAATGTCAAACTTCCTTCTGAGTCCTCCATTCTAGTGAGGTGTAAGGACTCAGTGACATTCCCCAAAGCCCTTTCTTGGGCTCCCCTTTAGTATGGGAACACTATTATGGCTGTTCATCCCTTGCCTCTAAGGATCCTAGTGCCTGTGATCCATGCTAGACTTTGGGGGGGGTTATTGACATGTCAACCATTGCACAGGTCATGCAAAGTCTTATTATGGCTACTGTGGCCCTAACTTGTGTGGAGTATCTTGTGTATTGTTGCTCCTCTCCATCTTTAGGCTCTTACAATCTTACCGCTTCCTCTTCACCAAATTTCCCTGAGCTTAAGCATATGGAGAGATTTGGCTGATCTGGTTTCAGGTGATTAATATAGCGTCTCTGATGTTCTGAATTATGGTTTGTTGTTGTTTTCAGTTTTGATGTTCCTGCACTACCCTTGGTTCTGGTGTCTTTTATAATTTTGTTTTTTAGGGTTTTAAACTTTTCATTATAAAGGTCTCTCTTCTTTGGTTAGATTTATACCAAGGTATTTCATTTTTTAGAGGCTACAGTAAATGGGATAGTATCCCAGATGCAGAAAGTTAGACACTGTATATACTCTCTAGTAAGTGGAAACTAGTTCCAAACCAACTTAATGACATATTGAAAGGTAAATCTCTGTAATACCCATTATAATTACAAAGGATTATAAACAGGAAGGAAGGGGGAATGAGTACCTCAAAAGAAAAGAGATAAGGGATCATGCTTCAGTAGAAAAAATAGGTCATGGTCAATTATTGCATGGAAGTAGCAAGACATCTGGTACAGTTCACTCTCACTTCCCTTCCTGGTCACATCGGACTGAACAGGTTTGATCTCACCAATCAGGAGGATATAGGGACTGGCAGATGGAGTATAACCATTTGGTAAATGGGACACTGACCCCCCCACTGCCATACTTCTATTCTTCCATCTACCTTTGAGTCTCCTCTTATATTAAGATCTTCATTTAAACAGTATTTTGTCTTTGGTTAGGAGATGACCTTCAATACCAATGGGGATGCAGCCAAGGGCAGTGCAGGAAAAGCAAAACTGAAAACAACAACCATAATTCAGAACACTAGAGACCCTACATTAATAACTTGGAAACAGACCAGCCAAATCTTTCCCCATCCTAATGCTCAGGGAACCTTGCAGAAGAGGGGGCAGCAAGACTGTAAGAGTCTAAAGATGAAGAACCAATATATGCAAGATAATCCACACAAGTTAGGCCTGTAGCAGCCAGAATTGGACCTTGCCTCACTTGCACAATGGCTGACATGTCAGTGACCCTCCCAAAGTCTAGCATGAATCACGGGGGAGAAGGCTCCAGGCAGTAGGATCCCTAGAGTCAAGGGATTAACTGTCATGATAGAGTTCCCATACTAATGGGGAGCCCAAGAAGGGGCTCTGGGATATGCCACTGAGTCCTGAACCCTCACTAGGGTGGAGGACTCAGAGGGTTATTTGGCATTCACATAAAAGGATGCTGCAGGGGAAAGGAGGGAGGAAGGAGGAGGCACTGGGAGAGGGGAATGGAGATAATGTGATGAAAGTAAGGGGGGAATGGGGCTGGAGAGGTGGCTCAGGGGTTAAGCCTCTGCCTTGCAGGTGGAAGGTCCTGATTTCGGATCCTAAACCCCACGTATAGGCACCGGGCAGAAGCAGGGGTGGCCTGCCTTTCTGGTCCTGGTAGGGCAGAGCCTGTGAATCCCAGAGCAGAGTAAAACAAGGAGGAGGTGGATGTGGTCCGTGGTAGTTCTTGAATTCTCCCGTGGTTCTACACACACACACACACACACACACACACACACACGGGAGCGCGCCCACATACATATACATACACGCACAATTGAATAAAAAAAAGTAAGGGGGGAAGGAGCATGATAGGGGAGGGCACGGGGAGGGCACAGGGGAAGGCACAGGGGAGGGTACAGGGGAGAGAGAGGACAGGGTACTTATTGAGCTTGTATGATTAGGAAAAAAATATGGGAGAAAAAATAAAAATACCTGTAACTCTACTCCAAAAAAATGCAAAAATTTGTTTACTAAGGAGAGAGAGGACCCTGTTGACCTCTGGGGATGAAACTGAGGTAACTATGCTTGCATATGCACACCTGACATGCTGAACTATCTCATGGCTCATGAGTTTCCTTTCAGAAAGTAGCTGCACAGCACCCTGCTCACAAAGGAATGCTCATGGTAGTGTCTCTTTGGGCTCAGCTGGCCAGACACTCAGAGCCTATGTTGAGGTGGGGGTAGGCTGCTGTTCAAGCTGACAACAGATCTTTGCATCATCTATGTGCTGCTGATTTTGCGTGCGTATAGAACGTGTCATGATGTCATGGAGGCATATACCCAGATTTCGAAGGAAAGCCTGGGAAGCCCGGCAATGTGTAGCAAGCATTCTCTGAATAGGAGATGCGTGAAGCTTCAAGAAAAAAGCCTAAAAAAAAGCCAAAAAAAAAAAAAAAAAAAAAAAAAAGAAAAAGAAAAAAGCCTAAACCATTAATGAAAACTTTAAGGTGTTGATGATATCAGGCAAGTGGAATATCTGTGAGAATGTTTTCTTTGGAATTTTATGCTGAAGGTATACCTTTTTATTAGATGCATATAATTGAGAGTTTGCTTTGAGTCTCAGGCAGGTATGTTGCACTGAAACTTTTGGACAGTGTTGGAACTGTTAATACTGGGTGGACTCTTTAAGTTGAACTAAATACATTTTGTATTTGAGGTGAACATTATCTTTTGGGGTTGGGGCAGAAGCTAGTATGAATGGGAAATGTTCACTCACAGAATCATGAGTTGAATGTGTTATCCCCGGCCAGTGCCACTATTTTGGGAATTGGTACAAACTTTAAGGAGTAGGGTCTAAATGGATGAGATAGATCAGTGAGAACATAACTTTGAAGGTTGAAGTTTTGATACCTGATCCTTCTCTCCTTCCTACATTTTGTCCATCATTATCTAAACTCTCTTCTTCTTCCCATGCTGTCATCACAATGTTCTGGTTCACCGTGGTTCCAGAGTCAATGGAGCTGAGGACTATGCACTGAAACCTTTTCTTCCTTTGAATTGTTTATATCAGGTGTTTTGTAATAATTACAAGGAAACCGGACAAATGCACCATGCTATTGCTTTGGTTTTGGACCACATGAATATTTTAACAGCTCATACTTTACTGAAGACAAATGATTGGTCTGAGTGCGAAATTGGCTAGTCTTAATACAGATAGGGTCCAGCTAACAAATATAAGATTCCTACTATTTATTCATTTATTGACTATTAGTTACTTAGTACATTCCAGGGACTTTTATAAGATAGAACTATAACAGCAAAATAATTAATTTTTGCTTTTCAAGTGTTGAGCACTGTTTTAGTGGCAAGAAATAGTTTTGAGCTATATTGATGTTTCCTATTCTTGTATAACCTATGATGTACTTTAGTATAGGAAGTGACTGATAAGAAAGAAGAAGTTATGATATGCAACGGTAAATACTAAAGTAAAAGGAAACAGAATGTTGTGATAGACTATGTGGGTGACATTAAGCTGAGATTTTGATGGCAAGGAGAACTAAGCCAAGTAAAATCTGTGAGAAAAACATTCAGAGACAGAGTCACATTCAAAACTAGAAATGTGATACCCCAGTAAGACAGAGAGGCCATTATGGTTGAATAATAGTGATAAAAAGGGAGTGGTACAAAACAAACTGGGTAAGGACAGATCATATAACATCTAGTTGCTTGTGATAAAGTACTTCAATTTTATTCTGAGAATAAAAACATAAAGCTATTGAACATTCTCAGTGGAGTTTAATGATCTAATGTATATTTTAAAAGAATGATTCTAGTTTTCCTTAGGCCACAGTTGGACACAACTATGCACAAGAAGTCCTTCTAGGTGTCTTAGGTAGTAAAATAGATAAGAAATAATAAAGTCCATTACTTTATATGCTAACATAAAAATTAATAGAAAAAAGTTGGAATAAAGTGTTATCAATGGAGTGGAAGGAAGTGGAAGATACAGGATATATTCTCAGGGAAGAATAAATATGGAATTATGATGAAATGGATACAGGGATATAGGATAAGACAAATATCCATGAGGATTCCACTTTAAAACTACATACTTTCAAAGTTTGAAAGTTGTTTAGGAGCAATATTTTGTGTTTATGTGTGGATAAGAATTCTTCTTTAGACAGGTTAAGTTTGGGATATCTATTTAACATGTAAATGGTGCAGTTACTTAAGCAACTGGATATACATACATGGAATCAAAAATATTGTAAAAATGATGGGATTCATTATGTGTTTGTAAAAACCACGAGGCCAAGAAAAGCTTCCTTTTGAGGGTGTACAAAAGGAAAAGAAGGTGTCCTGGGACATGCCATCATTTAGATATAGAACAAAGGAAGTGAAAGTAGTTATGGAAAATGAGACAAGGGCAACGAAATAGGAGAAAACCCAGTAAATGCAATGTTAGGAAGATAAGAGAATAAGGTATTGTAAAAAAGAGAGAAGGGAGTGATTGATGAAGTTGAATGCTGGTTAGCACCAATCCAAAAAGTATATTATCTTGGAATAATTATCATTTCCATTTTTCATTAGGAAACCGAGGGTTAGAAAGGATGGAACATGTGTCAATGAAGTTTGTCTTCAGGCCTATTTCACTATGAAATCTATGCATTTAATATTAAGAAATGTGGCTTGACTTGTATTAGGTGAACAATCATATTAGTCCAATTCATTGCTATAATAAAGTACTTGAGCATGGGTACTTTTTAGAGAATAGAGGTTTATGTAGTTTATAGTTTTGGAGATTGAAAGTCCAAATTTCGACAACCACATCTGTTTAGTCTCTGATGAGTCTCCCCTGACTGTGCCTCAATATGACAAAGGAATTGAATGGAACTAGCCATGTGCAAAGTAATCAAGTGAGTGGAGGAGTGGCTTAATTTTGTAATAAGTTGTCTAACAAGAATTACTTTACCTTGTGTGATTGGCATGAATCTCTTCTGGACGTGATGGACCCGGCCTAATTATCTTGCAGTAGGTCCCACCTCTTTAAAGTTCCACTGGCTTAACACTGTCACAATGGAGACTGAGCTTTCAGCAATGAACTCCTGGGGGGAGCACTGAGACAGTATCCACCATAGTATGAATTGACTGAATTAATTCCAACACTTGCTTAATTTAAAATGCATACCTAGTCAGATCGAAGGTGTGGTTTTATATTGAACTCTGTCTCCATGGGTTATTTTCATGGACTTTCATCAAACTCAATATTATTAGAGCTGGTAGTCTAGCAAACTCCAAGGACTTCTAAAATTTTTTTGGAGACTCATGTACTTTTGGAAAGATCATCTCCCACTCACTTGGAATCACTAATACCCTCATCAAAGTATTAGAGATAATTTGCTTTAGATTGTTTAGAGAAAGGGCCTGGAAATTACTGTGTTACTCAGTTAATTTTGAACCCATAATAATCCTCCTTCCCCAGGTCCCCCTTAAATGCTGGGGGTACATATTCCACCATGTCTATCTTAAAACTGGTCCCTTTTATATAAATGGTTAGGATTCTGGCTAAACTTTTAGAATTTTTATTTGTTTATTGTTGTTATGTGTGCGTGTATATATATGCTGTGGTGCCCATGTGGAGGTCAGAAGATAACATGAAGGAGTTAGTTCTCTCCTTCTATCATATGGACTCTGGGGATTAATTTGGGTCACCAAGTTTGAGTGGCAAGAGACTTTATCTGCTGAGCCATCTCACTAGCCTCTGAAAACTGATTACTAGAAGGCAACTATGCCACCCACTATACTACCAACGCCCTGGATAAAACTGGTTTTGTACTTGTCTCATGAAGTTTGAGAACCAGGAGAACTGGCCTTAGTTTAATTTGACCTCCTCTGCTTAATGTCAATCATCAGTGACACCCTTACTTGGCATTTCTTGGCTGTTTGACTCCCAATTGCAAACCCACCTGTTCCTAAGTGAAACTTCACTTTGGTGGATATAGACAGACTTTTATTTCAGCATCTCTATTGCCACCTTCTGGAATGAGGAAGCCCTTTGTCAGCGAGATATCTAGTTATCTTGCAAGTGGAGTGCAAGCTCCTTTCAGCAACTGAGAGGCTAGCTGGTCGTAGAAGGTATGGACTATGTATAAGGCAGAGTTCTTTAGCGGGATAGAGCAAACAGAACATGCACACAGCATGTGAACACACACACACACACACACACACACACACACACACACACACACATACACACAAGATATTTACTAGAATGGTTTATGCAACAGGGGCTGGGTAGTCCAACAACAGCTGTCTGTAGGCTAGAGAGGCTGAAAACCTGGTGGTTTCTCAGTCCACAAAGCTGGAGTCTTCAGCAGTCCTAAACTGGTGGTAAAGGCCTGGAAGATTGCTGGAGAGTCTGTGGTATTCCATTCATGTTTGAAAATGAAAAAACTGGAGTCTGATGCTGCCAGAGGATGGTGGCAGCAGCAGTAACGGCAATAGCAGCAGCAAGAGTAAACACACTGACTAGAAATAAGGCAAGCAATACTGCTTTTTCTTTGAACCTGCTTGTATTTGCACCACTAAACAGAAGGTGCTGCCCACTCTGTGGAGTTTCCTCCCTCTGGTTAATCTTTGCAAACGCTCTCTCAGACCTTCCCAGAGACTTGTCTCTTAGTTGGCAGTGGATAGTGTCAAATTGACAGTCAAGATAAAGCTATCACAGGCTAGTAAGCAGCCCATTTAGTTTTAGTTTAATCAGAGGACTTCCCTGCCAAATGTCATTACAGACATTTTGAGGCCTCAATTTCCATTATAGCCCCAGCTATAACTCATGCTCAAAGGCCATTGCCTATGATGCAGATTTGAGTTATTGCATTTGGGCAAAGTTTCTCAGTCTATATTATATTAAGAAAGCTGATGAAGCCAATGTTTGCCAGGATGAACTAACAACCACCAAAACAATCCATAGGGATCCAGGTAATCAAGGAAGAACATATATGTATTCTTTCCAGAGAACAGAGGAATGCTAGGTTCCAGAAAGTAAACTGGATGAGACCAAGACATAAAGATAAAAGTCAAGGGGGAGAAGTAAACAATGAATATCACTTTTCATTGTTAGGCTTGTCAATGACTTCTGGGTAGCTCTGAGCAACCGTTCACACAACTGGACTTCCTTTATGTGTCTGTTCAATTCCCCCTGCGTGGTGGATTCTCAGTCACCACTGACTGGGTGACCTCCAGTTTTGTCCAGAGGCTGGTGCAAGTTTGGTGATATAAATCAAGTGGGGAAAAAATCTACTTTGGTGTGGTCACGGTGTCAACTTTCATTATCATGGCCTTATATATAAATATCCTTCAAGGAACCAGAAAACGGGTCTGTGAAATAACATTTCTAAGAGACATGGTCACTTGCTCCTATTAATAATTACTACTCGCAAAGCCTGGAAGTGCTTATGTTGTTCATAGTTTTTTTTAACGATTGACTAGTTCCTTTATTTATACATATAAGAAAAAAAAAGTCAAGTGGGGAGAGGAAATCTTCTGTTCCTGCAGAAATGTGAAAGTCACATTTTTGGCACTGGTCCCTGGTTGATGTCATTCTAAGGAATGTGCCAAAGGCCATATTTTTCCAGAGGGAATATTATATATATATATATATATATATATATATATATATATATATATATATATATATATATGTGTGTGTGTGTGTGTGTGTGTGTGTGTGTGTGTGTGTGTATGTATATTTTCACAGCCAGCTGTTTGTGAGCACTCATTGCCCCCTTCTGAAGTCAGGCCAAAACCAAAACTAAGCTGATTTTTTTTTTACTGTCTTACTTTACAGTAAAAAGTCCCACCCACTAAAAAGCAGGATTCCAAAGGTTCTGCCTGTCACTCTGTCTGGCCACATCCTGAATGCTCTTATCCCTTCTAAATCATCTCTTTAGGTTCCTCTTAATTGTTTGGCTTCTGCACAGGCTGCTAGAAAAAATGGTTTTCCCACTAAAGACTGCCAGGGATGTGTGTAGGGAAAGGTCGCAGACTGAATTGCTAGTCAATTTACTGATACAAAATGCAAAGATTTCTTTTTATGTACCACAAACACTCAAGTAAATCCCTTAAGACTATGGCAAGTGATTCTGAAAGGGTCTCTGGACACACATAAGGGAACAGAGAACAACAGGCTAAGCAATGAACGAAGAGGCAGGGGTAAGAAATGACTCAGTGATGGCAATATAATCTTCAGTCTATTTTGATCTGGGATCACTTAGAAAGTAAGAGGGAATGAGACCGTTAGATCCAAGCCCCAACACAGTACTCCTAAGCTAGCTCCTGAGGTAGCTCACAATACTGTGTTGTGACCTTCCAATACTACCTACACTTTTTCCCCCTCAACACATAAGCAAACAGGATAATTCCAACTGCCATCCCTTTATTCTCATCCCAGTGAAATCTATTTTGTCATGTGCCTTACCCAAAAAGTCATTACTGGTTTCTTATTATTATTCTCTGCTTAGATGTGCTTACTTATTGACCTGGGCCTTGTCATGCATTCCAGGCTAACTTTGAACTCATTCTGTAGACAAGTCTGGCCCCAAAGCTGTGATCCACCTACCTCTGCCTCTCAAGTGCTCAAATCACATAGTGTGTGCATCACGCCTGACTTTCTGCTCAGCTTTTTTAAAAAGTTAACACATTCTTTAGCAATTTTATACATGTACATTGTACATTCTGGTCACTCTCATCTCTCTGCCCTCTTTTATCCTCCTCCTGCCCCAACATCCCCCACTCTTCCTCCAAGTATATCTCCATCCACTTCCATGTTTTTTTTTTCTTTTTGTTTTTACTCTATGACTCATTTGGGTTTAACCAGGGTCACTTATGGGGAAACGGATGTGAAGCTATCCACTGGAACATGCGTAATTCACCAGTGACTACATACTGAAAACAATGACCTCCTCTGCCATGAGTTACCCTGGGTGGGATGAGCTAGGCTCATGTGACTGAATGTTTACAGGCTCAGACTTGTGTAGTCCTATGCAGGCATCTGCAGCTATTGTGGATTCATGAGTATCATGGCCATGCCCCTAAGATAGCTTTTCATGGGTCTTCTCCCTATTGTCAAGCTTCTAAATTCTTTCTGCCCCTCTTCTAAGATCATCCCTTACTCTTGGAAGGAATGATATCGGTGTCCCATTTAAGACTGAGCATTGAGCAGTAACTTGTTCTCTGTATCTTGAGCAGCCATGAGTCTCTAGATTCATTACAGTTCATTGCAAAGAGAAGCTACTTTGATCAAGGCTGGGGAAAGCACTAATCTATGGGTAAAACCATAAACATTTAAGGGCAGTTTGACAATATGCCCATTTAGCAAAACAACATAGGCTCAGTCTAGTGCCTATCACCTCCCTAGGTATTTGCCTTTGACCAGATCCACAGTACAAGACATAAAATCTTGCCTGCACAGTGGGCCTCAGATCCCATCAGAAAGTAGTTAGATGCCCTCATAGCAGTTGTACCACAATTGTGTCAGTAAACACCTCTTGTATGAATGTTGGCATTGTAGGGTGCAAAGTCCAAAGTGGGAAACAGCCATTGCTGACTTTTCTTCCCCAGGCGTCTATATAATATGATAGTTTCTGACACTGTGAAGTTTAGCCACTGGGGAGGAAGCTTCCAACTTTGTTCCAGTATGACTACTTTGTGTTCTGCATCCAAGGGTTATAGTGTTATATTCTGTTTGGCTTTTAAATTCTCTGAGACTTGATTCCAACTTTTATCTTCTGCTGTTCCTCAAATCCATTCTTTATCACATATATAATATATATATAGTAAGGGACACATAGTAGGGGACAGGTCTTTTGAATATACCTAAATCAATTCATTTATTTCTGGAATTTGCTATCCCAAATAGTGATGGGAACTTCTCAAGATCACATGGATGGTTCGTGACAGAAGTACATTATATCCAGTATGTATATCTGGATTGTCATTTTAAGGCTATTTAATAAGTTGTTTTGTGGCCTTGACACATTCGTCCCTTCAGTCTTGTACTGTGAGATTATGCTTCTCAATGTCTTAGGTTTCTAATTCCTCATTAAAAATGAGTAACGATTAACTAGTAGGTCTCTGTTTCTAAGCCTCACTGAGAAGAAATATAGCTACTGTTTGTACAGAAGCTTCATCATTCTGTATATTTGCTAAAGTGACTGAAACCCACGTCTTTGCACCCTAACCTTAGTATTTTCTATATACCCATATTGCTTCAATAAACTGGTTATGGCCTGGTAAGGAAAAGTTCTAAATGAAGATAAAATGTGGGAGTCTCTGACAAACACATGACATTTTCAGCCCTCAGATAAGATGAATTAGAGACTAAGTACAGTGTAACAGTTACTCTTAACTATTGCTGTGAGAGCACCCAAAGTCAAGCAACTTAAGGGAGAAAGGGAGATTTATTCAGCTTATGGTTCCAGAAGGGAGGTACAGTCTTTCATGGCAAAGGCAGCATGGCTGAATAGCTGAAGCTGGAGGAGGCTACGTCACTGCAGACATCTTGGAGGCTGAGAACTACCAGACTGCTTGCTGCAAAGGCAGAATTCTCCTGGAGGTAGGGTGGGACTAATCTGCCTCAAGGCCCACCCCTGGTGACTGCCTTCCTCCAGCAAGGCTCCACCTCTCAAGGTACCATGACCTTGCCCAACACATGAGACTGTGGGGGTCACATCTCAAATCATGGCATACAGCAAGAAAAGAGATGGGCAAAGCTTCTCGGGACTCAGTTTTTTAAGGATCTAGGAGCAGTGGAAAGAGACTCATCTTCTGACAAGAAACAGTTCTGCTCTTACCCCTAGGTTGTCTTTTAATTATTAAGTATAGTACATTGGAATGAGTAGGTTCATTGTGTACCTAGAGTAAAGTCATCTAACATGTTTAGGTCTCAGTTTTCTTATGTGTGTGAAATAATGAAATAAGGTTATGTTCTTAAAGAATTTGTGTCAAAAGAACTGGCAAACTCCTGCTAGTATGTGCAGCAGGATGACAAGTATTCAAATATTCTTTATAAACACTTAAAAACCACAATGCAGGGGCTGGAGAGATGGTTCAGGGGTTAAGACTCTGCCTTGCAAACAGAAGGTGCTGATTTTGGATCCCAAGTCCCTCAAGAAAATGCCAGGGGAAAGCGTCGTGGCCTACACTTCTGACCCTGATGGTAAGAGCCTGGAAAATCCCAGAGCTAAGCAAAGATATAGAAGCAAACCAAGATGATTCCCGAAGTCACCCTTGGTCCTCCAAAGGGACACACAGTGCCCCCCCTCTCTCACACCACAGACACACACAGTGATTTCACTAAATGATTCCATTAAATCTAGCTTGGTTAGCCTATGAGTTTAATTGGATCTACTTATAGAAACCCGGATGAAAGGTTACTTGAGGAGTAGGGATTACTCCCACCCAGAAACTCTAGAGGAAGGACAGGGTCTTCGTGTGTGCCTGGAGTACCACTTCATGACTGCCCATGTGTTGGCTTATGAACTTTCCTCCATTCCATGAGGGGAAGTTAAGGGACTCAGTCTTGTGAGGGTCTCTTTTGGATAATCATAGCAGCTCTGTGCGATTTCAAGAAGGTGACAGCCTATCACCCCCAGAAGACTGAGTTTCACACTTGGGGAGTCAGCACAGCTACCTTCCTTTTCTGACTGATTCTGAGTATCTTTGGGAATATAACCTTTCTCTAATGAGGCCCTCACTTTTCACACATATTAACGAGGGACATTTGTTTATGCCACCCATGTCCAATATTTTTAAAAGCAAAGGAACTGATATTAGAACTTCTATAGTGGAGAAAACAAATTAAGTGGGTCAGAAGGGACACAGATTCAGGTCACCCAAGAAGCATCTGCTCAGCCACTTCTAGAACCCCAGGACATCAAGGAATGTAGTGTGGTCTTCAACTAACTGAGCTCTCAAGAATCTTTCATTCCAAATTAAGCACTGTATGTACTCCCTAATAGGTGGCTCCTAGTACCAAACCTACCCAGCCCACCTAGAGACACCCAAAGATAAATCTCTGTAATACCTACAGTAATTGCAAGGATTATGAACAGGAGGGATGGGGTAGGAGGGCCATACCAGAAACAAGGAGAGAAGGGACCATGTTACAGCAGAGAAAATAGGCCTCCATCAAGGACTGCAAGTAAGTAATGAGACACCTGGTTAAGTTCACAGACTTTCCTTCCTGATCATTTACAACTGAGGGGGTGTGATCTCACCAGAAGGGGAGGGCATATAGTCTGGCAGATAAAAAGTAATGATTTTGCAAATGGGTGTTTGACGCCTCCCTCACTGTGGTTTCCTACTTTTATTACATCTACCTTTGAATGTGCTCTTATAACAAGACTCCAGTTTAACAACTTTTTGTCTCTGGCCAGGGAGTGACATACAATGCCCATCAGGATGGAGAGAAGGGCATTGCAGGAGCAGCAAAACTGCAAAAGAAAATCAACAAACCATAATCCAGAACTTCAGAGACTCTATATCAACCACCTAGAACTAGGCCAGACTAATTTCTCCCCATCCTGAAGCTCAGGGAAATTTACAGAAGAGGGGGCGGTAAGAGTGTAAGAGCACAAGGATGGGAGGAGTAATGATATGCAAGATACTCCACACAAGTTAGGGCCGAAGCAATCATAATTGGACTTTGCATGTCTTGCACAATGTCCAACACACTATTGACCCCACAAAGTCTAGCATTTGCTAAAGGCACCGAGATCTTTGGAGGCAAGGGATTGACTGCCACAGTAGTGTTTCTATGCTTAAGGGGAACACAGGAAAGGGTTCTGGGAAATGCCACTGGGTCCTTGTATGTCATCGGAGAGGAGGGCCCAGAGGAGAGTCTGGCATGCACATTAAAGGATTCTCCGGGTTTGGGGGGGAGGCACTGGGGGATGGGGAGGGAGGGGTAAGGGGAGAGGGAGCAAAGGGGTCGTGGGGAGGAGGAGGGAGGGAGAGAACCAGTGTACCTACTAAGTTTGTATGAGCGGAAATAATAATAAAAAATGTTAAAAAATATTAAAAAAAGAATCTTTCATTTCTAAAATCTGCAAGTATGTGAGTACTCTTGTCATTGGCACAAAGTTCAGGGATTGGCAACTTGCTTTCTGTAAAGAGGCAAGTTGGAAGTATATTAGGCTTTGTGGGGGGTTACTATGGTCTGCTGCCACCATCCCTTCCTCCTTTTGCTTTTGAAACCCCACTAAACATAGCATAGCTTATAAATAGCACAAAAACTTGTCATGAATAGAATTCCACCTGTGGGCCATAGGCTGCTGACCCTTGTACAATCTGTGATGTGACCCCAGCATAAGCTCCCTGTGTATGTGACCAGGTAAGTGGCGAGAAGTATGTAGGTCATCCTCCAGCTCTAGCATGACTTGCGTATAGTTCTGTGGTTTCTAGAGTGCTCTTGACTAGGCCTGGAGGTAGAGATAGGGGTTAGGAACAGGTCATAGGTGGGACCCGAACTACAGTCCCATCTGGGACTCAGCTTGAAGCAAACTAGCCACCTCCAGTATATCCTTGGCTGCACAAGGCCATTCCATATGCACACAGCTTCAGGGAAGGCACAGTTAGTAACAGTGGCCCCAGCTGGCTCAGAGCCAAGAAACAGAAACAGCTGGAGGGGGTGGGGCAAAGGGGCTCATCTAAACATCAGAGTCCAGGCAGTGAGGAGAGGAGCCCTAATTGGGATCAGATGTCTCTGCAGAGCAATAACACTGCCACCTGGTTATGAACATCTTAGCTTTGCAGAACCCAAAATGTTTTTCCAGACAATGTTTAATTCTTCTTCACTGTACCCTTGGGAGGGAAAGGAGAAGGGGAGTGGTTTTAGCTGTGATGTGGAAGAAGGGGCTATGGGTTTGAGGTCAGGAGGTATAGGTTGGTCAAACGTCTGGGGGTAATCTCAGACAAGTCTATTTGTCTTGCTAGGCCTCAGTTTCTTCATTTGTAAAGTAGTAGAAGTAGGTCAGTGGTTCTTGAAATGTGGTCCTCAGAACAGCAGCAGTGGAATCACTTTGGTAATTTAGAAATGTCTCAGGGCTGGAGAGATGACTCAGTGGTTAAAGCCTCTGTCTCACAATCAAAAGGACCTGAATTGGGATTCCCAAATCCCAGGTAAAAATACAGGGAGGAGATGGTGTGGCTTACACTTCCAGCCCTGAGAGATGGAGCCTGAGAAACCCCAGAGCCAAGCTATAAGAAAGTAAAACAATCCAGGTTGATTCCTAAAGTCACCCTTGGGCCTCCACAGGCACACATATCCAAGTGCCCCTTTTCTGGGCATGCATGCGCATGCACATGCACACACACATGCACACACACATGCACACACACACGCGCACACAGACACACATCATCCCAGACACAGCCAATCAGGCACTGTGGGGTCATGGGTACAAGGCTCCAGGCTGCTGAAGGTTCTGGCACTACCTGCAGTTTAGTGAGGCTGCTGTAAGACGTTGGTGCAGCAATGCCTGCTGGAGTGCAGTGGGATAGCACTTGGAGGGAGTAAAACAGCTGAGAAGAAGCATATATGATAGGCGGTCAATGCTATAGACCCTTTCCTTCTTCCTATGCCATGAGCACATTTGGACTTTTTTTTAAATTGACATTTAACTTGAAAATACAGCTATTCTTCTGGGATTTCAGCCATTACTAATGGGGACATTTGGGAGCCAAGAGACTTCCTGACTCTGGCACATGGTGAAGTTCACATGGATACCACTGAGAACAGACATTGCTAAAGTCTGGGCTACTTTTTGCTTTCTTCTATCTACTCTTTGTTCTCTGGATTGCATTTGCACTCAGATTCCTCTGTGTTATGAGCCCTCGCTCCTTTAATAGAATGTCTCTTCTATCACTTTGCTGGCAAAACCCTTGACTATGTCCACTCACTGCCTTGTGCCCTCCTTCTGTCTGATACCAGTGACACTCTGATGAGAAGAAATCACCTTTACCTGAAGTCCCTCATTGTTTCTTTTTTGTGATCCTTTTCTTTTGCCTTGGGTGGATGGAGAAAAGGGGTAGCCAAGGAACTTCTCTTGATTGGGCTACCCGAAATGACGAGATTCACGGTCCCAGATCTTTCTTGGGCAAAAGCACAAGAAGTCAATAGTTTTCTGAGAGACCCGATCAGCACTACACCCAGCAGTCTTTAAAATATGGATGGCACAGGGTCTTTGGCTGAAGCTGCTTTGTCCAGACCTTTCCAGGACTCTGACTGGGTCTTCATTGCGAGCCAAAGGCAACACCAGCCAGAGTAGCATCAGCCCGGCTTTCAGAGTTCATACAATGTCATGCTGTCTAGATTTTCATCATGAATGTTCCCAAACTCAAACGCAAAGGGAATTGGGTTGATTTCAACTGGAAAATATTCCTGCCATCTCAACGTGTTCTGGAATAACCTGCTTGCAGCTGTCACGGGGCGGCCCCCTCCCTGAAGTGCGTGGCTTTTCCAAAGCTCAAGCTCCAGGGATCTAGAGGAGAAGAGGAGGAGGGGACCAGATTCTGTACTGCACCCCCACAGCCTGGCTGGTGCTTACATTTTTCAGGCCTGAAATTGAGTCTCTGGGGCTGTGGTGGGGGTAGGGGAGAGGGCTTCAGGGGATAGGCTCCTGCTGGGTGGATCTCTGCTTGCAGCTGGTTCTCTGCTTACAGCTGGTTGCATTGCTTCCAAAGACTGACTTCCAACAGGAAGAGGTCATCATCTGATAAAGAAGCATATTATCTTGGACAGAGACCCTAGCCGGGGATGGAGGCAGGAGAGCCAGGTTTAGGTCCTGGATCTGCCATCAACTTGCAGTAAACTTAAGGAACTCAGCCACTTCCTTTTTGTGTCTGGCTTCTTTCATTTAAAGTGGAGTTTGTCATACCTGTTGTTAACATATATAAAGTAAGAACAAGGTAAGGGACTCAATGAATATGTGGACAGAAATGAAATGAGATTGTGAATACATTATTCCATTTCCCTGGATTCAGGAGATATGCTAGTTTCTTTTTGCTTTTTTTTCTGCTGTCTAATGGTGTCAGTGGCCTAACAAGGTATAAGAAAGTCTCTAGGGCCAAAAGGCAAGGAAAAATCATAGCAAAGTCATCACTTGATAGAAACCTATCAAGTAGGTTTGTAGATAACCTAAAAATATGATCAGGAAGATGCTAATAACTGACTAGAAGCAAAATTCTGGAATAAGGTATTGGGAAGCAAGACGTTGGGATCAAAGATGATATCTGGCTGGCAGTAAGGCAAGGAGTACTAAAGAAAAAAATTAATTGCCTCAGGCCATGGGGCATGTGCAATCCTACTCAACTTTTCTTTGTAATGAGCTAAACCTGTGGGTGAACTTTGGGTCTCCAATTTCATGGTGCCCTGCACACATGCAAAATGAATGAATAAATAAATAAAAAGTAAATAAACTGGACCATGTCACAATCCATTTTTCCTGTCAGAAAGACCACTCAGTCTGCTGTAGAAGCTGTACTGAAGGGTTTGGGCTTCCATGAAAATGATGATAGAGAGAATCTGTATGATTGTGAACAAAAAGGAGAAGAGAATCAGCTGGGTTTGACTGTTAATTAAAAACAGAGGGAGAAGAATGAAAGATGTTGCCCAGGTTTTTTCTGCCCTTAGCTGACACTATCACCTAATAACTAGGATACATTTGCCCTTCTATCTGCTCAGATGATCATGAATTTCTTTGTGTCTGTTAGGCTTCCCCCATAGTACTGAGGAGAGTCAAGTGGAAGTTTCCTGGGACAATACTCATTAATGAGGCAGGCACTTTCTCAACCTGTGAAGAGGAGGAGGCCTTTGGAATTTGGGATATAAAAATGCAGGGTCTTCTTCTCCCTAGCTGGGTAATTTGCCTGTAAAACCTCCCTTAAAAAGATTAACCACCAAACACCAAGCTGTAATGGGACATACAGAGGATGACTTCTTCAATGTTTTCTCACTGAATGGATTTCAAATATCATGTCTTGAGCTAAAAATATTTTTTGTGCATGCATGTGCATGGTGTGTGTGTGTGTGTGTGTGTGTGTGTGTGTGTCTATGCATGCCTGTGGGGGCCCACAGATGACTTTGGGAATCAACCTGGATTGGACTACCTCCTCTTTACTTTGCTCTGGAGTTTCCCAGGCTCCACCTTCCAGGGCTGGAAATACAGGCTACTGCCATTTCCACCTGGCGTTTTTACATGGGATCTGGAATGTGAACTCTACTTCTGAGGCAGAAGCTTAACCCCTGAGTCATCTCTCCAGCCCCATGCTCCAATGTAAAACCCATCCTTCTGCTCTTAAATTCGACAGCAAACTCCTGAACCTGATCTACACAGTTCTTTATGGTCTGTTGCTTTTACCTCACCTCCCCAATCTCTTCCTTCTTTTTCCTTGTACTCTTTACTTGACAGAGTCACATTTCTTCAAGAAACATTCTATTGATCTCCTTAGCCAGGCTGGTTTATATGTTCTTTGAATTTCCACTCTAATCACGATTTAACTATTAACATAGCTATTACTATCTCTGTCATAGTCAATACTTTACTTGCTTTTTTTCCACACAGTTCTTTTTTTAATTATTTTTTCTACTTTTACAAGCATATTGAGTATTCCTCCCAGCTTCCCTCCCTCCTCCTCCCTCCCATTCCCTCCCTTCTCCTCACTATTCCATCCCACTCTTCCACCTGTATACTTCTATGGACTTTAGGGTTCACTCTGGCTTTTCTACTCCTGTGTGAGTTCAGGCCTCCATAGTGTAACAAGTTACCTCTCTCAGGCCACCCCACTGGTATATGCATTTCTCTTCACTCATCCAGCTTTAGACCCAAAGGTTTCCACTGTGAGTTCCCATTCTATGGGTGTAATAGCAGCTGCCTGAAGAGAAGTTTGATGTACTATGTTCCTACCTATAAGTTTATTGGCTATCTTCCCTATTAATGTATTTACCTCCCTTTTTTAGGTTCTTGTTCTAGTTTACAGTAACAGGGAAGGGCACCATTCTGACAAGCAGGTTTGAATCCAATCAGAAAGTTGTTGGTTGTCTCCTTGGTACTCATGCCACCTGTTGCCATGTTGATTTACATTGCAGCTTGCAGATCTCATAAGTTGATGAGGCCTGTGATTATTTCTCTCCCCTATCAGCTTCTACAGTATTCCTCGTTACTGTGTAAGCTATTCAGCAAATAGAAATTTCTCAGACCAGTTCCAGTTGATATATTTTGCCCATGTTCTGTGATCCATTTGTGTTGCATCTTCAGTAATAAGATCTTACTGATAGTTTTTGGAGAGCAACCAAGAGCAATGGCAAAATCCTATAATATCTGGGGGCCTTTAAGACTTCTCTGATCAATATTTTATCAGGAAGTGACACATTCCTATCACTTCTAATATAATTTTGTCCCTGGGTGCCATATGACCCAGCTATACCACTGCTTGGAATATTCCCAAAAGACTCCATCTTATTACAAAGACACTTGTTCATATATGTTCATTGTAGCTCTAATCACAAAAGTGAGAAAGTAGAATTAGCCAACATGCCCTTCAACAAAGGAATGGAAAATGAAAATGTGGTACATATACATTCAGCCATCACAAAGGATGAGATTGTGGAATTTTCTGGTAAATGGATAGAATTGGAAACTTTAATATTGAGTGAGATATCTCAGACACAGAAAGTTAAGCACTGCATATTCTCTCTATTATGTGGATGATTGAACTGATATCTTTGTCAATGTACTTGAAAGCACTGGAAGACCAGAAATGTTGGAAAAAGACTTAGGAGTGGGAAGGCGGGAAGGTATGGTTAGCGTGAAATCCACTCAGTTCTTTAAGACCCAGAATCATGTCAATTTTGATGCTTTACCACATTCTCAACATCTAGCATAGGGGCTTTGCACCTCATTGATATTTATAGCCATTTCTTGGTAAACAAATACATGAACAAATGGGAGAATATATGAACGATGTGTCTCAGGTTATTCACCTTGAAGTCCAGAGAGCTTTCTACTTATAAGACAATCATAAAATTTACAAATTACCATTTCAGTGACTAAGTGAATATTTAAGTCTTTCTATGCATACAACTTTACATTTTGTTTGATTTTCTCTAACACAAGCCTAGACTGCTTTGGAATTTATTGCATAATCCAGGCTAGTCTCTAATTTATGATCTTTCTTCCTCACCTCCCAAGCGTTGGGATTATAGTCACATGCCATAACACCTAGGAAAGGACCTTTACCTTGCAAGAAGTGTTCTGATATCTGCTGTGTGTCAGGTATATTGTTTAATCTGTATACAGACACATCCATTTGTTCATTCCTTTACTAGTTACATTTTGAATATCTACTCCATTTCAGCATAAATTATTATTTCTTTTAATTTTGTGAATTTGAAAACAGAATATCAGAGAGATTTAGTTAACTCCCTTAGACCCCACAACTGCTTAATGGTATGTCTGGGATTTATATCTAAGTGTGTGTGACTATAAGACATATATAAAGGGAATTTATTGAGTTGGCTTACGAAATATGGCTGAGGCAGTCCATGATGGCTGCCAGTAGATGCTCAGTCCAGTAGGCCCAAGGGTGATGACCGAAGGCTAGAAAATTCCTAGAGAGTCTCTAGTCAAGCTGAAGGGTCAGGCCGAGTTGAAGGGTCAGGCCAAGTTGAAGGCTTTGTCGGTAGGAGAGAAGAGCAAAGCTTCAGAGAGTCTCTCCTACTACTCTGTATTCTGTTTTGTGGCTTTTATGTGGTCCATTACTGGGAGGTTCCTAAGAGATCTATGGAGGTTCTGATGGGATCTAGAACAGGTATAATACCTTCAGGTGGTCTCAGTTGATTCTTCTAGGTGTGGTCTCAGCTGATCTTAGTTAATACCATGTATTGACACCCAGTATTAACTATCACAAGGACCTTCTTTATTTTTCACATTGTAAGGTTCATGATGGCAGGTTTGCCATGTTGAGTAGTGATGTTATAAATGACTCCTTATGTTGATAGGTTTTCTTTTTTTTTCTTTCCAATGGAATGGACACAATATATATTATATATAAGATGGCATCATGAATTATTCATGTATCACAGTCATTCTCTGACTGAATTATTATTATAACTCTATTTTATTGATTAAACATTGATACAGAAAGCTTGGCTAGAAACCAACCTACTTGATTATACAGAGCTATCCTCTTTCTTTTTTTTATTTTAATGTTTTTTTATATTAATATATTTTTTATTATTATTTCAGCTCATACAAACTTAATAGGTACACCAGTTCCCTCCCTCCCTCCTCCTCCCCCCGTACCCTCTGCTCCTCCTCCCCACCCCCCTCCCTTCCCATCCCCCAGTGCCTCCCACCCCCCAATTCCCAGAGAGTCCTTTCTTGTGCATGCCTGATTTTCCTCTGGGCCCTCCTCTCCGATGACATACAAGGACCCAGTGGCCTTTCTCTGAACACTTTCCCGTGTTCCCCTTAGGTATAGGAACACTGCTGTGGCTGCCAATCCCTTGCCTCCAAAGATCTTGGTGCCTTTAGCAGATGCTAGACTTTGTGGGGTCAATAGTGGGTTGGACAATGCGCAGGGCATGTAAAGTCCAATTATGATTGCTTCAGCCCTAACTTGTATGGAGTATCTTGCATATCATTGCTCCTCCCATCCTTTTGCTCTTATACTCTTACTGCCCCCACTTCCGCAAATTTCCCTGAGCTTCAGGATGGGGAGAGATTAAGCTGGCCTAGTTCTAGGTGGTTGATATAGAGTCTCTGAAGTTCTGGATTGTGGTTTGTTGGTTTTCTTTTGCAGTTTTGCTGCTCCTGCAATGCCCTTCACTACATCTTGGTGGGCATTTTATGTTACCCCTGGACAGAGACAAAAAGTTGTTAAACTAGAGTCTTGTTATAAAAGCACATTCAAAGGTAGATGTAATAAAAGTGGGAAACCACAGTGAGGGAGGGGTCTATCACCAATTTGCACAACGGTTACTTTTTATCTGCCACACTATATGCCCTCCTCTTATGGTGAGATCATACCCCCTCAGTAGTAAATGATCAGGAACAAAAGTCTGTGAAGTTAATCATATGTCTCATTACTTATTTGAGTCCTTGATGGAGGCCTATTTTCTCTGCTGTAACATGGTCCCTTCTCTCCTTGTTTCTGGTGTGGCCCTCTTACCCCATCCCTCCTGTTCATAATCCTTGGAATTACTGTCCCTAGGTGGGCTGGGTGGGTTTGGTACTAGGAGCCACCTATTAGGGAGTACATACGGCACTTAATTTTCTGGGTCTGGGATACTTCACTTAATATAATTGTTTCTAATGACATCCATTTCCCAGCAAATTCCAGTAATTCATCATTTTTGATGGCTGAGTAGTATTCCATTGTATAGATGTACCACAGTTTCCTTATCCACTCGTCAACTGTTGGACATTTGGGTTGATTTCATGACTTTGCTATTGTAAACAGTGCTGCTATGAACATGGTCGTGCTTGTGCTATCGAGGTGAACCTCTGCTGCATGGGGGGGTTATTCCCAAAAGTGGGATAGCAAGGTCATATGGC
This sequence comes from Typhlomys cinereus, assembly GCA_023101885.1. Lineage (NCBI taxonomy): Eukaryota > Metazoa > Chordata > Mammalia > Rodentia > Platacanthomyidae > Typhlomys > Typhlomys cinereus. Next base: position 720,188 of record JALPQD010000396.1, on the reverse strand, counting down.
ATTTCAATCTTTAATTTCTTTAAGAATCTCCAGACGGCTCGCCAGAGTGGCTGTATGAGCCTGCATTCCCACCAGCAATGTAGGAGAGTTCCCCTCTCTCCACATCCTCTCCAGCATTTGTTGTTGTTTGTATTGTGGATTTTTGCCATCCTGACTGGGGTGAGATGATATCTCAGGGAAGTTTTGATTTGCATTTCCCTGATGGCTAAGGAAGTGGAGCATTTTTTCAGATATTTCTTAGACATTTTAATTTCATCCCTGGTAAAGTTTCTTTTAAGTTCCAGGACCCATTTTTTAATTGGGCCATTGGTTTCCTTGGTGTTTAGTTTTCTAAGTTCTTTGTGCACTCTGGACAGAAGAGCTCTATCAGATGTGTGGTTAGTGAAGATTTTCTCCCATTCTGTGGGTTGCCTTTGAGCTCGTGTTACAATGTCTTTATCTGAACAGAAGCTCTTTAATTTCACAAGATCCTAACTGTTGAGAGTTGGTAGCAGTGACTCTGCCATTGGATCTGTTTAGGAAATGTTGGCCTAGCCCAATCAGCTCGAGGGAGTTCCCTATCCTTTCAACTATGGTTTTTATAGTCTCTGGCCTGATATCAAGGTCCTTGATCCATTTGGAATTAAGTCTTGTACATGGTGACAAGTACGGGTCCAGCTTTAATCTTCTGCATGTGGAGATCCAGTTTTGCCAGCACAATTTGTTGAAGATGCTGTTCTTTTTCTATTGGATTCTTTGGGCCCCTTTGTCAAAGACCAAATGGCTGTAATTTTGTGGGCTTATATCTGGGTCTTCAACCCTTATCCATTGATCTGTGTGTCTATTGTGGAGCCAGTACCAGGCTGTCTTTATAACTATGGATTTGTAGTATAGACTTAGGTTTGATATGGTAATACCTCCAGCAGTGTTTTTGTTACTCAGGATTATCTTTGCTATCCTGGGTCTTTTGTGCCTCCATATGAACTTTGAGATTGTTTGGTCAACTTCTTTGAAGAATTGCTTTGGGATTTTGATTGGTATAGCATTGAATCTGTATATTGCCTTTGGTAGGATGGTCATTTTTACGATGTTGATTCTGCCAACCCAGGAACAAGGGAGGTCTTTCCACCTTCTGGTGTCTTCTGCTATTTCTTTCTTTAGGGTTTTGAAGTTTTTGCTGTAAAGGTCTTTTACCTCCTTGGTTAGGTTTATACCAAGGTATTTCATTTTTTTAGGGGCTATAGTAAATGGGATTATTTCTCTCAAGGCTTTTTCACTTCTTTCATTTTGGGCATATAGGAAGGCCTCTGATTTTTGCACATTTATTTTGTATCCTGCCACCCTGCTGAACTTCTCAATTAATTCCAGAAGCTTCCTGGTGGAGTTTTTGGGATCCCTCAGGTATAAGATCATGTCATCTACAAATAGGGATAGCTTGACTTCTTCCTTGCTGATTTGAATCCCTCTTATGTCACTTTCTTGCCTTATGGCTTCAGCTGAGACTTCAAGTACAATATTGAATAGAAGTGGTGAGAGTGGACAGCCTTGTCTAGTTCCTGATCGAAGTGGGAATGCTTCTAATTGTTCCCCATTCAGCATAATCCTTGCTGAGGGCTTGTTGTATACAGCTTTTGTTATATTGATAAAAGTTCCTTCCATTCCTACTGTCTCTAGGGTTTTGATCATAAAAGACTATTGGATCTTGTCAAAAGCTTTTTCTGCATCTATCGAGGGTATCATGTGGTCTTGGACTTTGGACTGGTTTACATGATGAATTACATTTATTGATTTGCATATGTTGAACCAACCTTGTGTGCTGGGGATGAAGCCTACTTGGTCCCCATGAATGATCTTTTTAATATGTTTTTGAATCCGATTTGCTAAGGTTTTGTTGAGAATCTTTGCATCTGTGTTCATCAGAGAGATTGGCCTATAGTTTTCTTTTTTAAGTGAATCTTTATTAGGTTTTGTGATTAAGACAATATTAGCTTCATAGAAGGAATTTGCTAGTGTTCCTTCCTTTGCTATTTGATGGAACAGTTTAAGGAGTATTGGTGTTATTAACTCCTTAAGTGTCTGGTAGAATTCTGTGCTGAATCCATCTGGTCCAGGACATTTTTTGGTGGGAAGATTTGAGATTACTTCTTCAATTTCCTTATATGTTATAGGACTATTTAAATAATTCACAACTTCCTGATTCAATTTAGGTAAGTTGTGTTTACTTAGAAATTCATCCATCTCTTTTGTGTTGTCAAACTTCACAGAGTATAAGTTTTTGAAATATGATGTAATAATTCTCTGGATTTCTTGGGTATCAGTAGTGATAACTCCATGTTCATTTCTGATTTTGTTAATTTGGGTTTTCTCTCTCCTGCTTTTGGTTAATTTACCTAGGGTTGTATCAATCTTATTGATTCTTTCAAAGAACCTGCTTTTTGACTGGTTGATTTTTTCTATCGTTTTCTTAATCTCGATTTCAGATATTTCTCCCCTTATTTTGCTAATCTCCTCTCTTCTACTACTTTTGGAATCAGATTGCTCTAGTTTCTCTAAAGCTTTAAGCTGCATTGTCAAGTTGTTTATTTCTGATGTTCCCATTTTTTTGATGTAGGCATTAAGAGCTATGAACTTACCTCTTAGAACAGCTTTCATTGTGTCCCAGAGATTTTGGTAAGTTGTATTTTCATTATCATTCACTTTCAGGAAATCTTGAATTTCCTTTTTAATTTCTTCCTGAATCCATTTCTCATTCAGCATCATATTGTTAAGTTTCCAGGAGTTAGTGTATTTTCTCTTGTTTGTTGTGTTGTGGATGTCCAGCTTTAGACCATGGTGGTCTGACAGAGCACAGGTTAGAATTTCAACTTTTTTGTACATGTGTAGATTCATTTTGTGGCCCAGTATGTGATCTATTTTGGAGAAAGTTCCGTGTGCTGCTGAGAAAAATGTGTATTCTTTGGTGCATGGGTGAAAAGTTCGATAGAGATCTGTAAGGTCCATTTCTTTCAGGGTTTGATTAAGGTCCAAAGTGTCTCTGTTAAGCTTTTGACCTGTTGATCTATCCCATGTTGAGAGGGTGGTGTTGAAGTCCCCAAGAATTATCGTTTGAGAGTTGATTTCTTGCTTTAGACGCTGTAGGGTTTTCTTAATGAATGTGGAGGGGCCCGTATTGGGTGCATATATGTTCAGTATTGTGAAGTCTTCCTGGTGAATTGTACCTGTGACTAAAATGTAGTATCCATCCGTGTCTCTTATAATTTTCTTTGGTTTGAAGTCCACTTTGTCTGATAGCATAATGGCTACCCCTGCCTGTTTTCTGCTTCCATTAGCTTGTAGAATTGTTGACCAGCCTTTTATTTTAGAGCGTGCCTATCTTTTGTGGTGAGATGGGTTTCCTGCAGGCAGTAGATTGATGGATTGTGATTTTTAATCCAAGTTTGTAATCTGTGTCTCTTGATCGGTGAGTGAATTCCATTAACATTTATTGTTATAATGGTGAAACTATTTTTGATTCCAGACATTCATTATGTTTAGTAGTTTTTATAAGTATATTGCTTCGCTTTTAATGGTGTTATACTTGCCTTCTGCTCTCCTGGATATGCCTGTTTTTTTCTTCAAGCTTGAGTATCATTTCTAGCATTTTTTGAAGGCCTGGTTTGGTGGACATGTATCCCTTCAAGTTGTCTTTGTGCTGGAAAATTTTTCTTTCTACCTCGATCATGACTGATAGTTTTGCAGGGTAAATCAGCCTAGGTTGGCATTTTTGCTCATTCAATACTTGAAATATGTCTCTCCAAGCTCTTCTTGCTTTTACTGTTTCGAGTGAGAAGTCATTTGTTATTTTAACAGGTTTACCTTTAAAAGTGATTTTTTTTTCTCCTTTGAAGCTCTCAGCACCAGTTCTTTATCTTGAATGTGGAGTGTTTTGACTATTATTTGCCGTGGCGAGCTTCTGTTTTGGTCATATCTATTTGGGGTGCGGAATGTCTCTTGTATATGGATGGGCCTGTCTTTTTTTAGATTAGGAAAGTTTTCCTTGATGATCATTTGAAAAATTTCCTCAGGGGTGGTATTTTGAGATTCTTGCTCTGGTAGTCTATGAATACGCATGTTGGGCTTCTTCAGAATGTCCCATATCTCCTGGATATTTCTCTCAAGCATCTTTTTGGCTTTAACAATCTCTTCCATTGAGCTGGTTAATACTCCCACTTTATCTTCAAGATCTGAAATTCTATTTTCTGCTTCGTTAGTTCTGCTGATAAGACTCTCTGTGGAGTTCTGGGTTGAAGATAACTTGTCTTTTAGCTCAGTTTTAAACTCTGCTTGAGTCTACTTTAACTGCTCTATGCCAGTTTTTGATTCTTGCACTGATTTTCTCAACTCCTCCATGTGTCTGTTGTGTTCCTCCTCAAAGCGATTGATTCGATTATTTAATTTCTCCCTGATTTCCTCTTTCATAGTATTGAACATGGTAATTATCATATTTTGAAGGTCATTATCCTGGGTCAAGCTTTCTTGGCCATTTTCCATGGGTTTGTTCTGATTGGAGTCTAACATTATGGGATTAATTCCTTCAGCGGGAGATTTGTTTACTTGAGTGTTGTTTCTCATGGATTTGCACTTAGACTTTGGCATTGTCGTTTTAACTCTTAAGATCTTTTAATTTCTGTGCGTTTTTCACTAAACTGAATTATTTGGCCTGGGGCTTTGGGGGCGGGCAGGGACCGAGCTTACCTGGGTCGCGGCGCGGTGAGGCCTGGCTGGACAGCGCGCGCGTGTCCGGGGTGGAGGAGTCGAGAGGAAGGGGGTATGGGGCGTCGGCGGGGCTCTATTTAAACCCGGGCCACCCGAGGGCGGGGCTGGGCACAGAAGGGGTGCCCTCTCCTCCTCCCAGGCTCTGCGCACGCGGCTCTGGCTGGATGGTGGGAGGAGCTGGGTCCACTAGGGTGGCCTGGAGCTCTGGGGGCGGGCGGGGACTGAGATTACCTGGTTCGTGGTGGAGTGAGGCCCGGCTGGTGGAGTGAGGCCCGGCTGGACCGCGCGGGTCCCGGGCGGCGGAGTGGAGGGGAAGGGGGGCTTGATAGGTTTTCAAGGACTGACAGATTTCCAGAATAGGACAAGTACAATTTTCCCCTTGTACATTTGATTGCACAAGGTATTATTTTATATGCCACTTTTCACACCAGTGTACACTGTACATTCACATCTCCCCCATTCCCTACTTCACCTATCTCCCCATTCTACTCTCCAATGAGTTTTTTTTTCTCACCTAGACAGATTTGGTTTTACTTTCCTGCCATATACACATGACATATACACATTTTATCTACATAAAATATATTAATCATGAATGAGAGAAGGTATATAGTATTAATCTTTCCAAAATGGGCATAATTTGTGAAATATGATTATTTTTTGTTGTGCCCATTTTCCTGTAAATCATGTAGCTCTGTTCTTTTTTGTGGTTGAAAAATTCCATTTTTGTACATGTATACTACATTTTCAAAATCCATGTCTCTGTTGGTTCACACTTATATTGGTCCTACAATTTAACTATGATGACTAGTGCTGTAATAAACATTGATGTGCTAGTGTTGCCTTGGAGTCCTTTGGATAAATTCCAAGAGTAATATAGCTAAAAGTATCATACTTTTAGCTTTTTGAGGAATAGCTATACTTCCATAGTGGCTGGACTGTTTTACATTCCCAGCAAAAGTATATAAATGTTTCTTATGCTTACATCTTTTTTGGCATTTGTTGTTTGAGGCATTCTGATTGAGGTGAGATGAAATTTTCATTGTAGATTTTTACTACTCATTTTTAGTTTTACAAGCATATTGAGCACTAATCCCTCCTTCTCTCCATCCATCCTCCCTCCCATGTCCCTCCCTTTCCCTCCTCAATCCATTCCATTCCCTCCTACCCTCTTACCTGGCTGCTTCTATGGACCCCAGGGTTCCCTTTTGTGGGAGTTCAAGCCTCTGTGGCACACTAAGTTGCCCCTCCTTGGGCCATCCCTTTGATGGGATATTTCCCTTAACTCCTCCAGCTCTAGTCCCAAAGCTTTCCACTGTATGTTTTTATTTCTCTTCAGTTCCTCATATAGTCCATGGGGACATGTTGATATTTCAGTCATTATGCATGTCTGGTAAGGGCAAATCTCATTGCTGTGAGTTTCTGGAAGCAGCATCCTTGCCTGAATGGAATGTCTTGTCCAACAGTGGACATCCACATCTTTAGGTTCTTATAATCTCACTGATCCCTCTTCCACGAAGTTCCCCAAGCCTTAGGATGGGGAGAGACTAAGATGGCCTGACTCTGGGTGAGCATTGCCAGGTCACCAGTAATCTGCATTATGGCTGGCTGTTGTCCACTTCACTGCTCTTCTACTGTCCTAGGCTCCATCTTGCCAGGGTGTTGAGATTCTCTATCTCTTTTGTAGATTTCTAGGCTGAGTGCTAAGTGCTCTTCAAAGCTATGAGTGTAATAGTAGCAATTTACAGAGCAGTTTGGTGTACTGTCTTTCTACCCATATGTTCATTGGCTGTTTTTCCCTATTGATTTACTTCCTTCCATTCTTTTTAGGTTCTTGTTCTAATTTACAGTAACAGGAACATGTACCATTCATTCTGACAATCAGGTCTTGAATCCAGTCAGAAAGCTGTTAGTTGTCTCTTTGATATTCATGCCACTATTACACTGGTGGTCACCTGTTGCCATGGTGATTTTTATTGCACCTTGTAGATCCCATGAGTTTATAAGGCCTGTGATTATTTCTCTCCCCCAGCAGCTTCTACAGTATTCCTTGGTGCCGTGTAAACTATTTAGCAGGGAGAAAGTTCTCAGACAAGTTCCATTTGATATATTTTACTCATGTCTTGTTATCTATTTGCATTGCATCTTCAGTGATAGGATCTTATTGATGGATTTTTTTTTTTGGAGAGCAACCAAGAGCAATGACAAAAGCCTATACTGTTTGGGAGCCCTTGAGACCTCTATGACCAACATTTCCATTTTTTCTCATGACTAGTGAAGTTGTAATTTTTTCAGATGTTTGTAAGCTATTTGTGTATGATCTTTTGAGAACTGTCTATTCATTTCATTGATACATTTATTAATGAATTATTGGATTTATTTTGTAGCTTTTTAAATTTTTTATACTCTAGATATGAACTCTGTGTTAGATGTTTAGCCACCAAAGATTGTTTCTCATTGTGTAGATTGTATCTTTATTCTATAAGCCGTTCTATTTGCTATAAAAACCTTTTAACTTTATGAAGTCACATTTTAACAATGCTATTATTGCAGTTTAGAGTCCACTTTTCTTTCTTTGTGCATAGTGTGTATGCATGCATGTGTATGTATGTGTGTGTGCATGTATATTCATTTGTATGAGTTCTTTCTGCTTTGTCTGAAACAGGGAGTGTCTTTTTTTTTTCTCTATGTATATCAAGCTAGCTGGTTCTCCTGTTTTCTCTTCCCATCTTTTCATATGCACACTGGGATTACAGATATGCATTACCATTCCTGGCTTTATATAGGCTCTGGGAATTTGAATTTAAGCCTTCATGCTTGTGTAGAAAGGTCCCTCTTCTCAAGTCTCTAAAGGCTAATTTATATCCTCCACGACATTTAGGACTTGTATTTTCTCTATTCAACAGATAATGAAACAGGCATAAACACATGTAACTTGAGCAAAGTAACTAGAATTCAGGGGGGACTTAAGGATATCCCAGTTCTGAAAAACATTAAATAAATAGCAAAACGTAATTTTCATCTATATTATAATTTTCTGAGTGAGAGATGCTATCTCAAACATCTGTGTGTGTACTAGGAAATAGTAGACAAAACTACTTATAAAATGCTCATAGATATTCATGTTATTTACTTTGTGAGCTGTATCCCAGTGTTTGTCAAATATTATCTTTTCTCTTCTTTTGCATTTATGAACATTTCAGTTTTGCATTCATGAACATTTCAGTTGGACACGCAGTGGCCCAGCTCAAGAGTAGATCTCCAAGTCTCTCTTGCAGTTACCTGTGATTGATTAAGTTTTACAAAGTATAAGTGAAACATCTAATTTGTGCTTTTTCATCTTGCTTTTTCTTTTGTCTGCTGACTAGAATCTGGGTGTGATTATGATATAAGGTAACCTATTTGGAGCATTGATTAGAAGCTACATTGGGAATGGCAGAAAAACAAAATAAGAACTTTGGATCTCAAGCAATGCCACTACTCCATTAATTTGATAGATTTTTATTGAGCAACTAATATTTGAAAGACATTTTTCTAGTACCAGAAGGTGAACAAAACACTGTTCTTTGCTACCATAGTTTATCTTGTGCCTGGAGCATGTGACAGACAAATAAGATTTATAAGCAGATCATAGAGAATTAGAAGTGTTGAGTGCTAAAGAGAAAAATATAACAAAAGATATGTTATATGTATAAGAGTTATAAATTTAGATAGGGTTTTAGAATTGAAGTAATTGTGCAGGAAATATTGAGAAAATAAAGGATGAGGAAGAGGTAGAATAAAACATGATGATTCTTAGACTGGTAAAAAGTAGTCCATTTATCAAAGATAAGCAAAATAGCGTAGCTGATTCAGACCAGGCCTTTTTTTTTAAACATAGAAATGGGTCTCAAACAGGGATGGGAAAATCTAAATGATGTCTTTGAGCTATGGGCATTTAAAAAACTTACAAATGCAAGAATTGACTGAGAAAAGAGAATGCATAAGTGTAGATGAAACAAGAGAGCTGAATTATAGCAGAAAGAATAAAGGGCAGAAGAGTTAGAAGACCTGGTATTAGGCTATGAACGTGGGTTGAGATTAGATGGAATTTTTTCTCTTTAGATATTAATTGTGTTCCTACTTTATCAATCTTTCCTCGTCATCCTTTAAGGCACAGCTGGAGCTATGCCTCCATTCAGATCCTTGGTCCTACCATTGTTCACCAACCACAATCCTTCAACTCTGCATTCTTTGTATTGTCACTCCTTTATTGCTAGATTGTAATTGCTTCATGTAGAGATACCTATATTTCTTCAGCCATCATCACCACCTTTAACAAAGTTTTGTAAATGGTGTTCCTCTTCCAACTCATATTGTACTGTCTACATCGAGTCTCAAAACAGAAAATAGTATGAGCCTTATAAGATACAAACTGCATCATGTCATTTCTTCTGATTACACTTTGTTGCAGTGGTTCCTAACTTTACTCAGAAATAAAATCTTAATGATTCTCTACAAGAACCTATTATGGTCTTCAATTTGCCTGTTATCTCTGTTTTCTTCTCTCAGTATTTCCTCTTTCTCAGCCACTTTGAATATTTTTATAACATTATTTCACATTGTTTCTATACTTCATCTTGCACTCCCTGGAGTTATCCCCCCCATATCTACATGGCTGGCTCTCTTACTTCTTATCAAATGTTACTTCATAAAATGTCCTTTCTTCATTATTCTATCTAATTATCGATGATACACCACATCTCTCCCTCTCCTTCATGCTCTGCTTTGATATTTTCCATTACACTCACTAACATTATCTATTATTTGCTTATTTATCTAATTATAGTCCATTTCCCACTATAATGTAAGGCGCTTGAGAACAGGGATTTTTTTTTTTTACCATTCAACCATCTTTATTCTTGTTCAGCAATACATATTTTTTAATTTTTTATTCTTTTAGTTTTTCATACATGAATATAGTGAATTTATGATATTTAAACACCTTAATCCCCAATTCCATGCTGCCTCTTTTCCCCGAAACCCATCTTCTTCGCTTCCAGTCTCTCTCCTATTTTCATGTATTTTTGCATGTGTGGCCCAATGAATTTCATCGGGGCTGCTTTGCTGGCATGTACCTTAGTATTTGCTAGATCATGGATCATAAAAGCATCTTCTCTTTCCCCCCCCATCAATGATAAACCCTTATCTATCTCCCAGGGAGGTGTGAGGCCTCTTGAGATCTTTCCTCTCTAGTGGCAAAATGTTGACAAAGCAAACCCTGTGCAGATCTTGTGGAAGTACACATAGCTTCAGTGAATTCATGAATGTAACAGCCTTGTGATGTTCAGAAGATAATGTCTGGCTGTACTCCAGTCTTCCCTCAAATTCTAATAATCTTTCTTCTCCCTCTTCTATGATATTATCTGAGCTTTGGGACAGAGTTGGCTTAGATGTCGTGCTTAGGGCTGAGTAGAGTGCCATCACTTATTTTCTGCACTTTGGTTAGTTGTGATTTTCTGTAGCAGACATCTTCCATTGCAATAAGATACTGCTGAGTGCTGAGTGCCCCTCCAGTATATGGGTCTAATGACAAATGTTTGAAAGGCAGTTTGATATAGTGTCTTTATAGCTAAAGTTTAATAGCTTGCACCACCTAGGACCTGCATCCTTTTTTCATAGGCTCTTGTTCTATTTTACAATACCAGGAATATGATCCCTGATGAAAAACAGGCCTTTCAACCCAACCAGAAAACCACTGGTTGCCCTCTTGACATTCATGCAGTTATTGTACTGATGGCTGCCTCTTGCCAGAGTGGTTGTTATGAAAGATTACAGCTTTCATGGATTGATGGAATTTATTATTATTTACCCCTCAGTAGCTTGCATAGTACTTTTTGTTGCTATGGAAGCTATATAGCAAGGAGGAAGCTTCCAGAGCAGTTCCAGCTGGTGCTTTTTATCCATGTAATGTGGTCAACATGTAGTCAACATTTCAGCAATAGGGTCATTTCTGGAAGGCAACCAAGAGCAATGACAGAAATCTATAAGGATTCGGGTGCCTTTGAGACCTCTGACCAGCAGCTTATTAGAAGGTATCACATTCCTGATATTGGAATATTGTTTAATTGCCTATGGATTCTAGTTGTAGCATTGTAGAACATTTTTCTTTTTCTTTATCTTCCTCTCCATGTTCACTTGTATAAGACATATCTGTTCTTGTTTTGTAAATAAAAGTATTCTTTTGATATACTAATAATATAGGAGGTTTTTATCTGGTTGTGTCCCACAACCTTAGTGCCATTTGTTATTCTCTCAGTCCTTCCTGTAACCTATCTCCTGATATCCCACCTTTCAGAATTTTCTCCCATTATTCCTCATTTCACTTTGCTGTCTATGGTCTTTTATATCTTCTCATTTAAGGCCTCATACTATCCTTCCCTCTCACCCTCACTTAAAGGTCACTTTTAAGTGCTTTTTGCTATTGCAGAAATTCAGAATTAAATGAGAAGTTCAGTGCTAGTATCCACAGGTAAGAAAACCCGTGGTATTTGTCTTACTCTATCTGAGATCCCTTGCTCAATATAATATTTTCCAGTTCCATCCATTTACCAGAAAGTTTCATGATTTCATTTTTCTTGATGGCTTAATAGAATTCAATTGCTTATGTATCACACATTAATTACACACTTTCTTCTAGTGATGGACATGTAGGATGATTTCACTTCTTTGCTATTGTGAATAAAGGTACAATGAACACAGATGTATAAGTGTCTCAAAACAGGAATCTTGCTTGGTTCAAAGCTACCTTCCCAGATTCCAGGAGAATGTTTGGCATATAATAAAAAATTTTAGATGTATTAATGAATGAATTCATGAATGCCTTGTGTACATTTCCTATTTATTTCCTCTACTCATGTTTCTCATGCTAAACATATTTGCATTAATTGGGCATGGGACTTGGGGTAGAGCAGGCTCTTGGAAACTGTCTAGTCTATGTATTTCATGTAACATAGTACTTCAGGAGGTGTTTTGCTAGGGACATTTCAGCAAGTTGTTGGTAGTCGAATAATAATTCAAGTCATAATAGATGCCAAACCTCTCTTATTGTATCATACTCTGCATTCATATCCATCTTATTTCTCAACTATAGGAAAAAGCTCAAAACATTGTCAAACTAGAGAAGTAAACTCTGAAAGGATTTGTGTAAAGATAGCAGAATTTAGCTTTTCCATGGATAGAACTTTCCCTGAACATTTTTGTCTCTGATTTTGGAGGCAAATAAATCTGAAGCAACTATTTCATGATGCTTGACCTATTAAACCACAAATAACACAGTCAAAACATTAATGGATATAACTTTTTGGTACCTAGACCTGTGTTAAATGCTTAAGGACCCTGGAAGGTTTCATCGCTGATTCCCTCTTTAAAAGTAGTCTGGCAGCAGAGGTAAGACTCAAATGCCTGAACTAACTGGGTGCCAAATTGTGAGGTACAGACAGGAAGTGCTGATGAGAATAGTGGGACCCACTGAAACTGAAGCAGAATATGTCACAGAGATGTGGACAGATTTTTATACATATTTCATGAAGTACCCTTGCCAGTGCTCTGTCTTCCTTCATTCTGAAGTTTGCATTCACACACATGACCAGACCCTAGATCCACAGTTTTCCAAAGAAGGACAATGTATTTGATGTTGTCACCACGTCAATTCCTCCTCCACTGATACTCCTAAATAGGGTCTGAATTCCATCCAATGTTTTCTGAGCACCATGAGAGTCCAGACAGAGAGCCAAGGTGTGGAACAAAAATGAGATGGGGACTGATAGGATGGCTCAGTAGGGTAAAGACGCTTGCCATGCTAGCCTGATTACCTGAGTTAGATTCCCAGAACCCACATGGTGGAAGTTTCTGATAGTTGTCCTCTAATCACATACAAGCTTTGGCATGTGTGCACCCACCCAACACACAAAATAAATAACAATGTAAACAAGAGATGAATCTGGTGTAGTTTATTGACTCTACTACATCAGTGTCAAATAAGACAATTTAAAACAGAAATTTGCAACGTAACTCAGTATTTAGAAAAAAATGAATATATTGTGCAAGCATGGTGGTATACACTCCGATGAAACTGAGGGAAGAGAATTTGTGAGAAGGAGGCTTGTCTGGGCTATAGAGAGAAGACCTGTCTTAAGAAACTCAGTTTTATTTATATTATCCTTACTAAAAAATAGATTTGAAATGGCAAAAACAGTGTGTTCTGCTTATGAACAAATTGCTATGAGAGGCCAGATGAGGGAAAGAATGATGTGGAAAGTCAGCCAAAGCTCCCCAGACTGGAAGACATTGAATTGAACTGAGAGGATGATTCAGAGTTTTCTAGGGATTGTGGGATTAGGGAGGGTGAGTAGGAGGAGGCAGTCAAGATGACAAATGGAACAGTTCACAAAGGTGTTGTTTTCTTTCTCTACCATAGGTATAGCAAGTATCTGGCATGATCCCCACTCTTGATTCCTCCCTTGCCCTTGGCAGAAGTTGTTCATCAGACATAATGTTCTTTCCCACTGAGCATGGATGGGTCTTACAATTCTTCTAAACACAGAGCTCCACAGTACTCCAAATGTCTACTTGCAGCCAATTTTAATTGATTCATGAGGTGAAACACATTTGCCATCCCTGGCTGATCTGCAGTGCTTTTAATATTACAGATTTTCAGGAAACCAACAACTTATTGGGAATCTACTTTTTCAAAATATTACTTCTATACTCTTGCTGTCCATGATTATAGAGTGTATGGACCTGTATTTAGTAGCTACTCTGGAATGTCATGTTGCTGAATTTAGATTTCTCTTCTGCAATCAGAAAATTTAAATTTAAATTAGAGCAGTGCTCTGAATTTTAGAAAATTATTTTTGGCAGCAGCACATAGACCGTGGGATAGATAGACTGGTGGAAGGGAGATTACTTATATATGTACTATGTAATATTACAGGCAAAACAGAAGAGGCAATAAATTAGAAACATCAACTGGAACAGATGATACAAAAGTACTAAAAGCCAGAAGCTAGGTGTTTTGAAGGAATATGACAGAGAGAGGAAACATTAACTCCTAGGTTAAAGGAGAAAATTGGTGTATGGGGAAAGATTTACAAGAGCAGAATCGGAGCCAGGCAATTGTGTTTGAAGGATAGCTAGGACTGACACTGAGAAAAGGTTGAAGGAAGCCATTTCTGACTTCCAGACCAGCAAGAACAAGGTCTGAATGTAGAAAAGCCTCTTGGCATGTACGAAGAACAGTGAGTAGCTGAATTTGACAGGCTTTAGTTTGGCATTCAGGGTTGATTTTCTTCCCAGCACCATCTTTGTTCCTTGATAATGTCTCTCACCCTGCAGCCTACAGGTGCTCTACAAACATAAACTGGCATCAATATTAACTGAAGTGTGGTTTTAGGAGGAGGGCTTCTCATCCAGAAGAACAGGTCCATAGCAATGACAGCAACAATAGCAACTCATTAGAGGCATCTGCATGTACAACTGCAATTTTGACAGAGCTCTGAGAAAGCCTCTATCTCTCAACAAAAATGATTATGATTAAAAAATACTTCAGGTACTTTACATTGCAAAAAGTGCTGGCTCGATTAATTTTCTCTGTCCATCCGCCCTTCAAGCTATGTTTGCAATTGTCCTCATTGTGATGATCAAGACCTTAAGGTTCAGAGAGGTGAAAGGATTTCAGCAAGGATATCAGACTATATATTTGGTGGGGAGGGGGAAGGAGATTTATTTGGCTTATGATTCCAGAGGGGAGATACTATTGCAGAAGTTGAACTCTTGGCTGTGCTTGCCAAATGTTGTGGAGAGTGGGGGAGGTTTTTGTATGTCTCACAGATTGAAGCAGGACTCTCCCGGAGGATTAAGAAAGAGTTTATATCCTTTTGTAAGTAAAAGGTTGGGGGAAATTGACCACGTTATCTCTTGTGGAGGATTGAAGTCGGTTACTCCTTATTAGCAGGGGGTGGTTCCTCCAGTATAATCTCAGCAGTGGGGGATGGCTTTCCAAGACCTTCAGAGACCATCTCAGTATGGCTGCTCTAAAACTGCCTATTCACCCCTTAATTTTTATGAGAACTTGACTGCTCAAGGGATGTGGGACAACAGCCACTATGACTACTTTCTGCTGAGTTGGGGTGAAGGAAGTGTGAACAGTCAATGGTCCTCATCTATGAGCTGCTGGGATGGTCTAGAGGTCCCCAAATTTGAAGCTTTATGGATATTGATCTTAGTTATTGGAATCTATGTCTCTGGTTTGTCTCATGGCTGTGGTTACCAAATGTTGCAGATGGTGGGGGAGATTTTTGTGTGTCCCAGAGACTGAAGCAGAGCTCTCTGCCAGGATTAAGGTAGAGTTTATTAGAGGAGAAAGAACAGAACTCATGGACTCCAGACATGGAGTACACTGAGGGGCTAGGAAGCTCTAGAGAACTTATTTACTCCAGGCTTGGAATCCATGAGAGGCAAGGAGCTAGAAAAGAACTCATGGACTCCAGATTTGGAGTTCCATGAGGGCCAGGCACTGATACCAGATTATTGATTGGCCCAAATAAGCTCAAATCCATGTCTTTTACCATCATTTTTAGATCTTAATGTTTCTGCTGCAGGAGATGTCAACATTTAATGTAACCCCCTTTTTATGAACACTCAGCAATGGTTCGTTTAAATAAAAATTCTCTGCTACAGGTGAAGAACATGCTACCACATGTTGGCTCACTGCTTTGATTTATATTATATCACATGGTTTTGCCATCACTGTCTCTGGAACATCAGTGTATGGTCAGTAAAGTGAAAAAGACACCGCATCTTAACATTCTTTATAGAACAGGTTAACCTTGCAGATTTTTCCAAAAGAGTCTCAGAGACCATCAGGAGTCATATAATTTTGCAGTTGTACAACAAACACATTGGCATTATCAGCAAATATTCACAACAAAAATCATTCTATCCATCAGGTTTAGAGATAAAATGAGTATTACACCATATTGAACAAACATAACCAGTGGGTTATATTATATTTAGAGATTCTGAAAATTCCTTTTTTCCTCTAAGTACAGTGATCAGGAATCTAGTTTCCCATGATGCTTCATGCAATCCACTTTTTAAAAGTAAAAGCATTGGGTGCTGGGGAGAAAACTCAATTAGTAAAAAGCTTGGAGCCCAATCATGAAGACCCGAGTTTGGTCCCTAGCACTTATGTAAAAAAGCTGGACATAAAAGAGGTCTTAAAGGTCTCCAAACATTGTAGACTTTTGCCATTGCTCTTGGTTGCTCTCTAAAAATTGTCAGTAAGACCTGATTACTGAAGATGCAACACAAATGGATCACAGAACATGGGCAAAATATATCAACTGTAACTGGTCTGAGAACTTTCTCTTTGCTAGATAGCTAACACAGTACCAAGGAATACTGTAGAAGCTGCTGGGGGACAGAAATATTCACTATACCATCAATGGCATGAAATCTGTAAGTTGCAATAACAATCATGGTTTGTCTCATGGCTGTGGTTACAGATGGCAACAGATGACCACTAGTGTAATAGTGGCATGAGTATTAAGGAGACAACCAACAACTTTCTGATTGGATTCAGCACCTGCTTGTCAGAAGGGTACACATCTCTGTTACTGTAAACTGGAACAAGAATCTATACAAAAAAGGGAAGGAAAAATCAACAAGGAAGACAGACAATAAACCTATAGGTAGGAAGACAGTACATCAAAGTGCTCTATAGGTAGCTGTTATAATACCCATAGAATAGGCACTTAAAGTGAAAACCTTTGGGTCTAAGCTAGATGAGTGAAGGGAAACATACATATCAGTGTGGTGGCCTGAAGAGAGGTAAGTTGATATACTATGGAGGCCTGAGCACCCACAGGAGTAAGCAGATCAGAGTGAACCCTGGGGTCATAAAATCATACAGGCAGAAGGGTGGGAGGGAGTGGGAGAGAATGGTCAGAAGAAGGGAGGAGATGAGGGGATGTGGGGCAGGAGGCAAGCTGGAATGAATACTCAATATGCTTGCAGAAGTAGAAAAAAAAGCTAGACATATTGTTACACACCTATATTTTCAGTACAATGGAGGCAGAGACAGGAGGAGCTCTGGAGTTGTTCAGCCAGTCTCACTAAATTGATATGCTTTGGGCTTGGCGAGAAACCCTATCAAAAGTCAGTTAGAGGGCAATTTAAGAAGACTCCTGACATCAATCATTGGCCTTCACGCACACATGCATGTGTACTTGCATGCACGTCTGCGCGTGCACACACACACATAAACACACACACACACACACACACACACAAAAGCATTGTATTAAATCAGAAAGATTATTTCACTTGCATGATTAGGAAAAAAATAAAATGTGGGAGAAAAAATTTTTCTCCTTAAAACTATTAGAATAAGAAAAAAAGATTATTTCATAATATTATTAAACAAACTATTTTTTACATAAGATTGAAATTAAAAAGTACAACTTAACTTTAGATCTGTATTTGAACACTACCATTTTACTATAAACCTAAAATATCTCTGCAGTTTTTATTAAGCTGAAAAGTGCCTGCCAACATCTGAGAAAATACAATAAAACATGTGAATAATAAAAAAGTAAACTCTTGGAGGTAGTTGTGTTGTTTGGAGCATTGTACTCCTCATAGTCTAGTAAGAAAGACAGAGACATACATGGATAATTACGAATCAATTAAAGAAGTTGTGTCAACATGTAGAAGGACAAGAGGACGGAAAGGATATGGCTGGATTAACGAAGAGAGGGTAGAGGGAAGGGAGAGGGATGGGACAAGAACATGAACTCATTTTGCGTGTATATGAAGATTCTTAATAAAAATCCTCAAAAACAAAAAGTCGATGTAGTATTCCTGCTTATGATTCTCAGTTACACTTCATTGGCATGTCAGAAGAATTTATGCCATTATCAGGAGCTGAGGGAACTGGCTACACCATACCCACAGGAATTGTTGCGAGAGGGGCACACGTTCATACTGACCAGTTTGCCTGCATTCGTAAGTACTGAACCAGCTCTCTCCATTTTTTTCACGTGTCTAGTGAATGGTTCTACTTACCCTGGGCTGGGTCCTCACACATCAGTTAGATTATCTCTCATAGGCCTTCTCAGGGCTTGTGCTTACTAATTCTTCATAGATATGCACAAAGGCTTGGTCAATTGACAAGTTGGCATCTACAGTGAAGTGCCACAAAACTGGTAGTAGGAGAATGTGTACAGTAGCATAGAGTTTAGAGTGAAGGAACTATCTATCATTCACAGAGAAAGTGGCATATGAAAATAGCCAGAGTTCTTAGCACAGTCAAATTTCTGTGACAGAATTATATCCTTGGAAGTATCAGAGAGCAAAAAGAAATGGATGGGTGTATTTTTGGGGGGAGGATTCTTCTTGGAAATATCTTTGTGGTACTCATTATAGCTAGTTGACTGTATTTGCAGGACAACCATCATGTCACTACAACTTGCACTATGTTCAGTGAGGCTCTCAATTCATTGACTATGACCAAATTTGGTATGGGACAGCAAAGCGAACAATGGTATTTGGCATGCACCTATGGCTGAAGTAATCAAGACCTTGAGCTGTCAGAACCTATAATAAGAATAAGGCTGGTCAGGCAACATTCTACATACTAGGGGCACAAAAGTTAAACTAACATTGGCTATATAATTACTATTTCATTTCAGTTTATGGGGGGTCTCCTAATATGTTGGGCCCTTTTAGGACATTACAGATATACCATGCAGAGGGAAAATTTAAAAAGTACAATAAATATCTGCTGTAATCTATCAGACAACAAAATTAAGAATAGTGGCTTATTTCTACACTTTGATGGAACAAAGAATTATGTGTGTTTTGTGGTTCGGATCAGTCTGAAATTGAGTTCTTATATATGCACTGTATGTAAACATTATGGCAGATGATAAATTTGTTTATTCATTGTAGCATCATTGACAATAGCCAGAATGTAGAACCAGTCTAGATGTTCATCAACAGGAATGGATGAAAACATATAGTATATGTACAAAGTGTAGTTTTTTATTCAGCCACAACAAAGAATAAAATGATATTTGCTAGAAAATTATTCTCCTTGAGGTTATCATAGTAAGTGAAGCAAGTCAGATAGATATTACAGGGTTTTTTCATTTGTTGATCCTATATTTTATATAGATACATAAAATCATAAAAGCATATATATGACATGAAAACAGAAGGGAGACTGGAGGAAGGAAGAAGATTATCAGCAGGGAGGAAGCAGAAGGCTAAAAGGCGATATGAGGGGATAAATGTGATAAATTGGCCTTATGAAGTCCATTACTATGAATATATGTCAGAAATAAAGTGAAAAAAAATTAGGATAAGATTATATCAAGCAGGGAATCCCCTCCAATTTTTTTTTTTGTGCCCTAGCCCCTCATGACATTCAAGGTGCCATGAGTTCCTTTTCCAGCTGCCTGCTTCTCATGGAGGCACCCTAGCTCCTTATGGCATTCCATGTCTGGACTCCATGAGTTCCAACCTTTCTCTCCTCTAATAAACTCTACTTTAATCCTCTAAAATAATAATAATAATGACAACAGCGCCTCAACCCATTTGTCTTTTTGTGAGGCTTTTTTTGAACTCTCAGCCCTTGTCCCCACTCCACCCTCCATGTTTAGAGTCCTCAACCTTGTGGCACAGAGGTTTAGAGATGTTTATCTTTGTTTATTTTTTTTCCTGGGGGAAAAAAGGCTGAGAAACTCCACAATTTATTTTATCTTTATGCTTATCTTACCTATCCCTCTGATCTGAGATCCTCTTCTTATCTACTCTTTTTTTTTATAATACATTTTTATTATTATTTCAGCTCATACAAACTCAATAGGGACACCAGTTCCCTCCCTCCCTCCTCCTCCCCACGACCCCTCTGCTCCCTCTACCCTCACCCCTCCCTCCCCACCCCCCCCCCGTGCCTCCTGCCCTGATTCCCAGAGTCCTTTCTTGTGCATGCCTGACTCTCCTCTGGGCCCTCCTCTCCGATGAGTACAAGGACCCAGTGGCATTTCCCTGAACCCTTTCCTGTGTTCCCCTTAAGCATAGGAACACTACCATGGCTGTCAATCCCTTGCCTCCAAGGATCTTGGTGCCTTTAGCAGATGCTAGACTTTGTGAGGTCAATAGTGTGTTGGACATTGCGCCGGGCATGCAATGTGCAATTATGATTGCTTCGGTCCTAACTTGTGTGGAGTATCTTGCAAATCATTGCTGCTCCCATCCTTTTGCTCTTACACTCTTACCGCCCCCTCTTCCGCAAATGTCCCTGAGCTTCAGGATGGGGAGAGATTAGTCTGGCCTAGTTCTAGGTGGTTGATATAGAGTCTCTGAAGTTCTGGATAGTGGTTCGTTGATTTTCTTTTGCAGTTTTGTTGCTCCTGTAATGCCCTTCACTCCATCCTGATGGGCACTGTATGCCACCCCTTATGAGTGTCTCAAGATGGGCTGGGTGGGTTTGGTATTAGGAGCCACCTATTAGGGAGTACATACAGCACTTAATTTTCTGGGTCTGGGATACTGCACTTAATATAATTGTTTGTAATGACATCCATTTCCCGGCAAATTCCAGTAATTCATCTTTTTTGATGTCTGAGTAGTACTCCATTGTATAGATGTACCACAGTTTCCTTATCCACTCGTCAACTGTTGGACATTTGGGTTGATTCCATGTCTTTGCTATTGTAAACAGTGCTGCTATGAACATGGTCGTGCTTGTGCTATCGAGGTGAACCTATGCTGTATGGGGGGTTATACCCAAAAGTGGAATCGCAGGGTCATATGGCATTTCAATCTTTAATTTCTTTAAGAATCTCCAGACGGCTCGCCAGAGTGGCTGTATGAGCCTGCACTCCCACCAGCAATGTAGGAGAGTTCCCCTCTCTCCACATCCTCTCCAGCATTTGTTGTTGTGTTGTGGATTTTTGCCATCCTGACTGGGGTGAGATGATATCTCAGGGAAGTTTTGATTTGCATTTCCCTGATGGATAAAGAAATGGAGGATTTTTTAAGATATTTGTTAGACATTTTAATTTCATCCCTGGTAAAATTTCTTCTAAGTTCCAGGGCCCATTTTTTAATTGGGCCATTGGTTTCCTTGGTGTTTAGTTTTCTAAGTTCTTTGTGCACTCCGGATAATAGAGCTCTATCAGATATGTGGTTAGTGAAGATTTTCTCCCATTCTGTGGGTTGCCTTTGAGCTCGTGTGACAATCTCTTTATCTGAACAGAAGCTCTTTAATTTCACAAGACCCCAACTGTTGAGAGTTGGTAGCAGTGACTGTGCCATTGGATGTCTGTTTAGGAAATGTTGGCCTAGCCCAATCAGCTCGAGGGAGTTCCCCATCCTTTCAACTATGGTGTTTATAGTCTCTGGCCTTATATCAAGGTCCTTGATCCATTTGGAATTAAGTCTTGTACATGGTGACAAGTATGGGTCCAGCTTTAATCTTCTGCATGTGGAGATCCAGTTTTGCCAGCACCATTTGTTGAAGATGCTGTTCTTTTTCCATTGGATTCTTTGGGCCCCGTTGTCAAAGACCAAATGGCTGTAATTTTGTGGGCTTATATCTGGGTCTTCAATCCTTATCCATTGATCTGTGTGTCTATTTTGGAGCCAGTACCAGGCTGTTTTTATAACTATGGATTTGTAATATAGACTAAGGTTTGGTATGGTAATACCTCCAGCAGTGTTTTTGTTACTCAGGATTGTCTTTGCTATCCTGGGACTTTTGTGCCTCCATATGAATTTTGATATTGTTTGGTCAACTTCTTTAAAGAATTGCTTTGGGATTTTAATTGGTATAGCATTGAATTTGTATATTGCCTTTGGTAGGATGGTCATTATTACGATGTTGTTTCTGCCAATCCAGGAACATGGCAGGTCTTTCCACCTTCTGGTGTCTTTTGCAATTTCTTTCTTTAGGGTTTTGAAGTTTTCGTTGTAAAGGTCTTTTACCTCCTTGGTTAGGTTTATACCAAGGTATTTCATTTTTTTAGGGGCTATAGTAAATGGGATGGTTTCTCTCAAGGCTTTTTCACTTCTTTCATTCTGGGCATATAGAAAGGCCTCTGATTTTTGCACATTTATTTTGTATCCTGCCACCCTGCTGAACTTCTCAATTAGTTCCAGGAGCTTCCTGGTGGAGTTTTTGGGATCACTCAGGTATAAGATCATGTCATCTGCAAATAGGGATAGTTTGACTTCTTCCTTGCCGATTTGAATCCCTCTTATGTCCCTTTCTTGTCTTATGGCTGCAGCTAAGACTTCAAGTACAATATTGAATAGACGTGGTAAGAGTGGACAGCCTTGTCTAGTTCCTGATCAAAGTGGGAATGCTTCCAATTGTTCCCCATTGAGTATAATCCTTGCTGAGGGCTTGTTGCATGCAGCTTTTATTATATTGATAAAGGTTCCTTCCATTCCTACTGTCTCTAGCATTTTGATCATAAAAGGCTGTTGGATCTGTCAAAAGCTTTTTCTGCATCTATCGAGAGTATCATGTGGTCTTGGACTTTGGACTGGTTTACATGATGAATTACATTTATTGATTTGCATATGTTGAACCAACCTTGTGTGCCGGGGATGAAGCCTACTTGGTCCCCGTGAATAATCTTTTCAATATGTTTTTGAATCCGATTTGCTAAAATTTTGTTGAGAATCTTTGCGTCTGTGTTCATCAGAGAGATCAGCCTATAGTTTTCTTTTTTAAGTGAATCTCTATTAGGCTTTGGGATTAAAACGATATTAGCTTCATAGAAGGAATTTGGTGGTGTTCCTTCCTTTGCTATTTGATGGAACAGTTTAAGGAGTATTGGTATTACTAACTCCTTAAATGTCTGGTAGAACTCTGTGCTGAATCCATCTGGTCCAGGACATTTTTTGGTGGGAAGATTCGAGATTATTCCTCAATTTCCTTATATGTTATAGGACTATTTAAATAATTCACAACTTCTTGATTCAATTTAGGTAAGTTGTGTTTACTTAGAAATTCATCCATCTCCTTTGTGTTGTCAAACTTCACAGAGTATAAGTTTTTGAAATATGATGTTATAATTCTCTAGATTTCTTGGGTATCAGTAGTGATAACTCCATGTTCGTTTCTGATTTTGTTAATTTGGGTTTTCTCTCTCCTGCTTTTGGTTAATTTACCTAGGGGTGTATCAATCTTATTGATTCTTTCAAAGAACCAGCTTTTTGACTGGTTGATTTTTTCTATCGTTTTCTTAATCTCGATTTCAGATATTCCACCCCTTATTTTGCTAATCTCCTCTCTTCTACTACTTTTGGGATCAGATTGCTCTAGTTTCTCTAAAGCTTTAAGCTGCATTGTTAAGTTGTTTATTTCTGATGTTTCCATTTTTTTGATGTAGGCATTAAGAGCTATGAACTTATCTCTTAGAACAGCTTTCATTGTGTCCCAGAGATTTTGGTAAGTTGTATTTTCGTTATCATTCATTTTCAGGAAATCTTGAATTTCCTTTTTAATTTCTTCCTGAATCCATTTCTCATTCAGCATCATATTGTTAAGTTTCCAGGAGTTAGTGTATTTCCTCTTGTTTGATGTGTTGTGGATGTCCAGCTTTAGGCCGTGGTGGTCTGATAGGGCACAGGTTAGAATTTCAACTTTTTTGTATATGTGTAGATTCGTTTTGTGGCCCAATATGTGATCTATTTTGGAGACAGTTCCGTGTGCTGCTGAGAAAAATGTGTATTCTTTGGTACGTGGGTGAAAAGTTCGATAGAGATCTGTAAGGTCCATTTCTTTCAGGGTTTGATTAAGTTCCAAAGTGTCTCTCTTAAGCTTTTGACCTGTTGATCCATCCCATGTTGAGAGGGTGGTGTTGAAGTCCCCAAGAATTATCGTTTGGGGGTTGATTTCTTGCTTTAGACGCTGTAGGGTTTTCTTAATGAATGTGGAGGGGCCCGTATTGGGTGCATATATGTTCAGTATTGTGAAGTCTTCCTGGTGAATTGTACCTGTGACTAAAATGTAGTATCCATCCGTGTCTCTTATAATTTTCTTTGGTTTGAAGTCCACTTTGTCTGATATCATAATGGCTACCCCTGCCTGTTTTCTGCTTCCATTTGCTTGTAGAATTGTTGACCAGTCTTTTATTTTTAGAGCGTGCCTATCTTTTGTGGTGAGATGGGTTTCCTGCAGGCAGCAGATTGATGGATTGTGATTTTTAATCCAAGTTTGTAATCTGTGTCTCTTGATCAGTATATTGACTATACCACATTTAGTGGTATAATGGTGAAACTATTTTTGGTTCCAGACATTTATTATGTTTAGTAGTTTTTATAAGTATATTGCTTCGCTTTTAATGGTGTTATACTTGCCTTCTGCTCTCCTGGATATGCCTGTTTTTTACTTCACGCTTGAGTATCATTTCTAGCATTTTTTGAAGGCCTGGTTTGGTGGCCATGTATCCCTTCAAGTTGTCTTTGTGCTGGAAAGTTTTTCTTTCTCCCTCAATCATGACGGATAGTTTTGCAGGGTAAATCATCCTGGGTTGACATTTTTGCTCATTCAATACTTGAAGTATGTCTCTCCAAGCTCTTCTTGCTTTTACTGTTTCGACTGAGAAGTCATTTGTTATTTTAATAGGTTTACCTTTAAAAGTGATTTGTTTTTTCTCCCTTGAAACTCTCAGCACCAGTTCTTTATCTTGAATGTGGAGTGTTTTAACTATTATTTGCTGTGGCGTGCTTCTGTTTTGGTCATATCTGTTTGGTGTGCGGAATGCCTCTTGTATATGGATGGGCCTGTCTTTTTTTCGATGAGGAAAGTTTTCCTTGATGATCATTTGAAAAATTTCCTCAGGGGTGGTATTTTGAGATTCTTGCTCTGGTATTCCATGAATACGCATGTTAGGCTTCTCAGGGTGTCCCATATTTCTTGGATATTTCTCTCAAGTATCTTTTTGGCTTTAACAACCTCTTCCATTGAGCTGGGTAGTACTCCCACTTTATCTTCAAGGTCTGAAATTCTGTTTTCTGCTTCCTTAGTTCTGTTGATAAGACTCTCTGTAGAGTTCTGGGTTGAAGATAACTTGTCTTGTAGCTCAGTTTTAAACTCTGCTTGAGTCTACTTTAACTGCTCTATGCCGGTTTTTGTTTCTTGCACTGTTTTTCTCAACTCCTCCAAATGTCTGTTGTGTTCCTCTTCAAAGCGATTGATTTGATTATGTAATTCCTCTCTGATTTCCTCTTTCATAGTATTGAACATGGTAATGATCATATTTTGAAAGACCTTATCCTAGGTGAGGCTTTCTTGGCCTTTTTCCGCGGGTTTGTTCTGGTTGGAGTCTAACATTATGGGATTAATTTCTTCAGTGGGAAATTTGTTTACTTGAGTGTTGCTTCTCATGGATTTGCACTTTGACTTTGGCATTGTCGTTTTAACTCTTAAGATCTTTCAATTTCACTAAACTGAATTATTTGGCCTGGGGTTCTGGGGGTGGGCAGGGACAGAGCTTACCTAGGTCGCAGGTGAGGCCCTGCTGAACTGCGCGTGTCCCGACCAGCGGAGCAGGGTGGGGATTGGGAGGATGGGGGCGTTGGCGTGGAGCTATTTAACCCGAGGGCAGCTGGGGCGGGGCCCGGGCACAGGGGGAGGTCCTCCTCGTCCCTTGGCCCTGCGTGTGGCTCCGGCTGGATGGTGGGAGTAGGAGCCGGGTCCCTTTGCACTGACCTGGGGTCCTGGTGGGCGGGCGCGGCCCCTCCAATTTTTTAAAAGCAGCAGAATAAGTTGAAAGAGCTTGAATGAAACCCAAAGTTGTCTTGGGTTTCGTATTTACTTATTTTTAAGGAACACCTTTCTCCTTATTCTTCTTATATCATATTAATTAATTTAGAGATGAAGAAAGTGTAGAATTCTAGAATAGTAATGCTATTTTTATAGCCCAAAGGATATTTATTCTATGAAGATATTCTACCAAGCCTACATCTTCAATCTGTACAGAGCTAGCTTTAGGAAAGCAGTCTCTAAGGCAGGTTAAGAACTCAATCTCTGGAGTATGCTATAACTGGGCTTTCATCTTGTTACTTAGATGGACACTCCTGGAAAATCATGTAATCTTTTTGAGCTTTAGTTTCTTTCTTTATCAAACAGAATAACATGAGAAGTGACCTCATAATGGTAGAGGATTACATGAAATGATCCATGTAATGCATATGCCAAAGACTTGTAATAATTTTGGTTCATGTCACCATTATTGTCTCAGTAATTTTTCTTCCCAGAGCCTCTTAGCCAAGATAAATATGTGACATTTATGTTTATTGAGTAATTAGGTGCAAAAATGAAATATCACTATTTATGAGGTGTGTGTCTTTTTCAAAAAGTTTAAAATATCTTACAGTAACCTTGTGAGTTGGCTATGTCACCCTGAGGTGCTTTGATTACCAATTTTGAAATAGAATACTGGCAGGCATATATTTTAGCAATATTTAATTTTTCTGAAAATTTCATACAGGTGTATAATATATCTTGATCATATCATCCTCCCATTTCTCTTGAAGTCCCCAACACATTCCCCTTGGATGTCCTCTTTTTTATTAAGTTTTTAATTTTCCACTGAGTCCCATTGGTGCTGCCTACATGTGCATGGGTGTGGAGCCATTCATTGGATGAGGGTGACCCCCTAACAACTATATCCTCCCCTAACAGCCATCAACTACCAATAGTTCCTCATCTATAGGCAGGTCCTTTTGAGGCCTTACCCACCTGCCTACTGGAATGTTGACCGTCATGATCTTGTGCAGGTAACCATAGCTTCTGAATCCAATGGACATGCTATGCCCAATTTTGTTAACTCTTTTCCATCTTCTGGCACTTTTATCCCCCTCCCTTTTGCTTTTAGGAGTAGAAGAGTAATATAGATGTTCTAGCTAATGGTAGTCACTCTACCATCACTTTGATCACTTATAAATCTCTACATTAATTTTATCCACTGCAGAAAGAACAACATTGAAAGTACCATTAATATAAGGATATAAACATAATCATTTAGAGAGAAGTTTGATATGTCAATTTTGCAAAATAGTAGGAGTAAGTTCCTCTCAGGGCCTATAACCTCCTCATCTATGTGATCTTGATCAGATTTTCAGTCCCAGGGATGAGTTACCTCCTGTAAAGCAGGCCTCAAAATTAATCAGAGAGTAGTTGGTTACCCATAATAGTCATGCCAATATTGTACCAGCTGGAATAACTGGCCTGACAAGTCAGTATTGTAGCATGCAGAGACCAGCACTGGGCAAGATCATGGATGTCTTTTCTCCATGTTCAGGCTACATAGAACCTTTGGACAGTATAAAAGCTAGCCAGCATTATTTCAAAATATCTGTGATTTTATTAGACAGGAGCTGGGTATCAAAGAGGTTGGTTGGGAGAGTGGTTTCTATACATACAGCTGAGAAAATGTCATACCCAAAGCAATGACATTTTCTGGTTTTAGTGTCCCTCATTGACCAAAAGTCTCTCCTTTAAAAAGTTTTCTATGTGCTAGATTAAAAGAGAAAATGTTCTTCTTTACTGAGGTTCATAGCACTGACCTGTAATTCTAACTACTTGAATGATAGAGGAAGGAGGATTGCAAGTTGAAGGCTTGCTTAGTCTACAGAGTAAGTTCAAAGTCAGCCTGGAATACAGCTGAGGATACAATTCAGTTGTGGAGTGTTTGCCTAACATCCATAAAGCCCTGGATTCAATCCAAAAAAATGAAAATCAACCAAGCAGCATTTCTTTAGTCTCTTCTTAGACCCCCCCCAAACCGCACATTTTCCTTCCTCTTCTCATCATGTGTCTGTGTTCCTTTCCTTAGTTCAGGAGGAAGGTTTGGTTTGACTATTGAGATTCTCAATTTGATCTGGGGGGCAGCAGGAACACAGGGTGCTGAAAGATCATTTCTGCACACACCCTTTCTTTCTCCTAAGGAAACAAGAAATCATTTTAAATCAAGACTGCAGATGGTAACTTGTGGGCTCAAGCAGCCATAAGTTGAAGTGAATGAATCTCAACCATTGTTGTCCATAGATGTTCTCTGAGTTCTCCCTAGAGACTAGAGCTGACTTCAGTTTTGTTTGGTCACTCACATTCATTTAAGAGAAATCCGATGTGGGAGGAATAAGAAGGAATGAAATAGCAGACCTGTACATGTACTGTTGACTCTGGGCCTCCTTGGTGCTGGTCAGCAGAAGTTGGGAGTGGCTGGCTGGCTGTTAGCCCCAGCCTGCAGCATTTGCTTTGGCCATTGGGGGAAAGAGCACTTTGTGGAAAGCCAGCCTTCCCGGCCAAAGGCCTATTTTCGTCCCGAATCTTTTGAGTCCAGCCTGATGGCTGGCTCCAGGATCAACAGAGGCCATGGAAAATGGGACTGGATGCCTGGCAGCCATCACTGTGGGCTCTGTCTTCCTGACCAGGGCATTCAGTCCCATACCCATGAAGGCAGGCACAATGTGGAACCAGATGCCTTGTGGCATCAGGACAAGAAAGAGCTACTCTGCATGGTCACTGAATTCCAGACCTGGCAGGAAAGCATTGCTAGGCCTCGTCATTTCTCAGGCTATCCAGTTTAGAAAGGTGGATGTTAGGCAAGAGCAAACACAGCTCTCAAAGTACCTGTGCTCTCCTAATTAAAAGAGCACTGAATCATTGAGTCTGGCCCCATGAGAACAGCAGAATCCTTACTTCTGATCTTCCCTTTAGGAGCTCCCAGTCTTTCTGGGGACACAGGCAGGATATAATCAAGCTTATACAGCAGTGCTAAAGGAGTTGCAAGAAAAGTTACCGGTTCAGAGGAGTTGTGGACTGACTTAGGTTCTAAAAATGGGAATCAGAAAAGAGAGAGAGAATTGTTCTTTTCTTTTTAAAATAAAAGCTCATAGGATATAAACCCTTGGCAATTAGCCTGATGCCTATTTGTGGTCTACTGTAGGAAAGTCACCAACTGACAGATTAGATGGTCCTGCATCTGAATGTTCACTGTGACCTGAATTTCACAGACTAGTACAACTTGCTCAGAGCTCTGGCAGAACTAGAATAGTATATCAAGGTGCGAATGATTTCCATAAAGAACAAGTTTGCCTTATAACTTAACCTTACCCCAATCTAAAACCCATGTCTTCTCTTGCTTTCAGAATGGTGGAGCAGGTTTGTTCATCCAATGTGTCCCCCAGCTATGGAGTGTTATGAAAATAGAAGCTTCCAAAAACGTTCCTTGTCCTCATACATATCTGTCATAATAGATGGTTAAGATGATGAATGATCCGTTTTCTTTTTTTTTGTTTTTGTTTTTAATATTGCTCTTTATTATTATTATTATTTCCGCTCATACAAACTTAACGGGTACACTGGTCCCTTCCCTCCCTCCACCTCCCCTGACCCCCCTCCTCTCCCTCCTCCTTCCCCATCCCCCAGTGCCTCCCTCCCAGTGGCTCCCTCCCCCCAATCACCGGAGCATCCTTTAATGTGCATGCCAAACTCTCCTCTGGGTCCTCCTCTCCGATGAGGTGCAAAGACCCAAGGGCATTTCCCAAAACCCTTTCCTGTGTTCCCCTTAAGCTTAAAAACACTACTGTGACTGTCAGTCCCTAGCCTCCAAGGAGAATGATCTATCTTCTGAAGAGAGTAATAAAACCACAGCACTCAGCTTGGAACCAATTTCTGGGGTTTGTAAAAGATTAGGAGTGACTTCTTCCCAGAAACCTGAAGTCAATTCAGAGCAAGGTGAATGCTTGAATTTTGGAATAAAAACCCATGAAAATGAAGGGAACATTCCAGAAGCAAGGTGAATGTGAATTTCCAGTGTTTTATATCAGACTTGGTCATTTCAGATCCTAAAAAAGAGAATGTTTGGACTACAATGAAGATAGTAGGCTTGATAAGCAGAGAAACTCCTGATTTGACTAAGTCATCCTGAAAGACTGGGGAAATGAACAATATTAGAAGGTGGTGATCGCAATCTCCCAGTAATGACAACCCTTGCACAGTGGCTAAAGAAGAAAGTTGAAGCTCTATAAAAGAGTACAAAGGAAAAGTCAAGTTTCTAAACTTCTGAAGGAGCTAGCAGGCATGTGAGCTGGCCCAAACAATGAGGTGGCAATAGAGAGAGTTCAAAAAGTTTGTGAGATCTTTATGAAGAAATTCTTAAAGAATCCAGTTGAAAACTAGGAGGATTGCAAACCAATCTGAAGATAGAATGACTTCTGAGAGTTTCTGTTTCAGAAAGAAGTTCCTTCATTGTTCAAATTGAAATCTACTCTGAATCCTATCTACAAGAATGTAGCAGCAGCAGAAAACAAATGAATAACAATAAACCCAACCCCCAACCTCCCCCTCCCCAAACAATAGTTGTACATGTTAACTTCAGCAGTCAAGTCCTGTGGACACACTTAAGAGAAATTATTTAGAAAAGCAGGCTGTAGCAAATGTTTGTTGCAGATTGTCTTAATTGAATGACTAATGTGAAAAGACCCAGCCCATACTGGGAAGCACTATTCCCTGTGCAGGTAGATGAGATGTAGAGAGTTGTTTTAATGTTTGGCAAGCCAGCACGTTAGAAAGCAAACTCACAGCATCTGTCTTTGCCCCCCTCTCAGTTCTTGACTGTGGATATGATGTAGCCAGTTCCCTTGGCTCCCGATGCTGGTATAATTCTTCTGTCAATGGACTGTAACTTCTAAATCATAAAGGTTGTGTATTCATTGTAGCAATGTAATATGGAACTAAGACAACGACCAAACAACTCAATGGTATCCAAGGCCTTTCCCAATGTGGTTTCTACCTTATCTTGCAGCTAGCTTCTCATTCTTCTTGAAGCTTCTAGATTTCTGTATAAGCAAAATCATCTCCTGAAGCCCTTAAGAAAAGACTTCAAGTCATTTGTGGGCTTACAGGATTTGGGCCCAATTCTCTTCCCTTCTTTTGTGAATTTGGTATTTTCTGTGTGGTCTCTTCACTTTCTTAATGCCACTGTATTTTACTTAAGTAGATTTGTGATGAACACAGAATCTTTATTGTCCTAGGTCAGGGGTCTACTGAACACAGAATCTTTATTGTCCTAGGTCAAGGGTCCCTCATTCTACAGGGAGCCAGACTATTAATGTCAATTTTAAAAAACAATGTGTCACTCCTCTGCAGTGAGAGGAAAGAAAACAAGTATATGTAAATGGGTGGCCATGACTATGTTTCAACAAAACCCCTGAGGACTGAAACGTGATTTATATAGATTATTTGCTTGTCACAAAATATCTTTGTTCTTTGCTTTTCCATTTTTATTTATGTATTTGAGAGAGAGAGAGAGAGAGAGAGAGAGAGAGAGAGAGAATGCACGTATGCCACGAAGAGCACAGGTGGAGTTCAAAGGATAAATTTCATAAAACTATGTGGCCTTCTGCGGATCAAACTCAGGTAAGTAGGCTTGGGTGAAGGTGCTTTATCCACTGAGCTACCTTGCTATCTTGTCAATCTCTTCTTTTGCACTTTTGACTATTTGAAATGCAAAAGTCATTCTTAGCCTGTACTCCTCACAAAATTAAATAGTGAATTAGTGCTCTAGAAGACAGAACTTAAGTTATGCAGTGGAAAGGAAAGGTAGGGATATTTGGCTCAAATTTTAAAAAGTTTAACCAGTTGTAGGAAAATGGGACAACCAGCTTATTCAAAAAGTTAGAAGTACTACCTGTCCACTAAAAGTATCCAAGCGCCCACTGGTTAGGGTTGTCATGGGAAGAGGCAGAAGGTCCAAGGGGAGATTGGTCTTGATGATTTGTACACATGTAGGACGGTCCTTTTGTCAGAATGTTTCTTCTTCCATATAGCACAGTGGGGGACTGGCTGTCTCCCTTCTAATTCTGAAAGCCTGTGTATTTGTATTTGACTCGTTCCCACCTAGTATTGATGGTATCATCTCCATTTGTTTTCCAATTTTTAAAAGGTTTGCATCTCAGTCTCCTTCCAGTAACCAAGGGGTTAATGTCAAAAGGGCAAGGTTCATCAGGCAGTTGTGGCACTGTTGCCTAGTAACCATGAGGGGCAGCGCAGATATTCTGCAGAAGGCTTTGTGGAAAGATAGTCTGACCCAACTATGGGGACAGAGTAAAAAACAAATGAGGTAATATATGTGAAACACATTATTAACTATAACAGCCTTTGATTCTGTCTCCCAGCATATGGGATCAACTTTTATTTCTCTTCTAGGAAATAAAATTTGCTTCAAGAGATTTCGGTTCCTTCCTGTCCCCCCCTTCACAGTGGTTTGGTCCTGCTTTTCAGAATAGCATCCTTTCAGTCAAACCTCTATAGCAATCTGCTCCATCTAGTCTCACAGATTATTAGGCCTTTTATGGTCTTACTGTTCTTTCTTCTCATCTGTTTCTGAACCCAGAAAGGGTTTGAATGTCATTTTTCTGGGAAGCATCCCGTGAACCTCCCCCCCCACCATGCATAGCAGTGGTTTGCCCTATCTGCTGAGCGCAAGCACCTTTCTCATCCTGTCTCACACCAATGATTAGATCCTGCGTCACTGAGCATCGGGGGCTTCTTTTAGCCCCGCCTCCGGGGTCTAAAGTGGTCTGATCCTACCTCACGGGTCCTTTCTGATTCCCCCTTCAGCATTACCATCACTAATGGTATGGTCCTTATTATCAGGTCCTTTTTGTCCCCCACTGGTCTTCTGAGAAGCAGCTTCATCTCATTCCTAAGGCATCCTGAACCCCTCAATGCCTGGACCCTGCAGGAGCTTTGTAGCTGCATCAAGTGGGTTGAATAATGGCCAGAAGTTGCTCTTGACGGCTTCAGACCTTTTCTGACAACTCATTTCTGACCAGTTGAAACCTATTTGAATCAGTTTAAGCTAATTCTGCCGAATTGGAGCCTGAGATCCATCAACCCAGGAAGATGACTGAAGATGATGCTGACTCAAGCCCAGACAAGGAACCAGGTACTTATGAAAATCGAATCTGAGCTGAGAGCAATGAAAGAAAATAGATCAAATGAGGTGACAAGAAAATACAGGAAACAGGTTTGGATGAGGAGAGGATCAGAAGAGATTAGTTGTACCCGAAGGGTTTTTTTTTTTTTTTAAGTTAAGAAGTCATTTCCAGGAGACAGTGCAGGATTTGAGGCTCTGCATTGGTGCATCTGAGAGGCAATATGGATGTTGACCTTATCTACTAGTCTCATGGGCTGGAACTAAGACTGGCTGGTCTGTGGTTCAGGGATGGGTGCCTGGCTCTGTAGGCAGCTTATACAGCCATTCTTTGTGTCTGGCTCACCTCAGGCTGCAATTGACAGTTCCAAATTATGAATGACATCCTTTTCACCCCTTTACCTGTAATGTAGTTATTTAGGAGTGCTCCTTGGATTCCTAAAGAAGGAGGGGGTGATAAATTTTAAATAGCTAATTCCAGTAGGTAAGACAAAATGTGAATGAGTGAAGTGATGAGCACTGAGATGAAGGATGTATTTGCTCTGCAATTTTTTTTATGAGATGGCTGCAGAAGGTGGCAGATTGAGAACAGGATCCGATTTATCTGTGAGACTGGTTATCCTCATGGTTTATGTCTTGATGTAGAAATTGAACTGTGTCATCTGAATTTCTCCTAGGTGCTTGTGCTTCTGTCCTTTATAGGAACTGCAGCAGAAAGTGTAGGGACTGAAGGCCACTGAGAATGAAAAATTACCTTTTCAAGGCTGCGTCACTCCTGATGTGTTTAAATCTCTGGGCAAGCTGGTGCTTTGATGACAAGTGGCAGTGGCATACTGCTGCAGAATCCAGCGTGGGGTTGGAGCTGCTTGTTGCGCTGTTCAGAAGGGACATGCAGATCAACTGTAAGATGAAAAGGAAGCTTTCCTAGAATGTTCCAGAAACTTGACTGCCTAGGAGGGAAATCCATCCTTCTCTCTCTCTCTCTCCTCTCTCTCTCTCACTCTCTCTCCCCTTTCCTTCCTTCCTTCCTTCCTTCCTTCCTTCCTTCCTTCCTTCCTTCCTTCCTTCCTTCCTTCCTTCCTTCCTTCCTTTCTTCCTTCCTTCCTTTCCATTTATCTATCTTTCTTTTTGAAAGACTTGTTAAGATTCTATGAGGTGAAAGATGTCTTTTAGGAAGATGGCTTCAGTTAGCCACTGCCCATTTCTGGAAGGGAGGATGGCAGCCATTTTATTAAAGGCAGTCATACCATCTTCTCTAAGCTTTGAGTGTTGTCTCTGCTGTTATATGGACTGACAACAAAATTTCTAGTGACTTGTTTTGCTTATTTCTAAAATAAACATAATATGCTTTTTGGAGGATAGTAGTTCCCATTCAACAGTATTGTTTGATTAAACTAGATCACAGGACAGGGATTATTTGTGTGTGTAGAAGGTCAATACATAATTTACTTTGATAAAGACAATTTATTCTGGAAATTTTAGCAATGTTCTCTTACAAATGAAACTGCTAAACTTTGTGAGGATCAAAGGAAAAATTATTCCTGGGTGTAGCTTTCAAACTATAAAGTGTAAGTGTACATTTTTGTTATTGTTGTAATAATGTGTTGATTATAGAGCTAGAAAAGCCACAGTCTGAAATGTCTTCCAATGTTGCAGACTCACAGGTCTCTCTGATTCCAGATTCACTTCTTCCCCTACTTCATACTGGACCTGTGGTAACAAGAGGTCCTGAGATGTGGTATGAAGCACAATAAACCACAGTGACCACAGACAGAGGACAGGAGGCAGGAACTGGAGGATCATGTCAGAGATTTAGGGATGAGTGGAATGAGGTGCTGTGATCTGTTTTTCAAACTATAAACTTGTAAGAATTGTCTGATGGCCAGATAAGTGTGGGTTCCCTTGTCTAGATTCTGTTCCTTACCATGTGAAAAGCAGTATCAGGTGAAGAAGGAAGGACAATGATGTGGGCTTCTAAAAATGAGTCCTAGTGTTGCCACTTAAAGATGGGGGAGGTGGGAGCAGAAGGAGCAGCAGAACCTCAACTGTAGGGGCCATAATATTCCCATGGATAACTGTGTTTTGTAGTTAGAGTTTTGAGGTAGGAAATTTATCTCTCTCTCTCTATCTCTATCTATCTATCTATCTATCTATCTATCTATCTATCTATCTATCATCTATCTATCTATCTATCTATCTATCTATCCAGATATAAGTATAACTTGTTGAATTTATTCTTTGACAATTTGATATGTTGATAGTAGTCCCTCTCTCTCTAGTCTTCCTCTCTTATTATGCCCTCTCCTTTTACAAGATCTCTTTACACATTCTTTTGGTTTGCAACCCTCTGAATTTAACCAGGATCATCTGGTGTGTTCCTTGGTGGGTATACAACTATGTTATAATACTTTTCCTGGGGATATGTCTTTTCACTCTGGATAGAAAGTAAATAACAGATCAAAATGGTATTACATCAAAGTCGAATGAATGAATTTATTTGGGTTATTTACAAGAGTAGGGGTGAAGTTACTTTCACTCAAAGGCAGTTATATCACCAGAAACCACACCCCAACATGGGTGACACTCATGGAAGCTGCAACCCTGGAGATCTCTGTTGCATGAGTTGCTCCTAGAAGAGTCTCCTGTAGAATTTTGGGTTGCTCAGAGTTTCTTCCAGATGGCTTGCTGTTCACAGAGTCTTCTCCTCCCCAGCAGTTATTTATTGTTGTCTTTACCTTGGGGAAAGTCCCACCACAACCTTGTTAATTTGAGGAACTTCTCCAGACTAACAAGTAGTTTATTTTCTGAACCTTTCTTCAGAATGATATGTTTCAGATTGTTGCACCCTTAGGTGCAAAGTCCAAGAGCATTAAATTATGTACTATGCAACAACCAAAGATAATGTCTCTCCATATCTCAGAATCCATCAATAGTCAACAGCTCATCAGGGAGGGATAGGGCCTCTGTTTTGGTAAGATTCTTTGACTTATATGTAGACAGACAATATGTAGAGCAGAGAAGAACATAACAAAGATTTTTATTTTTATGTTCTGTGAGCAAGATGGAGGAAGTTTAAACTAGAATGTTGTTTCTTTAGTCAGATTCTGAAATATGATTTTTTTTATTTCAGCTCATACAAACTTATTAGGTACACCAGTTCCCTCCCTCCCTCCTCCTCCCCCCATACCCCCTGCTCCCCCTCCCCACCCCTCTCCCTCCCCATCCCCCAGTGCCTCCCACCCCAATTCCCAGAGAGTCCTTTCTTGTGCATGTCTGATTTTCCTCTGGGCCCTCCTCTCCGATGACGTACAAGGACCCAGTGGCCTTTCCCGAACCCTTTCCTGTGTTCCCCTTAGGTATAGGAACACTGCTGTGGCTGCCAATCCTTTGCCTCCAAGGATCTTGGTGCCTTTAGCAGATGCTAGACTTTGTGAGGTCAACAGTGTGTTGGACATTGCGCAGGGCATGCAAAGTCCAATTATGATTGCTTCAGCCCTAACTAGTATAGAGTATCTTACATATCATTGCTCCTCCCATCCTTATGCTCTTACACTCTTACCGCCCCCTCTTCCGCAAATGTCCCTGAGCTTCAGGATGGGAAGAGATTAGTCTGGCCTAGTTCTAGGTGGTTGATATAGAGTCTCTGAAGTTCTGGATTGTGGTTTGTTGATTTTCTTTTGCAGTTTTGCTGCTCCTGCAATGCCCTTCACTCCATCTTGGTGGGCATTGTATGTTACCCCCTGGCCAGAGACAAAAAGCTGTTAGAGTCTTGTGATAAAAGCACATTCAAAGGTAGATGTAATAAAAGTGGGAAACCACAGTGAAGGAGGGGTCTATCACCCATTTGCAAAATTGTTACTTTTTATCTGCCAGACTATATGCCCTCCTCTTCTGGTGAGATCACACCCCCTCAGTAGTAAATGACCAGGAACAAAAGTCTGTGAAGTTAATCAGATGTCTCATTACTTATTTGGGTCCTTGGTGGAGGCCTATTTTCCCTGCTGTAACATGGTCCCTTCTCTCCTTGTTTCTGGTGTGGCCCTCCTACCCCATCCCTCCTGTTCATAATCCTTGGAATTACTGTCTCTAGGTGGGCTGGGTGTGTTTGGTACTAGGAGCCACCTATTAGGGAGTACATACGGCGCTTAATTTTCTGGGTCTGGGATACTTCACTTAATATAATTGTTTCTAATGACATCCATTTCCCGGCAAATTCCAGTAATTCATCATTTTTGATGGCTGAGTAGTACTCCATTGTATAGATGTACCACAGTTTCCTTATCCACTCGTCAACTGTTGGACACTTGGGCTGATTCCATGACTTTGCTATTGTAAACAGTGCTGCTATGAACATGGTCGTGCTTGTGCTATCGAGGTGAACCTCTGCTGTATGGGGGGTTATTCCCAAAAGTGGAATAGCAGGGACATATGGCATGAAATATGATTTTTTAAAACTACTACTTTTATTGAGCACTTACTCTGGGCCAAGCCATCAGCTATCTGTTTCCTTCTTGGAAGGCCTACAACCTTCTTGGGTCCCTTCCTTACTTTTCCATGAGGTAAATGTGTGGTCACTAGGTCGCTCAGGTACATTGTGGTCAAGTTTCAATCTTGCAAAGAGACATCCTTGGTGGTAGACCACAGAGCTCTGTACCTGCCTCTGATTTGGTTTCAGCATTTTAATCATATCTTGTGTGGAGATGTAGAATGGCACGCACATAAAGTGGGAAGAGGGAACTTGAATTTGTGGGGAAGCCTTGATATCAGAACCAGGAATCTGAAGGGTTCACCAGACCACAAAGAAAAATATGGAAGAAACCAAATAAATTTGATAAGAACAACTGTGACATTTTGTACTAGTTTCATAGAACAAAATTTCAAATTTGCAACTCTATGCAATGAGTATATGCTTTAGGTGGTCACCAAAACAGTGAAGAAGTTAACACAAACTCATGCTGCATTAATAATAGTATAGAGCCAAGTATACAAGAATTGATTATTTTACTCTGCCCTGCATTTGGAAAACCAAACGTCAACTACTTGGATTGCTGTTATTTTTTTGTTTGTTTTATTAAAGGAAGAAGACAAAATAGAGGTTAAAGAGAGAAGCCTGGAGGAAGAAGTAGCGCACTATTGTTGTCTTCCTCATCTTTTGACACATTGTGGCAAAGAGGATGTTATCTATATGAATTGACTCCAGGAGATAGAACTTGGAAAACTGGGTGAGCATCACTGCAGAGCTGAGACAGAAGTGAATGAACTCCCTGTGATAGGAGACAACAATGCTTTTATTAGTAGATGTTGTGTGTTTGTGACTTAGGCTTGAGTCCTCAAACACAGGGTTAGTTTCTTGAGACGTTGACTGGTGGTCAAGAGGATGATAACCAGAATGGAAAGATGCTGTGGAGGTGGTGGTAGGGAACTCTGATAAGAACTAGTGAATCCAAGGAAATTCTGGGGTTAGCAAGGGTATCACTGAAGCAACCAGGGTAATACTGAAGCACTCAGCATGTATACTTGGTGCTATTTCATACATTTTTCTGAACTTTTATGTATATTTATATTTTTTGTTTTGGAGAGAGGGTTTCATGTATCCAAAGACAGCTTTAGATTCCCTCTGTAGCTGAGGTTGATCTTGAACTTCTGATCTTCTTCTATCTGCCAAATACTTGGATTTCAGCAGTGTGCCACCATATCTGTGTTTTTTTGCCTGTGTACAGGTGCTAGTGTGTGTGTGGTGGAGTTTATAGATGTGTGTGTGTGTGTGTGTGTGTGTGTGTGTGTGTGTATGTGTGTGTGTATAGAAGAGGGTACTCTTCTGATGTGCCTGTGGAGACCCCAAAGGTGACTTTGGGAATCATCTTGGATTGCTCTACGTCCCTCTGGGATTTCCCCAGTTTCTACTCTCAGGAACCCCCCCCCCTTGCCCAAACTCCCTCCTTCAGTATTTTTATGTGGGATCTGGGATCCAAACTCAAGTCCTCTGTTTACTTGCAAAGCAAAGGCTTAACTCCTGAGCCTCCTATCAAGTCCCTGTTTTTTGTTTGTTTTGTGGTGGTGGCGGCAGCAGTTACAATCAAATTCTGGACCTTATGAATCCTAGACAAGCACTCTACCAACTGAACTACATCCCCAGACTTTGTGTGTGTGTGTGTGTGTGTGTGTGTGTGTGTGTGTGTGTGTGTGCGCGCGCGTGCGCGAGCGCGCGTGCGCGAGTGTGCACACGCGCGCACATGTTTAAGTACAGGAGAAAACTGAGGCTCAGTGAGGTTATGTGAGTTGCTCATGGCTATGCAGCTAATGAGTGACCCCAGGCAAGCACACAGGAGTGCCACAAAGGGAAATGTGTCGCAGGCTTTTCACTCTTACCAGATCACATCTCCAATTGAGTAACATTCTGGTCTTGCCAGAGGCGAGTCAAGACTGCACAAGTGCGTCATGCTGGGCTGGGTGCCTGGAGTCGATGAGAGTATCGTGAAGATATATGATCAGCCCACAGCCCAGCAGGTCCTGGAGGATGGGGTTGGAACACAGCTGAGCTATTACACAGGCCAAATGGCATGAGTGCTTATTCATAATGCCTGTACCTTCAATGGAAAGTTGTCCTTCACAGATGCTTGGAAGGACACATCTGCAAGAAGACTTGGAGATCTTCTCTTTAAGGATAAAGAAACTGGTCTATTGAGAAGAAGGAGTGTCTCCAGGTTTCCTGCTTAATAATTTCACCTGTGATGGTGCCAGGATTTTAATTTTTGATGTAATCTAGAACATTTAGGATTAGAGCAGATTCGTTTTTGAAGCTTGACCAATTCTCTTGCAAAACTTACCACACTAGTTCAGAGAAACAAAATAGATATACAATGCTGTGGATTTTTCCCCCTTGATTATCCTAGAAGCCAGCAGAAAGAAAGTAGAAAGACATACACACTTTAGAGTCAGTCAGATTTGGTTTAATACCTTGATAGTGCCCAAGGGAGATTCTGTAACATTTTGGGGCCTCATATTCTTCACTTGTGAAAATGGGTATAACTTTATTCTTGCCCCCTTGGAGTCATGTATACCTGGGAAAGTTCAAGTGGAGAGAACCAGAGAGCAATCCTATTTGGATATACAGATTTGAGGGTTAATAGCCAAGTGGTTTGTATATAGTCACACACATGCAAAGACATTGCCTAGGTACACGGATCTCTTTCACATAACAACTCTTTAGGTAGCTGAGGATAGGAGATGTTCACTCACATTGAAGTATTCTAGGTTTGATAAGTCTATATATTAACCTCTCAACTAAACTCATTTAAGAATCTTGAATTTGTCTTGGATTCCAACCTCTTTGTTAGCTGAATTATCCTTTTGAGGTTGAATCATATTTGTTTTTTGTCATTCTCAATATATGATGTTCTAACACTAAACACAGTGTAGTGAGTATAAGCATCCTAAGATCCTATTACTTCATATTTAGTTTCCGGAGCTCACTGTGATGTGTGTGTGTTTGTGTGTGTGTGTGTGTGTGTGTGTGTGTGTGTGTGTGTGTGTGTGAGAGAGAGAGAGAGAGAGAGAGAGAGAGAGAGAGAAAGACAAAGAGAGAGAGAGACAGAGAGAGACAGAGACAGAGAACTGAGACACCTAGGTCTTTTAGTAAGCACCACTAGTAAACCATATTGTTCCTCTCCCCATTATAAAATAGTAATTCTATGTGGCAGTGACTCTCCTAAGCTTTACCTGGTAAAATTGCTAAAAAGTATGGATTTTAGGCCAATCTATATTCCATTTGTTGTAGAGAAGGTTGGTATAATATAATCAGTTTCCATTTTCTTTTCTTGAAACAAGGTCTTGCTATGAAGTTCAGGCTGGCCTCTAATTTGTGATCCTCTTGCCTTGGCCTACTAAGTGCTGGGATTAGAAGTATGTGCCACCACATGTGGATTACAATTTAGTTTTATAGACCTTCTTTTATAGACTCTTTATTTTCAATATTGGGGATTGAAGCTAGGGCTTCTTGTTTTCTGTATAAGTATACCCAGTCCTTTTAACTTTTTGTTTTGAGACAGGATCTTACTAAGTCTGATAGTCTGACTTTAACTCATTAAACAGCCTAGATTGCTGTTGAACTTATGTATCTGCCTACTTTAGTCTCTAGAACACCTGGACTTACAGGTGTGTGCTAACACAATCAGTTTTTATATTCTTACTTTTCTTTTTTTGCAAGATCCCTCAGAAGTTTTTATTTGTGTAGGTCATGTCTAATGATACTTAACATGTGTTGGAATTGAAAACAGAATTGAAAAATTTGCTAATTCAGGAACAACAATGATAAACTCGAAACATGTTCAAGAAAACATGTCTTTAAATGGAAAATAATTTTTATGTCCCAATGAAAAAAAATATGAATCATGTTGCTTCATTTTTTTGGTAACAGTCATTGGAGTGTTATGCAGAAAACTCTGGACTGTCATGTTTCCTCACTCTGTCTTTCACTACATCATGTTATGACATGGTCTCTGAAAATTTTGCTGTGAGAGAATGAGGGTAAAATAGCAAGTAGCCTCTCAATATTAGGTCATTTTCAGCTTATGAAACTCCAAAAAGGGTTGTGGAGCTCTGTTGCTGTACCATATTGTTCTGTTTTTTTAGATTAATAAGCACATTTTTTCATCAATGCATATCTCTAGAACCTCCAATTTGTTCCATTAAAATAAATCCCACTTTTTACACAAAAGGACAAATGTTTTATAGTTCTACTACTTATATGGGCTATCAAAAATAGTGAAATTCAGAATAATATAGTGGATATCAGACATGGGGACAGGAGGAGGATAAGGAATTTCTGTGTAAGTGGTATGAAGTTTCGGTATGAGAAGATGAGAAAGTTCTGGTAATGGACTTCTGCACAACGATGGGAATATGCTAAACACCACTGAACTTGGCACATACAAAAGCTTGAATAGTAAATTTAAAGTTCTGTATATTTTGTCATGATTTAATGAACCAAAAATACAGATTTGGGACGCTTAGTCACCGGTTTTCTGTTTTGGTGAATCTGGAGTGAGGCCTACAGACTCTGTTCTAAGAAGCATTTCAGGCTGTCCTTGAAAACACTCAAAAAATCCCATTCTGCGGTCAGGAGTGAACCGTGTCTTCCCCATCTTTGTGCCCAATAGTGATCAGCCCCTAGTATGATGCTGCCCTGTCATCCTGTCAGGCAACCAAGAGGTTTGCCTCATCACCTGACAGATAGTGCCCAAATGGAACAGAGAAGGTAAGAACACTTTCTCCTTGTCTATCCATTTTCTGGAAGATGCTTGTGTGCTCTGGCCTACCTTTAATGAGGAGGAACCCGCAACAGGAAGTAGAAGGGACATTGATGATTTCTGCTTGTTCCCTCCAAAATGACG
Organism: Typhlomys cinereus; assembly: GCA_023101885.1. NCBI lineage: Eukaryota > Metazoa > Chordata > Mammalia > Rodentia > Platacanthomyidae > Typhlomys > Typhlomys cinereus. The sequence continues at coordinate 678,055 of JALPQD010000396.1, read as the reverse complement.
TCATGTGTCATCCATTGAATGATACTTCAGGTAGACTAGAGAGACTGCAGAATACCAAAGAGTGAAAAAGAGAACAAAACATAACTGACAGCATTATTTCCTCTTTGGATAAGGAAAACACATAATATGCAGGACAAGGTTATATGCTGCATAAGTAAAACTTGAAAATTCTACAGATATAAAAACAAATAGAGAAGGCAGGATGGGAGAACAGAAAGGGGAAATGGAGGGAGGATAGGAAGAGGGAAGGAGGAAAGTGAGGATACTTACTCATTGAGTTTGTATAACTACGTAAAAAAGAAAAATATGAATAAAATTGAAAAATAAATGGTACTCCAGATACTCAGGCCATCATATGGAGAATATATCATATTCTTGTATGGACTGTCCATTTGCAAATTTACCTACCCATTGCAATTTATTTATAAAATGATGATCAATTCTGCCAGTAGTTTTGCAGTCATTGGTGGGTATACTCAGTGGTGAGATATTTCTGTTACCAGCTGTGCAAATTTCTAGCTGGAGTCCAGCTCTCACTTTTGTTTCAGCTTTTATGCTACAGAGAAGAACCAGTGCATGGTCTGTTTAGTGCCATATTACGTTTCTGCTGATTTTCCTGCAGAAAATGGCCGTCTAGCATAGTGGTATCTAGTTCATTTATGTGCAAGAAGCTGGATGTGCCTAGTAGAGAAACTATGCAAATCACATGAGCTGTTAGCTGTGATATTGCCATTAATGAATACATGTTAAATATGCTTTCTCGAAACAGAAGCATGTATAAACAATGTTATGTGCTAATTGGTTGATGAAAATGCAATAGGAAGCTTCCCAGAGGTTGCTTGTGCTTTTCCACATGGTCCCACTAAATCAATGTTTGCCACAATTTCATAAAACTTATCGGTTGTTAATCACAAGATTTGGTTGCATATAATTTTGATTACCATCAAACATTCTGAAAACATAAAATTCATATGTATTGATGAGAAAAATAATGAGATCTCAACCAAAAAGCAACGGAACAGAAAAAATATGCCATGCATATTAGTATTATTGGAATATTTGTTTTACAAGTGATTAAGGAATTGAAATTGAAATAATGATGATAATATCAAGATCAAATACTCTGCTAGTCAGAGTGCATTCTTGCATACTACCAGTGGGTGAAATCAGTATAGCATTTTATGAAGTGTTTTGGTGGTCTCTATCAACAGCTCTAAAATGAAAATATCTCGACTAAGAAATTCAACTTGTAAATATATCTTCTGAGGAAGTTTCCATTTAGACAAAGCTTTATGTACTTTAAATACAATGTTTATAAAAGAAAATGTGAATGAAAATAGAAGTGCCTGTGAATAGGGGGATGACTTTAATATGGATAGAACAGCATGAAAGATTAACAAAACCACCAAAGTATCTTCAAAGAACAGTTAATGATATGGGAAAGATTTTTGACTTGATTGAAATAAAATAGATAGCATATCAGTTAAGAGTTAGATTATACTGAAATTGCATATACAAAAGTAGGCCAAGTTGAAAATAAATCAGATTGAACATGAACATTTTATTATGTCTCTTCCTAACTTTTTCTCAGTAGACACGTACTTCAACCCCTTATAGTCAGGAATGTTTTAGAAGGTGGGATAATGAGTCACAATGGGGAATCGTGTCTGACTAGGCTGAGCCAGATCAGGAAGAAGAGACCCAGTTTTGGCAATTCAAAGAAAGGGAATATTCAGACTTCTGTGAAAAGCAGATAAACTGGTGTCGATTTTGAAAAGCTTCAAGAAAAAAATGACGTTTTAACTGAGTCATTAAAAAATGTAAAATTTTAAAGTGGAAGATAAGGGTATGTGTTGATATTTTATTTTTAGCTTCTAAATGACAGCAATGTCATCGTAGGCTGCAAAACTAGTGACTTTAAGAGACATTGAAAGTGATTTTCCTTTATGATGGACATACTTGGAGTTTTCTGTACTATACCCTAAGGTTCAGGCAGGTTTTTGAGTTCTGATGCTCTGACCTTGATTCAGTAGAGAATAGAGATACAAAGCCATTTAAAGTAGTCTATATTATTTTGACAAAATGGATTTGTAGTGTGGAGAATGAATTAAGGGTGGTATGGAACTGAGAAGATATTGTGGAAGGAATGAGAAAGAAACAAATATTCTTAGAGTGCTTGTTAATTATAGTAGTACTTACCTCATTTAATTTTACCTAATGTACCTGACCCCAGAAACTGGGCAATCATTCCAGTGCTGCCTGTGGGAAGCAATGAAGGCCTAAAGAATGGAGGGTAGTAGAGGTGGAGAGAAGTATCTATTGGTGGAAATAAAATCAGAAGTACAGGGATTGTTCACTGACCTAACTCTAACACAAAGAGAGGTATAAGGAAAATTTGTACACAGTATTGTACCAAAAGTAGATGAAATATGAGTTAAGATAGTGTTTTGCAAACTGCAGACCACGGTGCCAGTAGAGGGTGCTTAGAAGCTTTGTGCTTGTACTATCTGGCAGGATTCAAAGGCTATTCAAAGAGTTGGAGATGTAAGAGGAAGTATATACTGGATGGAAGAAAGTATTACTTAAGTCTCCTGTTTGCTTTGTGTATGCCGATTTCTACTTTCCTTGAGTGCAGTGAGTAGATATCATGTGTGTCCATGTTTTTAGATGTAATCACTATCTCTGGAAGAACACACAAGAAGTTTTCCATAGAGATTTCATCTAGAAAGGGAAGCCTAGTAAGAACAGGAGGAACACTTACTTTCATTTGTATCTCTGGTCTTTTATTGCACACATGCTATCTATCTCAAAGAAAAAAAACTATGTGGTACATTGAAAGAAAAATGTCCCTCCAAAACATTTTCATCTGCTGAAATATAACCAGAAAGTGTCACCTGTCCTATATCCTCACTTGTTCATAAAGGTTTTTTCTGGCCATTGCAACTCATATTCTATCTTTTTGGGCCACTTGTTAAGGAATCCACCAGTGGTCAAAATGAAACAGAGATAGCAAAGGAAGGTTATTCATGGAAGAAATAAGTGGATAAGGGGATATATTATGTGAAGCAGGTTCCTGGTGTTAAGAGCGTTTCTAATGCTAATATTTATTCATGCTGTGAGTAAAATAGAGATTTGTGTACTGGTTAAAGATAGAGGAGAAGAAACCTGGTGAGAGAGGAGAAGTTGAAGTAAAGAGACAAGGATATAGAGCTGTGAGTGCATGTGTTGCTCTGGAAATATTAAGAAATAGTTCTGAAAGCTTGAGCAGACTTCTGTAAGTTACCGGACTTCAAAACAACCACTGGGCCATTTATATCAGGTGTTCTTCATCATAAGTCTCTTTGGATCTGCTGAGATTTATTAGGCCCATTCAGTACATTTCAAATGCTTGTTGTGAGCAATGCATAGCATAGAGTAAGAGTCGTGGGTACAATGGCACAACTGAAATTTACAAAGGGGAAAAAGCTTCTGTGAGGATCAATGGTGGGGCAATATAAACTTTGTAATGGATTAGGATCCAAGTGTCGTGGATTCTAACAGAGCCAATATAGTGCTTGGTTCCTAGTAGGTGCTCAGTAAGTGTTTGTGACATAATTCGTTTATTGAGCACCTCCTATCAATCAAGCACTGTGCTAGACTCTGGGGCCACATAGTGAGTTAGATAAAGTGATTGTTTTTGCGATGTTTATGTCTAGTTGTAGTTCCAGAAGGATGATTAACCATAATGGAGGCACAAACAAGAATGAGAGAGGATGCGCTCAGGAAATGGACTGCATTGTGTGTTAGAGGAGGAAATGAGACAGACTTTATTCAAAAATATTAGGGAGAGAGGTAGGGAGATAGAAGTGGAGAGACTTTAACATGAATGATGAGAGGACTGAGCACATTGTTCTTAGTAGAGAGCACAGGGATAGGGATCGATGGTGGTGAGCAATGGAAAAGAAATCTCTGAGATTCTAGAGGGGAGTGAGAAGCAAACTGGTCAGCATCTCCAGGATAAAACTGTTGTGTCATTGAGAACTCTCCTGAAGGAGGGAATCTGGATTTGCTTTTTCTTCAGGAGGCAACAGAACAGGAAAGGACAGTGCTTGAAGTTGTGGATTACAGCTGTCAGGTCAGTCAGAGAAGATAATTACTTGTGCTGGAGGGATCTGACAAATAAGGAGAAATCATGACATTAAGAAGAGGAGTGGTGAAGGCAAGGAAGAAAAAGCCTGTAGTACAAAATAAACAGCCGCTGAGTATGATATGTATAAATAGAACATGGCACAGGTGAAACCATTTGGGGAGATGTGGCCTTGGATGATGAATAATTGCCATGGAGGAAAATGTTACTGGGGATGAGTGAAAGAAACAGGGTTCTATGGTTAATTCCCATGGATTTTGAAGTCCTGGGAATCACAAAAGGCTTGCATCAGAAGTTTGAAGTTCAGCTAATGTTTGGGAGAAAGTAAGAAGATGCCAGAGATGAAACTAGTGGGTAAGGGAACACTACTATCTTAGATGCCATCTATCTTCCCTCTTAGCTCAAAGGGTAGATGAGCAGAGATGGGCTATACACCTACCTGTATGCTAGGCTTCTTTTCCTCAAAGGGTTGCTAGGGACAATGCTAAGATGACTCAGGTTGCATAAAGCATCAAACTGTGACTGCTAGTCAAGCCTGTCCCAGCAGTCCTCATGGGATAAAGACCCAGACAACAAGATGAGGTGATGCGTTATCTGTGGCTAGTCAGTAACATGTAACTACACAGAAACATTGAAAAGTGTAGGGATGGAGATAATAGAAACAATGAAAAGTGAAGGGATGAGGATAAACTGAGTCACGCAAAGAAGATGGGAACAATATGTGGTGGGCTGAGTTATTCATGGAGAGTGTGGTGAGCTGCTGGTCAGTTCCAAGTATGGTAGCAAATAAAAACATGGCAAACAGTTTAGCTTAGCAATACGGCAAGAGGACTGCCAAGCTAGGAGTTTGCATTTTCCTTGTGTTTAGGAGAGATTTTCAAATAAAAGTTTGGTTCACAGTTGACTACAGGGTTTATATCTCGTCAAGGCAGATATCACAGAGGAAGAGTAGAAACAGATAGTCATTTCCATATATGGAAGTACCTATGAGGAAAATACAAAGAAAGTAAGGAATGCCTTTGGAAAAGTCAGAACTGCCTTCTCCATAGTAACTACAACAAACAATGATTATAGTGATTAAATAGTTAACACCTGTATGGTCTTACTCTATGCAAGATGCTGTTTTAAGCATTTTGTGTATATTAATCCTCTTAATACTTATAATATTGTGAGGTACCTATATTAATAAGTACCTATATTGATCATTTTATTACTGTAATGAAATACATGAGGCAAAGTACTTGATAAAACAATCAGGTTTGTTTAGACTCCACATTCTTCAGGTTCTCAAGGTAAAGTAACCTTGCTAACAGGGTCCTAAGCTTATATAAGTATCATACAGCATGAGATGGGGAGTGTGTATGTGACTATCTGTTCTCTCTCTCTCTCTCTCTCAATATCAACCTGCTAGAATTCAATCATGGGGTCCATCCTAATGACCCTATATAAATTTACTCACTTTTCAAATATCTCACCTTTAAACACCTTGACAAGGTTAGTTTTCCTTCCTTTTAATACTTTAAAATGGACATTGCAATTTCAACAGGGCTAATAACTCAGTGGGTAAGGTACCGACTATAAACCCGACAAACTGTGTTGAATCCCTAGAGGCCCACACAGTGGAAGGAGAGAACTGACTTCCAAAAGTTGAACTCTTACCTACACCTGTATGCCATATTACTCATGTGTGCACCTTCTCTATTTCTCTTTCTCCTTCTTTCTCTGAAATAAAGCCTCAAGGGCCCTTCAAATCATAATATACTTATTGAAGTATAATATCTCTGTTGTGTTCCATATTAGACATATTAGAGCACGTGCCTAGCATGTGCAAGGCCTTAGGCTCAGTCTTTTTTTTTAATATTCTTTTTTTATTATTATTATTATTATTTATTCAACTGTGTGCATATGCGTGTGTATGTGCCCGCGGCGTGTGTGTCTCTGTGTGTGTGTGTGTGTATGTAGAACCACGGACGAATTCGCGAACCACCATGGACCCCTCCACATCCTTCTGCCCCGGGATTCACAGGCTCCGCCCTACCAGGACCAGAAGCGCAGGCCACCCCCGCTTCCGCCTGGCGTCTATACGTGGGATCTGGGATCCGAACTCAGGACCTTCCGCCTGCAAGGCGGAGGCTTAATCCCTGAGCCACCTCTCCAGCCCACCTTAGGCTCACTCTTTAGCATCACAAAAAAGAAAAAAATTGTGCTAGAACTTGAATCTGTTGTTATTCATTCAAATAGAGATATAGGTAAGAATAATGACAATTGCACATTTTTTAAAAATTTTTTTTATTATTATTATTTTATTCAACTGTGCGCATGTGTGTGTGTATGTGCGCGCATGCGTATGTGTGTCTGTGTATGTGTAGAACCACGGTCGAATTCGCGAACCACCATGGACGCCTCCACCTCCTTCTGCCCCGGGATTAACAGGCTCCGCCCTACCAGGACCAGAAGTGCAGGCCGCCCCCGCTTCCGCCTGGCGTCTATACGTGGGATCTGGGATCCGAACATCAGGACCTTCTGCCTGCAAGGCGGAGGCTTAACCCCTGAGCCACCTCTCCAGCCCGACAATTGCACATTTTAATCCATATAGATTACAACATTTTTAAGATTCTTATAGATTAAAATTCTTTATTTCTATTTTCCCCTACTATGGTAGTTTGGCCCATGAATCTATGAAATAAAGTAGTGCCTGACTGAATCTTTGGAGGTTTTCATTATGCCATGAAAATCGTATGTTGCTTTGCAGAAAACTTGTTAAGTGAGGAAAGTCTTCCCTGTAGTTTACAATTCGCTAGATCTATGCTGGTAAAATAATTGTCTCTGGAAGAAAGTTTTAGTACCATTCTACTTTAACAAGGCTAGGTGGCTTTGAAAGTACACATATCACTTGGAACACATTAAAATTGTTAACAAACAAAATAAGCTCTCCAAAGTTGATAGTTAAACGAATAGCTCTTTTGTTATTTGTTATGCATGTGTATGGCATGCATGTATATATGCATGCATGTTCATGTGTGTGGGAATACTTGAGAGTGTACATGTGACCATGTGGAGGTCTGAGGTTGACATTCATTGTCTTACTCAATCATTCTCCACTTTATTTATTGAGGCAGGGTGTCTTAACTGAACCCAGAGCCTGATCAGCTAGTCTAATTAGTGACCTTTCCTTGGGACTTCCCTGTCTTGGCCTCCTGAATGCTGAGAGATTTTCTGTGGGTTCTGTGTATCTAAGACCAATCCTTAAGCTCGTGCAGTAAGTCATCTGCACAGCCCTTTGAGTAACTCTTAATTCTTTTGAATGTTCTATTTTTTATTTTCCCATTTCCCCCAAATAAAATTAGTATTCCCCTATTCATGGTAAGACTTCAGATAGCCTGAGGGAACTCTTTTTTTTTTAACATTTTTTATTATTATTTCCACTCATACACACTTAATAGGTACACCGGTTCCCTCCCTCCCTCCTCCTCCCCCCAACTCCTCTGCTCCCCCTCCCCTCACCCCTCCCTTCCCATCCCCCAGTGCCTCCCTCCCCCCAATCCCCAGAGAATCCTTTAACGAGCATGCCAGACTCTCCACTGGGTCCTCCTCTCCAATGACGTACATGGACCCAGTGGCATTTCCCTGAACTCTTTCCTGTGTTCCCGTTAAGCATAGGAACACTACTGTGGCTGTCAATCCCTTGCCTCCAAGGATCTTGGTGCCTTTAGCAAATGCTAGACTTTGTGGAGTCAATAGTGTGTTGGACATTGTGCAGGGCATGCAAAGTCCAATTATGATTGCTTCGGCCCTAACTTGTGTGGAATATCTTGCATATCATTGCTCCTCCCATCCTTGTGCTCTTCCACTTTTACCGCCCCCTCTTTTGCGAATTTCCCTGAGCTTCAGAATGTGGAGAGATTAGTCTGGCCTAGTTCTAGGTAGTTGATATAGAGTCTCTGAAGTTCTGGATTATGGTTTGTTGATTTTCTTTTGCAGTTTTGCTGCTCCTGCAATGCGCTTCACTCCATCTTGATGGGTATTGTATGTCACCCTTGAGGGAACTCTTGCTACAATGATTTTTTTTTTTTTGCCATGTGGTCTGAGCGGTCTGATTATGTGTTCTAACTTTCAACATCCTATATCAAATCTTTCAAGTGTGCAATCTATATTTTAAGTTCTCCAAGAAAAAGAAAACATCTGTCACTGTTCATATCTGTACCTTTATTTTGAAGGGTTACAACTAAGTATGAGTTTTATTGGACTCTCTCTCTCACACACTCTCTCTCTATCTTTTTTCTTTCTTTCTCTCTGCTTGTGTGTATTACTGGAGATTTAACCTAGGACCTTGCACATATTAAACAAGCACTGTACAACTGAGTCATATCCCTATCTCTCTTATTTTTTTTTTTTACTGTTTACTTTTAGAGTAGGTCTAAGTTGACTCTCGCTCTATAGCCTGGGAAGGTTTTGAGCTTTTTATCTTCCTTGCTCAGTCTCTAAGTTAACCAATATTACAGGCCTTCAATACCAGGCCTGACTGCTTGGGTGTTTGCTTTAACGGAAGCATTCTATTTCAATTAGCCTGAAGGACTTATGTCAGGGAAACCTGGCAAATGTATAGCCATTCAAAAGACTTAATATTAGACTTCAGCATAACTTTTGTGTGTGATGGTTTGGCTTTCCCTAAAAACCTTCCTCTTTCTCATTGCCACTTTGCCTGTGTCCTTCAAGATCACATACCAAATCCTTTAAAACAAAATCTTTCCCTGTTTCAACCTTCCTATATAGATGACTTCTTATTCCTAACTCAAACTTTTCCTGTCATTGCTAATTGTTAATCTTTGCAAGCTGTTGATTATAAGAAAATGTCAAGATAAATTAAAAGATCTCTAAGGTTGTTTCCTGTTCTGGAAGTCATTGGTCCACTTGAATCATGTATTTTACATTTCCAAGAGCAAGAGTTCCTTTGTTGGCCCTCCTTCTCTATACTAGGATACTTGTTGTCAGCAGCTTTGTTACAGGGAAACCAAGGAATTTCCAGTCATTAAACTAACGCTAACAGTGAGCTTCCTAATTGCAGAGATTGACGTCTACTTCCCAGCATCTCCCACAACCATCTGCTCTTGTGGATAGCTCTTCTTCTTCTAGCTACGAATGAACCAACAAACCAGAAATTGTATCATTCTTGCAAAACCTACTATGATAACTCCTCCATCCCAATATTATCTTTGATTTTTTTGAGATTACTTCTTTTTTATTTATTTTATTTTTCTAATTTTGCAAGCATATTGAGTACTTATCCCTGTCTCCTTCTATCCCCCTTTCTCATTTCCTTCCATTTCCTTCATCAATCCATTCCACTTCTTCCTGCCTCCTACCTATTTGCTTCTATGGAGTTCAGGGTTCCCTCTAGCTTGTCCATTTCTGTGGGTTTCAGGCCTCTTGTGACATATCAAGTTGTCTCTCTTTGGGCCACCCCATTGATAGGGACATTTCTTTTCACTGTATGTTCTTATCTTTCCTGAATTCCTTGATAGTCTAGGGGGGCATGTTGGTATGTCAGTCATTATGCAAGTCTGGTAAGGACAAGTCTCACTGCAGTGAGTTCCTGGATGCAGCAGTCCTGTCTTGAATGGAATATCTTGTCCAATGGTGAACATTCCCATCTTTAGGTTCTTACAATCTCACTGTCTCCTTTTCAGTAGGGTTTCCTAAGCCTTAGCATGAAAAGATATTAAGTTGGCCTAATCCTGTGGTTACTTCTTATGAGAGGCTTGCTCTACGGATGACAACCACATTGGCAAAAAACACTCTAATATGTAGACTATTTATAGTCACTGTATTACTGAGCTAGTGGGTTCTTCAGACTCTTGAACTTGAATTGAGGGGCTTTACCTTATGTATTTATTGTATTGCCTTCATATGAGTTGCTGTAAACCTCAGAATCAAGGTGAAAATTCCTGAGAAATTAAACCTTTATATTTTGCCCTCAGGCAAAGCTCTAACTTAAATGCTTATTGTTATATATGACTTTTTCCTGATGAATATTAATACCACATTGAAAAAAGATAATGTCATGATTTTAGCTTAGTGTCAATATGAGACCTTGGTTGATGCACTGTGACTAGAGAAAGACAGGAAAAATAACCTTGTGATACTGTGGATTGGTTCACCACCAGCAGTCCACTGTACTCTATACCAGAGCTATAAACCCACTGTTCCAACTCAGGTGGGTGGGTCTGCAAGAGCTTCTTGGCTTTCAAGATGGGGCATTATTTTGATATTATTGCCTCTTTTTTAAAAAAAAAAAAACAAATGGTACAGTAATGAAAAGGAGGAGCAGGTGGAGAAGCTCTGGTAGGAGCTGTGATGATGTTCTTTCTTCTCCCAGTTTTTTCCTAGTTTGCCCCCTGTATTGATTTTATTTGACAGGTACAACACATGTCCAGATGCCTGCATTACACTATTAGAAAGAGATTTCATTGGTCATCTGATTTATACTCACTCTTTTTTTCCCCCTCATTTCTGCTTTTGTGTAGGATTACACTTGAGACAAGTTCTAAACTGTTGGACTTGTCAAGACTTGTCATGAAAGGTGCTCAGTTTTTTTTTTTTTTTCCATTTCCATTCAGGGAAGCTGGATTGTGGAAAAAAAATAGTTGGTGACTCAGCTTTTTGTGTTAACTGCTATGGTTTGAAATGTGAGTTGTCCTTCACAGGCTTATGTGTTTGAATCTTTAGTTGTTTGAGAAAGTCATGGCACCTTTCGGAAGTGGAGCCTTTTTGAAGGAAGGAAGTCAAAGTGGATTGTCCTTGAGATTGGTTAGCCCTGGCTTACTTCAGTTAGTCTGCTCTGGCAGTTTTGCAGCTTTTGGCTTCCATATGACTTAGGCAGCCTCCAGCTTTTGCCAGCCAGTTATGCGTTTCCTGCTGTGAAGAACTGTATCTTCTCTCTGGAACCATAAGCTGAATACATCTCCCTTTCTTAAGTTTCTTGAGTTTGAGTGGTATCTCACAGCAACAGAGAGAATAATTGCTATAATGGCCTTGCTGTGCGGGGGGTCAGGCATGAAAGTCAACTTCTTAGAAAGCAGAAAGGAAGTCATTAGAATAAGTAAGTTATGATAGAATGAAGCCTGAATGGATACCAGAGTTGCAAAGCTTCTGAGTGTCTTCCTTGTGTCTTTTAGACACGTGGCCATTTTCCTTATGACAAGGACTTCTTCTCCAAGAGCCCTAAGTTCCCACTCATTTCTTATTCTGGGTTCCCAATTGCTCACTGAATGTAGACACAGACACAGACACAGACACAGACACAGACACAGATACAGTCACACACACACACACACACACACACACACACACACACACACACACACTGTCCTGTTGCTAAAAACTAAAAGCCCTAGGAAAAAAGCTTTCTAAGATACATCTTTATTCATAGCAGTCTAGGTTATTTTTAAGCAGATGTTTATATGTAGAAAAAAGATTTAAATATGTAATTATTGCTTTGATAGACCAGTCAAATTTTAGTTTAATGCCTGTGGCTATGGGAGGAATCAGAGTAGCTCTAGAAAATACTTAATAGTCACAACACAAGGTCATTTGGCCATTCGTGGAACAGAACCCATCTTCTATGAGTGTTATGAAATCCAGTAGATGACCCAAAATATTAGCAGGGAGATCTACAGACTGAGAAAGGAAGCATATTTGTTTTGTACCCTTGAATTATTACAATAGTTACATATGTTAGCGATGTAATATGTACTGAACCTTTCAATCAAGGAAATATACAAAAAGAAAAAGACTAACAAACTTGGAAGAGGAAGTAATTACTCAAAAATGGGTAGAAATATAAAAAGCAAAAAGAGGAAAAGAAAAACAGTTAAAAAGTATCAGGGAACTTCCATGACTTTGCTATTGTAAACATGCTGCTATGAACATGGTCATGCACACTAAATAATGCTCCAGAATGGGGGGGGGGAGAGGGCACTGGAAGAAAGGGAGGGAGGGGGAAAGGAAGGGGAAAAGGGGGGAAGGAGCAAGAAGGTCCAGGGAGGGGTGGAGGGAGGGAGGGGAATGGGATACTTATCAACTTTGTGAGTGGAAGAAATAAAAAAAAAATATCAGGGAGAAAAGAGAAGAGAGAGAGAAGAAGGACGAAAGTAAATTGAAATCAAATGAAATAAACAAGCATAAAAGAAAATAAGAAGAAATAATATTAAAAAGTTAAATGAATGAAAAAAGGTAAGGAAGGGGTATGTCAAGGAAACAGAAAGTCAGTATGAAATGAATGGAGCAACGAAATAAATGACCATCTTCCAGAAGGTGGAACCTAATACTTTCCATCCCCAGCATGGATTTGGCTCCACAGAGGACAGTCCAGAAACGGAAGAAAAGTAAATTCAAAACGAAGAAACATGGATGGCAAGCATGGTCAGCAGGGTGTTGCCACTCTGTTATCCTTCTTTAGATGTGACGAGAATGGGACACCAGCTCTATATTCTTCTGCTTTAAAACAGAAAAACAGAAAAAGGACAAGGTACAAGATCCCTGCCCACTATATATCAAAACTATCAAGGTAACTAAAAAGAAAGTCTGAGAAACTAAGCCAAGAAGAGCCTCAGGTGTTATGACTACTTAGATGTCATGTGGCATCCTGAATGAGATCCTGGATCAGAAAAAAGACATTGGGAAAAACTAAGGAAATTTGAATAAAGTTTTGACTTTAGTTGAAAATTCTAAAACAGTAAAGGAGCATAAAAGTTATATATCATGTCAGCCATTGACATGATATATAGCCAAAAAGGTGCTCCGGGCTATGCCACTGAGTCCTGAATTCTCACTAGGGTGAAGGACTCAGAGGGAAGTTTGGCATTCACATAAAAGGATGCTCCAGGAGATGGGAGGGAGGAAGGGGGAGGTAGTGGGAGAGAGGAACGGAGGGAGGGGGTAAAAGGAAGTGGGGGGAGTGCAATGGGTGACGGCTGGGGAGGAGAGGGTGGAGATCATAATAGAGTTCCCATACTAATGAGGAGCTCAAGAAGGGGCTCTGGGCTATACCATTGAGTCCTGAAGCCTCACCAGGTTGGAGGACTCAGAGGGAGGTTTGGCCTTCACACAAAAGGATGCTCCAGGGGATGGGAGGGAGGAAGGGGGAGGCACTGGGAGAAGGGGAGGGAGGAAGGTGGGTAAAAGGAAAAGGGGAAAGGGGGAGAGTGCAAAGGGGGATGACCAGGGAGTGGAGGAAGTAGTGAGAAGATGGGAGTACCTATTGAGCTTCTATAATTAAGAAAAAATAAAATGTGGGAGAAAAAGAGTTGGAAAAAAGTTATATCAATAATGACTCATTAATTGAACAATGTTATTAATAGAGAAAACTAGGTGCTAAAGGCATTGGATATTCTGTGCTATATTTCCAACTTTTCTATAAATCTAAAACTGTGTTAAAGTTAATATTTAAACAGTTGGAAGATAAAAAATAATACAAGTGAGAAGGAAGAGAGAAACATGGTAATTTATCAGATTATGTGTAGCCTAGGCTAGCCTCAAATTTAAAATCCTCCTTAATCTATCTTTTGGGTGTTGAGATTACCATCATGTATCACTACTACTGTCTAACACAGAGTTTATTTTGGGGATAAAAATATACAGAATGAAATTTTTAAAAGAAAAAAGCCTCAGATTCTACAAAATTCAAAAATCATTCTTCGACCCCCCCAAAAATCTCCCCAAAGTGAAACATAATATGTAAAACCCAAAGAAAGAAAGAAAACATTGTGAAATAAAAGATTTAAAGCATTACAAACATCATAAAGAAAAATTTTTGAAAGTGTGAAAATTAAAAAAGATAGTAGCAAGCAAGGTATAAACACAAAAAAATTCCACAAAGTATAAAATAAGACAGTAAAAAGCAAAACCCAAAACCAAATGTTGCGAGACACAAAAAGTAAAAATAAATTCTACTAAACAGAAAAGAAACTCCTTTAAACCACAACATAAAAATAAAAGAAATAGAAAAATTAGGGAAACGAAAGGGAATAATAGTAGCATCAGCAGTAACAGTAAGAAAAATAAAATGATCACTGAATACAATAGAAATAAAGAAGTCTAATGGATAAAAAAAAGTAGAATTAAGAAAAAAAAACAAAGTGAATAAACAATAGCAAAACTGAAAACAACAACAAACCATACTTCAGAACACCAAAGACCTTACATCATTCACCTGGAACCAGACCAGCCAAATCTCTCCCCATCCTAAAGCTCAGGGAACCTTGTGGAAGAGAGGGCGGCAAGATTGTAAGAGCCTAAAGATGGGGATGACCAATGATATGCAAGATGCTTCACACAAATTAGGGCTGTAGCAGCCAAAATTGGACTTTGCCTTACCTGCACAATGGCTAACATGTCAAAGACACCACCCCCAACGTCTAGCATGGATCACAGGGGAGAAGGCTCCAGGCAGTAGGATCTTTAGAGGCAAGGGAATTAAACAATCATAATTGAGTTCTCATACTAAAGTAGAGCCCAAGAAGGGGCTCAGGGCTATGCCACTGAGTCCTGAATCCTTACTGGAGTGGAGGACTCAGAGGGAGGTTTGGCCTTCACACAAAAGGATGTTCCAGGGGATGGGAGAGAGGAAGGGGGTGGCACCTGGAGAGGGAAGGGGAGTGAGGGGGATGAAAGGAAGAGGGGAAGGGGGTAGAGTGTGATCCTAGATGATGAGGGAGGGAAAGTGGATGGAGATGATGGGAGTACCTATTGAGCTTGTATGATTAGGAAAAAAATAAAATGTAGGAGAAAAAAAGGAAAGGGGAGAAGTTTGCCTGTTTAAAAAATAATGTTTGGGAGAGAGAAGAAGTGTTTTGTTACCACTCCTAATCAAGAAGAATGTTAAAGATAGCGGAAATAATAGACAAAGAAAAAAAGTAAGTGGAAAAGAAGTACCCACAAAGTATGGCTGTCCACAGTGCCCTTTGGGAGCTGTTGGGAGGAATGAAAAGGGCATGTTATTGTAACATAGGCAGACAGGCATTTAAGTGTCTCATTACCACCATATTAACTTGTTCCCATGTGAGTCTGGGAAGCTGACTGTTTTAACTAAAGCCCTTGGGCCCTGTTTTATTTTACCAGGGCCTGAGAGATAAACATTTATGGATGGGCCAGGTCTATGATCTGTAATGGGCTCTTGCGTGCTTAGAGACAGGTACTGATTTAATTTCTTTCCAAAGCTGTTTATTATGAATGAAGGCAGGTTCTGGCTGGGGCACAGCTAAAGTCTGCTGAGTAGTTTCAGTAATTTGCAGTCAGGATCCTGGAAGTTGCTAACCACTGAACTCTCCAGGAACTAGAAGGCAATCTTTGCATTTTTTTAAATGTGATTCCTATCCATATAAAGAGATGCAGAATGGGACAATCACAGATAGCCAGGATCCCAACTAGCTGCAATCTCAGATAAAGTTAGTTCCAAACAACCATTTGGGTTTGGATTTGGAATATATTGTGGTTTTCGGTCTATTATTTCTACTACCTTTAAGATTCTTCTTGGTTAGGAATTGTGGCAAAGTCCTTATACATGATCAGACTGAGTCTTAACTCAGTGATGTTGGGTAGTGGCCAGGACAAAGCATTTTCCTCTGCGTAATCTTTTAGTCAATTCCGTTGATGATGACGACACCTGGCTGTTAAAGGCTCAGTACTCTGGCTTTATTTGTCTAGAAGTAACAGCAACATATGGTTGTAGTGACAGAATATTTGGGGCACAGATTTCTCTTAAATTACCTCAGTGAGTTACCAGTAGCCAGAGGTCCTTATACCCCCAGCAATCTTATACTTTTATTGGGATCTGAAGGCTGGTGCTTCTTGGCCCTGTGCCTAGAATGATGATGATACTGAGAACTTGGCGATCAGATAACACATATCACAAGGTCATGCCCTGATGATGAATCATACTTAAAAATGTGCACACAGGATAGACAGGTAGACTCAAGGAAGGATTTCAAGATAAAGAATGAAGTTCTAGGATGTATTCTTGGATCAACCACATATGAACAAATGATTTTAGGCAAGTCACTTAACATCTCTAAACTTCTACACAATGTGCTGAAGACACAAGTATTTAGTGTTGTGACATTTTTCCTCATGAGAAAAATTCAGAATAAGCCACATATCAAAAGTCTAAGTATATAGTAAAAGAGCTCTTATCTATTTAGTCAGGACATAGGGTAATTTGAAGTTACCATAGCAACAACAGCAAGAACCATAGACTGAGAAATGTACCATGAGACAATTTAGTTCTCCATATTCTACCATGTGCTTCATTCCTTTTCTAGACTGACCTCCAATCCATACACCAGCCAAACCATTTTATTTCTAATGTATTATTCACTCACTGCATAACACTTCAAAGGTATATTCAGCAGATTCCAAATACTTATGATCAGAAGAGACCCCTGACTTCGGGGGACTAAACTAGATGGCTGGCCTCACCCACCAAATATCTTACCCCAAATACTGAGTGAGATATCACATGGGACTTCTAAGTTACTCGTTTTGCTAATTAGAGACATCATAAAACAATGGTTACTTTCTGTCATCATTTCATAATAAAGAGACAATGTAGCATCAACAGAGTAGAACAGGTATTTGATGAAGATTAGTAAGATTTGGCCATGTTAGTTCCCTGTTTGAGGCCCCTGTTTTTTCATCTCTGAAATAGCTATCTGAAATCAGATTTGATGAAATCCGAAGTGTTTTCTAGCTCTAATGATCAGGTTCTTTCTAGTCTTTGTACTGTGAATTTTTGCTAGAAAATAAAACTCCCCATATAATTACCAAACCCTGAACAAGGTGGCAGGCAGTTCACATTCCTGACATGCATGAAACAGGAAACATTTGCATCAGCCATGATGCAAGACACCAGGCAAAAATGTGAAATCCTTCACATTTTTGGAGGCGTTAACTTCTGTGAGACCTAGTTGCTATTTTTCTACCTTCCCAACAAACACTGCTTTCTTCTGTTTTGCTTCAAGTTTACCCCCAAATCATCCAGTGCAAAGCCTCCAGGGTCTCCCTTGGTTTGTGTGTCTGTGTAGACTTGGTTGCTATAGAAAAATTTTTACCTCTTGTCTTTTTTCTCTCCCTTCTGTCCCAACCCCCAAATATGTACGTTCAATGAATTCTTCACTGTTTCTTCCTTTTAGACAGAAAGCATGACCTCAACTGCTGGCATAGTCCATAAATGGCATTATCTGAATTCTTGGCAAAATACCAATTGGGGGATATTGGGCTACAGTTGATTCTAGGTAGCTGGAGGAAATATAAAATTAATTAGCAATATAATTTTGGGTTTTACCTGCCTTGTAAAAGTGTACTAGTGTTTGTACTAGAAAGCACTTTCTGGCCAAAGTCCTACTCTGCTGTTTTAAGAAGACTTGGAGTTTAAATGAGACATTTTGAGCTAAGTGGTCATTTTATTGGCAACCCCAATTTCACTAGTCCCGGGCAAGAAATACAAGAGCAAATTCAGAACTTCAAGGCTACTGTCTTGGAGTTTAAGGAGAGTTCAGTCTGCACTTGTATTAAGAGACCCTGGGTTTCCAAAGATGAAGCCCTACTTCCTTGCCTCCTCCTTTGTCTCCAGTGGCTCTGTTCAGTTTGTTTTCTTGGCCTCTGGTTATGTGACATCTGAAAGATGGGTCAATGAAAAGCAAAAACAAAGCAAAACAACAAAAACACTCTTGATACTCTGGAGGCAGTCCAAATGACAGTGTTTTCATTTTATCAAATTTGTTTTAAATAAGCCAAAGTGATACAATCCCAAAACTCAATTTAGATTCAGTTCCTCCTAGCTGTTCACTCTTAAGAGTGGTGTGTTATTTTGTCTCTGAGAAGGTTTGAGTGCATGCCATTTCCCTGGGATTCACAGCCTACATTTTGCCACCCCTGCCTGCCTTCATACTCCAGCCTTTTTCATTGCCCTAGAGCCGGGCCTTCAGCCTGGGGTAGTGGAAGCGTGGCACAGTACACTTCTGGATTCTTCCAGCTGTACTCTCACTGGGGAAAATCAACTTTGAAGTAAAGCTGGGGGCCTGCCAGGAAACTGAAAAGGGGTTATTAAAAATGGTATTTTTCAAACCACGAATGATGTTTTGCTAGCAGAGGGTAACAGGTTATTTGGAATCTGAACTGCTTTGGGTTTTGGATTAAATTGCAAAGTTGGCTGAGATTTCAGACCCCCAGGGTCTTGAGGGCTAAAGACACAATTGAAAGCATATTAGATGTTGGCTGCATGTATACAATACAAACCAATGAGTTAAAAAGGGAGAATTTACTGAGATCTGTTTATTTAGTGTCACGAACACAAAAACATAAGTTTGAGTTTAGCCTTGTTCTTTTTTATTTAGTTCTATTTCAATAAATCCAGACTAGAATATGTTGAAAATGGAAATAACTGTATTTCTACTGTATTATACTGCTTAAAATTATATTCCTTCTCCCTCATGCTTTAGGTGGGTACAATTCTATCTTAAAAACAAAAAGAAGAGAACGTTGTGTGGGGTTCGTTCCAACATAGTATTTCTGTTCTCCGAATTTTTGCCTACCAAACTCTGATGCATCTGTAAGTTCATGATTAGCCTTCTAACCTTCTGTTTATCAAGGTCCTGGAAGGACTTTTGGTTTCCAAGATCCCTCCCTCATTCCAGTATTTCTCTGTAGTTTATCCAGGCCTTTTGCAGCATCTCTGTTGGCTCATAGTTGATAACCCCTGCAACATGAATGTGCTTTCTGGTGTTTTCTTCTACAACTGTGTCCTCAAAGACCTTTTAAGACTCATGGTCCCTCACTCCCCTCCTTTGGAGCTTTAGCTGAGCCTTTAGTCTGGCTCTAGGAGTCTCTAGCCATGTTCTCCAAAGTATGTCTCATTCACCTGGGAAGGTTTGTTAAGTAAAATTCTTAGGGGAAATCTGCTGTTAACTTATTATTAGCTTATAAACAGGCATCTCTGGCCTGGAAACATGCCGTTTTGAGGTGTTCTTGCTTTGAACATAGCCACCTGGACTTTTATTATGGACTTGACATTACAAGGCCTACTTCTGCTCAGGGCTTGGATGTCCCCCAAGAAAAATGGCTAGAGGGAACTGTGGCCAAAGCATGTTGCGATTGGTAGGGGATGGGATGGCAATAACTTTGAAGCATCTCGTCCCAATTGCATGTTTTTGCAATTTAGGATTCCAGAAGTCCGTTGAAGTCAGAAGGCCATTAGAAATCTTTCATTGCTACCCCTTCAATGCTGTGATGGAGAAGCCAGAGTTGGAATAGGGAGTTAATCCCGGTCACACAGCTGGCCAGTGGGAGAACAGGGATGAGGTCCTTGGTCTGTTTATAAATTGTCTAATGCTCTAGCTAGTAAGTGAACTGTGGTACTGAGAGTCAATTAACTTGTGGCTAATTTGATTCTTATATACCTTTTTCCAGCCTTACTCCTAGTGTACATCTGGTAGAAACAAAGATAAACGAAGCAATAAGCACAGAGAAACACCAGCTCAGGGATTTGAACAGTTTAGGTCTTGATATCCCAATTACCTCATCTTGGGCGCTGTCCTGTCTCTACCCATGGGATATCTAAGGTGGGGGCTTTTTCTTCACTTTCCATACACAGTCAATGGAAGGAAGGTGAGGAATTTTTTTCTGCCTTCATAGAAGGCCAGTATTGGCCTGAGGCCAACTTTCCTGAGTTTCTCCCAGGCGGATTCCACAATAGATGGGGGTAGAAAGAGGCACAATTGGCCCAGACTGTTTTTATTTGGTCTGCAGTGTGGGAGATCAGACTTCTGAAGAGAATTGAAAACACTTCTTTCTTTGGATTCCTGGGGCTGTGTAAGGGGAGCTTGGGCCCCACTTGGCACAGAGTTGATTACAACATTAAAAAAAAAAGCTCCAATATTGTTGCCCAAGGCCGCATGGAAAGTTTTCCTTCCAGTCAGGGCTGACTCCTAAACCCCACACCTTCTTAAGCCTTTGATTAGCAGACACCTGCCACCAAGGAACCAGCAAACAATAAAGCTGTAAGAACCTACTCAGAAAGTTCCTGAGGGTGGATCACCAATAGTAGAACCTGGCTAGACAGAGAATGATGATCTGCTAGATCCCAAAGAACCCCAAAAGTCAGCACTCATATGTTGAGAAAAAAAAAAACTTCCTTTGAATCTGCTCAGAGTTTTTCTATTTTGGACTCAATTACTTGCACTGAAATTATAAAAAATGATTTCGTTAAATGATGCCGAGTCCAAGTGTTAACCTCAGATGACTGCTCCATCTGAGACAAGAGTGCCAACCATCTCTCTCTTTTTAAAATCATTTCTTCTTTTTCAAAACGTTTTAAAGAGACGAGACCAATTATATTAAGTGAAGTATCCCAGACCCAGAAAATTAAGCTCCGTATGTACTCCCTGATAGGTGGCTCCTAGTACCAAACCCACCCAGCCCACCTAGAGACAGTAATTGCAAGGATTATGAACAGGAGGGATGGGGTAGGAGGGCCACACCAGAAACAAGGAGAGAAGGGACCATGTTACAGCAGAGAAAATAAGCCTCCATCAAGGACTCAAATAAGTAATGAGACATCTGATTAACTTCACAGACTTTTGTTCCTGATCATTTACTACTGAGGGGGTATGATCTCACCAGAAGAGGAGGGCATATAATGTGGCAGATAAAAAGTAACCGTTATGCAAATTGGTAATAGACCCCTCCCTCACTGTGGTTTCCCACTTTTATTACATCTACCTTTGAATGTGCTTTTATCACAAGACTCTAGTTTAACAGCTTTTTGTCTCTGGCCAGGGGGTAACATACAATGCCCACCAGGATGGAGTGAAGGGCATTGCAGGAGCAGCAAAACTGCAAAAGAAAACCAACAAACCACAATCCACAACTTCAGATACTACATCAACCACAAAGAACTAAGCCAGCCTAATCTCCCCCCTTCCTGAAGCTCAGGGAAATTTGTGGAAGAGGGGGCGGTAAGAGTGTAAGAGCAAAAGGATGGGAGGAGCAATGATATGCAAGATACTCCATACAAGTTAGGGCTGAAGCAATCATAATTGGACTTTACATGCCCTGTGCATTGTCCAACACACTATTGACCCCACAAAGTCTAGCATCTGCTAAAGGCACCAAGATCTTTGGAGGCAAGGAATTGGCAGCCACAGCAGTGTTCCTATACCTAAGGGGAACACAGGAAAAGGTTCAGGGAAAGGCCACTGGGTCCTTGTACGTCATTGGAGAGAAGGGCCCAGAGGAAAATCAGGCATGCACAAGAAAGGACTCTCTGGGAATTGAGGTGGGAGGCACTGGGGGATGGGGAGGGAGGGGAGTGGGGAAGAGGAGCAGGGGGTACGGGGGAAAAAGGAGGGAGGGAGGGAACCGGTGTACCCATTAAGTTTGTATGAGCTGAAATAATAATAAAAATGTATCAATAAAAGAAAAAAAGAGACGAGACCAGAGACAGACAGATTGCTGTATTCCTGACATCCACTTCAGGGGAATTTGTGACTTAGTGAAAGGTGTTGTAAGAAAGTTATGATTAATGCAAAGGAAAGAAGAAATAGTGACTCACAAACAGAGGGACTTCAGACTTGCTGGTGAGGATAGAGTTTTTCTAGATCTCTCAAATCAACTTGCCTGCATATGAAACTATCTCTGGAAATAAGCCACTTTTCATCATTGTAAAGAATTTGGTGAAAATGTTAATGATTTGTTACTTACAAGCTATATACTTTCTTTTTTTTCTTTTTAAAAATTTTATTTGTGTGTGCGTGTGTATGCGCACGCGCATGTGTATGTATCTTTTTTTTTTTTTTTTCCAGAATCCTCCCATCTTCACCCCATAATGCTGGCGTTACCGGCATCTGGAGCCGTGTCTGGCTTTTTAAATAAATACTGGGGAGTCAAGCTCATAGTTGCTGTAGCAAATGCTCTTACTTTCGGCAAGCTATATACTTTCAAGAAATAGTTTGGATTGCTAAGAGCAAGGATTTTGATCTGACGAGAGGTCATTGCAAAGAGGCTCCTGTAACTGGCCCTGATGAGGTATTTACCCAGAGCAAAGCATATTGGCCTAGTTGTCTTGGTGATAGACAGCTTGGCAGCAAGTGCTGTCTGAACAGCTCTGAGGTGGAGTTGAACTGTCTGTAATGTCTCCATTCAAGTTTAGCTAATTGAAATCAGGAGGAAAAATTAATGTAGAAAGGCGAAAAAAATTACACCTCCACTCTGGTTTTTGCCCGCCTCTCAATGTACTGAGTTTTTCCTTTTTTAAGGTTTAGGGAATTCCTGTTCTGTTATTTTTACTATGCTATTATTGCACATGAGATGGTACATTAGCTTCTAAGAGCAGAGTTAGCAGTTGTGGCAATATGCCAGTTTCCCAAGGACCCCAAGTAAAGTTTGAATTACACTACTGTCCACAGTTTATAGGCATAATATCTGAGGGAGGGAGGGAGAGCAGGGGAAGAAGAGGGAGAAACAGATAAAGAAATATGGATGGTCACACTGTTAGTATCAAGCTAAGAATTTTGTATATTGAACCAAGAAAAGAGCACAAAGAAAGGAAGATAGGAACCATTATGAAGCAACAGAAATTGCAGGCAAATTTTTGGCTCATATTCATATACTCATTTTTCTTGAGTCCTTAGTTTTGATCAGATTCTCTAAAGATCTGAAAACTTCCCAAAATTTACATTCTCTATATAATACATTCATATTACAGATTTTTTCCTGTTTGGTTTTCTCTATAGGTGGATGGGTGGAATCTTATACATTTGTTGTTTATACTCACTAGTTAGACATGCTATAACTCAGGATCGTTGAGTGTGCAGATCATTAATATATTACCCTGTTGGTAACAAACAAACAAATATATATTATTTTTTCTCATGTACTAAACAGTATATATAACATAGAATGAAGTTAACACAAATATAGACATATGCATATGTACTTTAAACTTTATTATCTACATTTATATCTTTATTTAATTCTTCCTCTATTGCTTTAACTTACCTCTCACTTCCATCGGGACTGAAATACTTGTCATTACTTTTCCATTTTGGAGAGCCAGTATATATTTGGGAAGTTGTCATCTTTAGTGGCATCTCATTTGGTGACACAGATTTCCTTACTCCAGTAAAACTCTTATTACTAGCTAATGGATTTCTTTTACTCTGATTCCTATCTTTTTTAACTTGACTACCATTTCTTGTTCTTCTCTAGCACACACAAGACTTTGGCATGGTACTGAAGAAAATCCAAAGCAGAGCATTTTTTACCTTTTTTATTATGATGGAACCAACAAGAAAATCTTCTTGCCTCAAACATATTGCTGTGTGGAACAATAGCCTCAACTAAATGCAATACTAGTTAGCAGAGAATTTAACTTTTTCCTGTATTAATTTCTCTTTTTGTTAATGTTACTCATATATTTTTGTGCATGGATATACACATATGTGCATATGTGTATGTGTGCATGTGTATTTGCATGAGTGTAAAGGACAGAGTTGTCAAGTCAGATGCCTTTCTCTAATGTCCTCCACCTTATTTATTGAGACAGATTGTCTCACTGAACCTGATTCAGCTTGCTTGGCAGGCTAATGGATGCCAGGCATCTTCCTGTCTCTGCTTTCCCAGATCTGAGTTGTGTGCCAATGTACCCAGCTTTTTCATGGCTGCTACAGATCCAAACTCAGGTCTTCTAGCTCATGGAACAAAAACTTTACTGATTGAGCCATCTCTCCAATGCTTCTCTTTTTATTGATCTAAAATTGAGCATATTATCCTTAGAAAAAGAATGAAATTAAATAATGCATATCTGTTATGCCAGTTAGCTTCTCTCTATCTTACTCATTCTTTCTCTCCTCCCTATCTTTCCTTTTCTCATTCCCTGTATCTTTCTACCTCCCTGTTGCAGGTCAATCTCAGGGCCTGCACACATAAGCATTCTACCACTGAACTGTAGCCCTAGTCTACCAAAGATTGACTCCTATGGTTTATATATTGTCTGTAAATATGTGTTTGAATCAACTTGAAATTTAAGTTTGCAGTGAGCAAGCAAGGATTAATTATGTGCAAATTTTAGTTATTAAATAATGAGTTAATATTTCAAAATGTAAAAGACAACCCCCCCCAAATATCCCATAGTCTGTCTTGAGCATGTCATATTAACACAAAGCAATTATTAGTATTTTTATTTTCTCACAAATCACTCTTTAGAGTTTTGTTAACTTGGTACAAGTTAATTCCCAGTAGTAGTATAGTAGGGTCATATGGCATTTCAATCTTTAACT
Organism: Typhlomys cinereus; assembly: GCA_023101885.1. Lineage (NCBI taxonomy): Eukaryota > Metazoa > Chordata > Mammalia > Rodentia > Platacanthomyidae > Typhlomys > Typhlomys cinereus. Next base: position 653,599 of record JALPQD010000396.1, on the reverse strand, counting down.
TTTTTAAAAAATGCCAGACTGATCACCAGAGTGGTTGTATAAGTTAATATATAGAAGGGAGCCAGGAATAGCAGCACATGCCTAGGTCTCAGCACTTGTGAGAGTGAAGAAAGTATACGGGGATATGCAGCAAAGCCTTGTATCAAAACAGACACATGTGCTCTAGCCATCAGGGCAATGCAAATCAAAACTACCCTGAGATATCATCTCACCCCAGTCAGGATGGCAAAAATTCACAAATAAAAACACCAAATGCTGGAGAGGATATATAGAGAAGGGAACTCTCCTACATTGCTGGTGGGAATGCACACTTATACAACCACTCTGGTGATCAGTCTGGCATTTTTTAAAAAAGTTAAAGATTGAAATGCCATATGACCCTTCTGTACTACTACTGGGAATAATCCCCAGCAATTCACTACAGTGATGCATGCACAACCATGTTCATTGCAGCACTATTTACAAGAACAAAGTCATGGAATCAACACAAATGCCCAACAGTTGATAAATGGATAATGAAAATGTAATACACTTATACAATGGAATACTACTTAGCCATCAAAGAAGATGAATTAATGAATTTTTCCAGGAACTGGATAGAATTAGAAAAAATTATATTGAGTGAAGTATTCTAGACACAGAAAGTTAGATGCCGTATGTACTCCCTAATAGATGGATCCTGGTTCCAAACCCACTTAATGACATATTCAAAGATAAATCTTTGTAATACCCACTGTAATCACAAAGGATTATAGACAAGAGGGAAGCAGAAGGAGGGATGTCAAAAAAAAGGAGACAGGGAAACACACTTCAATAGAGAAATTAGGCCACGGTCATGTATTACATATAAGTAGTGAGACATCTGGTGCAGCTCACTCTCACTTCTCTTCTTGTTCTATTGGGACTGAACAGATTTGATCTTCTCAGTCAGGGAGGATATAGGGACTGGTAATTAGATGGTAACCAACTGGAAAATGGAGACTGACCCTTCTCACTGCTGTGTCCTACTCCTATTCTTCCAGCTATCTTTGAGTCTCTTCTTATATTAAGATCTTCATTTAAACAGTCTTTTATCTTTGGTTAGGAGATGACCTTCAATACTGATTGGGATGCAGCCAAGAGCAGTGTAGGAACAGCAAAACTGAAAACACCAAAAACCATAATTCAGAACACAAAAGAACCTACATTATTCACCTGGAACCAGACCAACCAAATCTCTCCCCATCCTAAAGCTCAGCGAACCTTGTAGAAGAGGAGGCGGCAGGATTATGAGAGCCTAAAGATGGGGAGGACCAAGGATATGCAAGATACTCCACATAAGACAGGACTGCAGCAGCCAGCATATAGCCACAATGTGATTGGATTTTGCCTAACCTGCACATGTCAACGATCCCCCAAAGTGAGATAGGGATCACAGGGGAGAAGACTTCAGGCAGTAGGATCCTTAAAGGCAAGGGGTTAAATAGTCATAATAGAGTTCCCATGCTAGTGGGCAGCCCGAAGAAGGAGCCCTGGGCTAAGCCACTGAGTCCTAAACCCTCACTAAGGATGGGAGGGAGGAAACAGGAGGTGCTGGTTGAGGGAGAGGGAGGGGGAGAAAGGGGAAGAGGGAGAGTGCAATGGGGGATATTGGAGGAGGGAAGGGGGAAGGGAAAGGAGGGGTGCCTAATCATACCTATTGTATGATTAGGCAAAAATTATGTAATAAAAAGAATAAAAAGATATGTAAATGCATTCTTATATGTGTGCTTATGCATCTTTAGACAGACTTATTACTGTGTGTCAGAATCTTTCAGAACTCTGTGTCTTCCCATCATGTTTTTGTTTATTCATCTAATGAATAGAATATCTTAAATGTTGTTTGATCATCTGGATGAGTTGATTATTTAGACTGATAGAATTAAAACATAGTTATATGAAATTGCTTAGTTTTCAGGCAAAATTGACCCACTGTGAAGTGAATTATGTACTTGACCAAAGTAATCAATTGACCGATTAGCAGAATGTTTCTTATGTTGAAGTGATATAAAATTTGTACTTTGACATGAAAAAATGAACTCCACTGTTTCTATGACTGGATTAACTTTCTTTTCTAGAGATAACTTGCTTGTCAGATAGTTCATTCTACATCACATGCTATCATAAGTAAATACAGAAAATGGTTGCAGAATTGCACATTTCTATCTCTGTAGAGTACAGGAGTTCTACAGAAATGACTCCAAATTGAAAACCCAATTGGGAAGTTGTAGGTTTGTAAGATACCCTGTGTCTCTGGTTAGACCTGGACTCTACCTAGAGGCCCATTGGTTTCAAGAATGGGAAGCTCTTGTTCCACTTTTTTTTTTTTTCTAGGACAGTAGTTTTCTAAAAGCAACAGTTCTTTGTTTGGCACTGGCTCATTCTTGGAAACAGGTAAAAAATTAAAATCAGTTATTGAGGCTTGTGTATGATCTATAGAAACAACTGTTGCTCATTTCAAAATCACATCAGAAATAAATTTGCTAAAGGAAAGTAGAGAGGAACACACCTTAGAAATCCTTGCAAGTATTCAGCTTTAACAAACCTTTGGAAACCCAAATGATGCTACCCTCAGAGCTGTATGCACACATGGATTTGTGCATGAGATGACCTGAGCTACACCAAGTAAGTGATCTTGCATCTTCTGTTGAACTTTTTCTAGAGAAAATTGCTTCATTCAGCCCCTCCCTCTCAATTCTTCCAGTTTTTTAAATAGGACTTGATTACTTTCATCCATCAAAATCACTCCTAGTTCCCACCCTATATTAAAATTCCTCCTTTCAAGTTCTCATTTGTTTTGAGTCCAGACAAAACTGTTTTATCTCTGGGAATGTCTTGCTTCAAGATCATTAAGGACAACTAACATTCTGTACAGTGGAAATCCACACAAAGAATTAAATATATTTGCTTTCTGTATACGACTTCCTCTGCCTCTTTGTTGAGTTCAGAGTCATTTTTTCCTATGTAGTTCCCTGAATTGCATTTTTGAAATTGTCATTATACATGACCATAGCTGTCTCAAGGGTGGTGAGTTACTCTTCATTATTTACACCTCTAAGAGGCGATAAACACATAAAGAACTCCAGAGTTCTTTCCTCCATCTGTCACTATATGGAACTCTTGCTGAATGAAGAAGGCTCTGATGATTGGTTTTCTCACCACATATGATGGCAGTAGGACATAAGAAGCTAAGTAGGAACTTATTGAGAAATAGGTTTGGGGGAATCCCTTATATTACACCTGCTTATGGATGGGGAAAAGAACTGGAAATATGCTGACTCGGAACTGTCCTTGGTTACTGGGGCAAATTTACAAAGTTTCCAAATACATGGAAATGTAATCAAACTTGAAGACCAGATGGCATACCTTAAGTGTTTGGAATGTTCTCGAGAGTTGGTCACATACATTACATTTTAAGGTTGAGACGAGTATTTCAAGGCACTTCTGTCTATGAGCATGTTATGGTTTAGCTCTTAGAGTTTGGGCAGCCATCAGACATACAGTAGATTTCTTTAATTGAGGCATAACTTGACAGTCACTGCTACAATGGAATTGCATGTAACTAAAAAAATTAGCTGACACTCGATAAATAACTATTAAGTGGCATGGAATTCTGTCAACTTTTTAATAAATTTTATCATTTAATCTTCAGCAGAACCCAAAGAAGTAGGTACAGTTATTATCTCATTTTACAGATGAAGAAAATGATTTAAAACAGAGAGAAAGGGAGACAGAGAGCAAGAGAGATAGAGAGACAGACAGAGAGAGAGAGAGAAGATTGGAATCCAGGCAATCTGGTTCTGGGCTCACTCAGTTCATATACATTGATACTATTACTATGACTTTACATTTATAAAATTACTTTATTTGCTTATTGTAATGTTTTTACACAGTAGTATCTATTTGTATCCAACTGTTAAAGGCATCATATAAGGCATAAAATACAGATGACATTGTTTTTCTTTTATGAGTAAGGAAATTCACAGATAAATTCAGCCCAATAGCAGCATAGCCAGGACTAGAAGTTGAGTTTACTGACACATAGAGATGTATATGTAATTATTATTTATATGACATTTTTGTCAGGGATATGAGGCATAATTCAATGAATGAGAATCTGAAGAAAATTGAATATACAGTGAAATCTCAGTGTCATGCAATGTGCTGACATATATGTAGTAGGTACCGAGATTCATTGTTTTAGGCACTGGTACTACACAAAGATTGAGTGAGTTCTTTATTCTCATGGAATTTGCAGTGTACTTAGAAAGTCAGCCATGATTACTGCAATGTGATCCAGACTATGAAGAAATATGAGGCAGGCACATTTTAGATGGTCTAATGTATGATGTTTAAAAGTTTCAGGTTTTTGAGTCTCACGGCAACACAGATACATTCATGCAGTATGGTAATCTGATTAAATGCTGTGGTTCAATATGGAGATTGGAGAAAAATGAGATTGTATTTTTCTGACATTGATCCTTTCCTGGTTTTGTATTGTGTGATCTATATGACTCTTTTATTTGTTAATATCTTATTAATTCAAACATTTATATATTTGCTTACTCCACTTGTTGTATATAATAAATTGAACAACTACCTGAAACTACCTAGCTCATCTAGGAAAAGAGTCATTACAAACATATAGATGATAAAACAGCAACCTATATGTTTTAACTGCCTTATATGCAGTGATATGTAAGTACAAACTGTAATGTTCTGAGTCTGCACCAGACAGAGCAAGAAAAAGTTCAGTAAATATTTCATTGCTGTTGTTTAGTATCTAGTATTTCCACTGACAATGCATCCATTTTTCCTGTTTTCTTCTCATCTTTGATAACATTTTTATCCTTAGGTAAAGTTAAGCATTGTGTTAAAATACTTTTCTTAATAGAATATACAGAGTGATTGGAAACATTCAGTCACACATTGGATAAGACCACATTTCAATGCCCAAAGGTATGACTTTATTCCTTCTGACTTTGAAAGCCTTGCTAGATAAGTTTCGTGCCACATGAATTCAGAATCATTAAGAATTTTTTAAGTTGAAGTGTGAAGCTCATGTATTTTCTAATAGGTTGATATTCAGTAGAGCAATTTCAGCAAGACACAAAGAAAACTAAACTAACTGCCTTAAACTTAGTAATAACCTGTTGGGAAGTCTTCAGAGGGTTTCTCAAAGAAACATGCTCAAAATCTGCTCTGGAAACTTTTCAGTCAGGCTCACTGCTGAAAAAAGACTGTCCGTTATGGACCACTGCTTTCATTTTGCCCTGATCAAAGGGTTTCACCAGAGTCCTACAACTTGTGACTCTGTTAGCTAGGGAGTCTTAAGTTGTCAAATTGTAACTTGTCTTTCTGAGTTAATGTATGGCATATATTAACATGGCAGGGAGAAGTAACTCCCATATTTCTTGCATAATTACAAAAGGAAATTTAGTTGTCTTACCTGAGCAGTGATATAATTTTGGTGAGGAGAGAGGAGAGGAGATGAGAGAGAGAGAAACAATAAGAGGAAAAGTAGAGCATGGGAAAGGAGAATAAAGAGAGGGAGAGAGAAAGAGAAAAGAGAGAGAGAGAGAGAGAGAGAGAGAGAGAGAGAGAGAGAGAGAGAATTCTTCCTACAACTCAACAGAAAGTGAAGTGAAAGTAAAAAAGAAATTCTGAAGAAGTCTGACATGGACGGTGAAATTAGGTTGTACTAAGGAAAGAACAAAATTCTCTTGTCATTTCAAAAACCATTCCAAACTCCCATTTTGCTGTCTGAGCAAAAATTTACTTCTGATAGTCATTTCAGTTTCAGGCGACTGACCCTAAATCCAGAGGGTGGGAGGGAAGACAGATGAAGTAAGATTTTTTTTTTGGTAGCAGTTCAGACCTGATTCAAGCCATCTTCATCTCTACCTGCCTGTCTAAAACAGAAGACCCATTTCATTAGACTTTATTTCATCATCATAGCTACAAAATGGCAAGACTGTCCCATGCCTGAGATGAGGGCTTGGATGGGACCTCAGAGGCTTCATCACCAAAGATACGTTAATAATCAAAACATGGTTTATGCAAGGTGCTGTAAATATTCATTTTTCTTTGATAACACCCAAATGAAAAATGCTGATATTCTTAAGCACAAGCAACAACGTAATATTTGAATGATTTTCTGACTTGTACGGTATAATCATTGACATCTTAGTTTTGATTTAAAACTTCATGGGTCAGTCTTCTTTATGATGTTTTTAAATTACTGCAGTGGTAGGCATGGCCATTTAATGCACTCCAGTGAACTTATCATTTTGTTTTGTAGTAACTATGACAACCTGGGTTTTGTCTACAGGATTCTACAAGGTCAACATTCCTCAGTACAGCGCCCAGTAATTTATTTCAGGATAAAAGTTTTGTAAGATATAATATTTGCTCTTTAGAAAACTATAGGTGATGATGATTTAGAACATTGGAAAACTGAAACATAAGTTTGAAAGAAGGATATATGGAGAGAATTCTGCTGGAAAGCAAAATCTTTTGCCTCAGAAGCAGAAAGACCTGAGCTCGAATCCCAGATCTCATGTGAAAACACCAGGTGGAAATGGCGGTGGCTTGCACATCCAGCACTGGAAAACAGAGCCTGGGAAATCACAGAGTAAAGCAATAAGGAGGTAGAAAAATCCAGGAAGATTCCCAACACACACACACACACACACACACACACACACACACACACACACACACACACACAAATAAAATTAAAATAAAAGATTGAGGATTGATCAGAGATTCTCAGAGTTGATGGATTTTTTCACTTTTCCTCACTGATGAATTTTATTTTTTGACAATTTTATTCCTATATACATTTTGTTTACTTTCTCCTCTGTCCTATCCCAAGTTTCCCCAATCCCACCACACCCTTTTCCTGTCAAGTCTCCCTCTCATATTCATGCTTTTTTTCATTTTGTGTACCCTTGTCTACCAGGTCCCTTTGTGTGATTCTAGGGGTTGGGGCTTCTCTTGGAGACTAGTAGACTGTCCCATGGGCACACAAGTGGTTATATTTGTCTCCTCAAAGCTGTTGGTTGCCCATTGTTCATCTTTACTTTGTAAGTCTCTGAGTTTCACCTCACTTCATAGCTAGTCATTAGACACATAGGTTTCCATGAAACCACCCTGCTGTGGGTTTTACAATTGCTGTGACAGTGTTATTTTTGGATGATAACATTTCACAACCCTTTTCCTTGACAGGGTTTTTTAATAGCTAATTACTTAGTTTATCTACTTCCTTAACCTCATGCTGGAATTGCAATTCTGAAATCCTTTCTGGACAGTGATCTCCCTCTGGTTATGTAACTGGAGTTCAAGTTATCTGACCTTATCAAGTCTGCCTTTTCCAATTTCTGAGGGTTGTTTTGTTTAGAGAAATGACAGTGTCGTTTAATTAATGTGGTCTTTTAAAGTTATGGACTTAAAACTTGGTCTCCTACTTTAGTGGATGATATTGTGAAAGTTGTTTTTATTCTCTTTGGAACTCAGTTCACCAGTTCTATCACATATATGCCTTTACTTGATCCCACAAAATAACTCAAAATCTTATCATAAGAAATCGTTTTAATCAGAGTAGCATTCTTTAGGAATTAAGTATTTTGCAAAAAGATTTTGATCATCACTTGTCGCTGACTTAGTCAATATCTTTCAAGCTGGGTGTACTACCTCCATACAACTACTCAATCAGTTCTGTAGTGTTCTAATATTTTCAAGTTTTTCAAGAACTCTAAATTGTCTTGATAATATCAAAAGCATGCCCTTCAAAAGCAAAACGGTTTTTTTCTATATCTCAGTTTCTGCACTTTTGGTCATGCTATGCCCAAAATTTAGAATGCCGTTTTATTCTCCTATGATTCAATGTAAAATCTATCCATTTTTCAGGCAGTATTCAATTTCTGCTTCCATCATGAAGCCTTCCCTAGTCGTTCCAAAACATAATGTTCTCTCCAGACACACGGAATTGATCACACACATAATAACATTTACTATATCCATTACAAAAATCATTTTAAAGAAACAGTCTGCTTGTAGCATACCTACTTTGTACCAAATTCTAGGGGACAATACAGAAATGTGAATGGAGTATTGAAGTATATGTATGGGCAGAACTAATAATTTAAGTTAGAAATAAAGCCAGAGTAACAGATCAACATGAATATGACTTGTACCAATTGTTAGGTGTTGATGGTGAAGCATGGGAAGTTTTAATCAGACACTACATGAGGTATGAGCCTAAGTGGTGTTGCAATGAAGCTGAGTTGATTCAAGGATTTCCTAGGGCTGGAGACTGTAAGAGCAAGTAAGAGTGCTTAGAGGGAAAAGTGGCTGTAAGTTGAGGAAGAAAAGCAAGACCTTACTATGTTAATGGAATGAACACTTCTGGTGTCTGTCCCAGCATAGGATGAGGTTGTAAATCATCTTCATCATAACAAGATTAAGGGGAAAGAAATGGACAATTGATTTGGCTTACATTTACCAGAGAACTGAAGTCACAGAAAAACCTGTCCCTCCAATTAGATATATGAGCAGATATAGATTTCTTTGGTTTATGGGAACAGAGGTCTAAGTAAAATATATCACCACTAGAGCCAATAGTAGGATAGGAAAGCTTGACTTATAATTGATGAATTGCTTGAGGCTCAGAAAGGACAAGCTTGAAAATGAAAAACTGCAGTGGGGGAATTTTTAGGGAGACCCCATATCTTTATGAGCTTTATCTCCAGGATCTGTTCCAGTTTATGCAGTGAAAATATGAGAAAATTCCTTTATGCTTTCAACAAGTGGAAAGCAAAGTAACCACTTAGAAATACACCCAGGAATTTCTACTCTAGTTAAGCCTTATACTCAAGGGAAACTATTCTGTCAGAGTCCAACAGAAATTTTAGGAGTGCTCAGCAGAAAGGGTAAGAAAAGACTCCAATTCTCTATATTCTTCCTTTAAATTTTTACTTTACTTTATTATTTTTGCGCATGTGTGTGTGTGTGTGTGTGTGTGTGTGTGTGTGTGTGTGTGTGTATCAAAAGGCACTTTGTATGCCTGTGGAAACACATGGGAAACACCCTGGATTGTTTCAATTCCTATTTGCTTTGCCCTGGAGTTTCCCAGGCTCCACTTTCTAGGACTGGAAGTACAGGCTACTGCCATTTCCGCCTGACATTTTTACATGGGATCTTGGATTCAAACTCAGGGTCTTCTGCTTGCTAGGCAGAGGCTGGTTCCCTGAGCCATCTTTCAGGACCCAATTCCCTGTACTCTCACAGTCTCATATAAGTATGTGTGGGTGAGTGAGAGAGGGAGACTGAAGAGCACTTGTGAAGATCACAGGCTCAATGAAAGACTGAGTCCTTATTATAGAACTACAGAATATTTCCTACCACATCAATAAGACTTATGAACAACAACAGGGAAATACAACTAAAAGAACTGTTTTTCTTAGCTCTTACTTCATTTAATATCTATAGAAACTTAAAACCCATAGAAAAGAGAAAAATCAGGATACCAGTAGAAAAGTTAGCCTGTTATATCTATAGTTAAAATGGACTCAACCTAGATGAAAACAAAATCTCACAGAAAAGGCCTACTTAGTTGCTTGTATCCAGTAAATCATTCTAGCTAAAGCTAGAAACAAATACTACAAGGCTTACTAAAAGTCAAAAATTACAGTTTGGAAAACAATGAGCATCAGACCCAGATTCATATTTGAATTAGCAAACTAGTAACTTCAAACAACTGTAATTAATTTGTATGTAATTTAGTGAAAAAAGCAGACAGTGTATAAATCTAATATGTAATATAATCATAAAGGTGGAAATCCTAGGAAAGGGTCCAAAAGTAATACTAGAAATCAAAACTATTGTTAAATAAATTAAGAAAAAAATTCAGCAGGCTTACCAATAGAACGGATATAGGAATACAATATAAAGCAGTGATCTTGACAAGTACCATTAGAAACTTGGAAAAGTGAAGTGAAAAGAGAAATAAGAATGAAAAGACAAATTTTACTATGTAAGAACTATGATTAAATTAAAAATGTGTAATATGTATGATATTAACACTATTAAATAGAAGAACAGAAAAGGGAAATGAAGAAATATTAGCAATCACTGAGAATTTTTCATCTAGGATGCTCAGAAAACACTGAAGAAGATAAATAGGGAAAAAATTAATGAAACTGATATCTCTTAGAAAAGGGAATAGATTTCATAATTATCTAGCTAAGTTGAAAAAGAGAAAAGGTATTACGTGTACATAATAGCATATTAGTTAACCACAAGGAAGAATGAAATCATGCCATTTTCAGGGAAATTGATAGATGAGTAGATCACTATAGTAAGCAAAATAAATCAGACTCGGAAATGTAAATATCATATATTTGATCTCATATGCAGAATTTTGATTTTTATTAAGAGACATGATTGTAAAATGGGGACCATTTGGGAAAACAAAAGGTATAACAGAAGATGGGAGGTGGGAAGGAATAAGAGAACAACAGGAGGTGATTATGATCAAAGTGTGCTATTTGCATATATGAAATTATCTTAATGAAGTCTATGCACTTGATTCAAACTTTGGACAAAAAGAAGTCACAAACAATTGAAATCTTAAATTAGATTTGCATTTATTTATTTATTTATAAGATAGAGAGAGAGCACATGTTCAATGTTCATGTCACATCAGCAGAGTGGGAGGTCAGAGGACAAGTTTCAGCAAAATAAGTCACAAATAACTGAAATGTAAAATTAAATTTATGTTTATTTATATGAGAGAGAAAAAGAGAAATATATGTTCATGTCATATCATGAGAGTAGAGGTCAGAAGACAAGTTTTAACAGTCAGTTCTCTCCCTCTACAATGTAAACTTTGGAGATCAAATTCAGGTCATCAGGTTTGTGAGCAGGCACATTTACCCACTCAGCCATCTCACTGACTGTAAAATACAAAATTAAAGGGAGACCGTGGCTATTGAAAGGTTAACAAAGAAAGATTAGAGACAGCTCTATAATCACAAATCTAATAACCTAGATGAAGTGAAACATTCCTAAAAAAGACAATCTGCCAAATTGATGAATTTGTATTCTAACTAAAACATTATTACAAAAACGGAAATCACACAAATCTGAATTAGCCATTGTCTATTAAATAAGTTGATTCAATAATTAATCACTTTCCCAAAGCATCTGATCAAGATGGTTTCACTGGTAAATTTTACCAAAATATTCTGAAGAAAAACCTCTACCAGTTCTCTATAGACTTTATAAGAAACAGAAGCAGGAGTATATTCTAACTCATTGTAGAAGACAATGTGGCATGGCAGAAAGAATTTAGGACCAAGGGTTAGCAATACTGAATTCTAGTGTTGACCTCAGTTTCTTACTAGTGTGTACAAATCATTGAGTCTTTTTCAACCTCATCCCTCATTAGTAAAGTACAGTTAATAAGCCAAGCATGGTGGCACATACCTGCAATCCCAATACTTAGGAGGTAGGCACAAGAGGACCAGGAGTTCAAAGACAGCCTCCACTATAAAGTAACTTTGGGGCCAGCCTGGGTTAAATGAGACACTGTGTCAAAATAAGTAGATTTAATAATACTATTATGAACTGGATTGTGTTCCTCCAATATAATACTATATTGGAAATATAGATTTCAAGGAAATAATTGAGGTTAAACAAGATGATATTAGTGGAGTCCTAATCCAGTATTAGTGCTGTCTTTATAAGAGGAAGAGATACCAGATCTCTCTCCCTTTTCCCTCTCCCTCTCTTTACATTAAAACAGAGTAAAAGCTATTTGAAGACACAGTGAGAAGATGGTTATCTGCAATCCAAGAAGAGAGACTTCACCAGAAGCTAACCCTGGCACATCAAGTTTGCATCTTTGGCCTCTACAATTGTGAGAAAATGAATGCTTATTGTTTAAGTTAACTAGTTTATGATATTTTTGTCATGACAGACCAAGTAGACTAACACAACCACTTGAAATATTGGGAATATGACTTAAAAACAAATGGCTTTTGAAAATAACCATGTATAATTGATATTTTTTCTCCTTTCCCATTTTTATCCATGTGGGGGGCCAGGGGACGTGTTTGTGTGTATGCATGTTTGTGTATGTATGAAAGCCATGTGTGTGAGCACATGTTTGTGCACATATGCATATATGTATGTATGCATGTAGAAGCACAAGACTGGTATTGGCAATCATCTTTGATCCTTCTTTTACCGTATTCTTTTGAGACAGAGTCTCTAACCAAACTAAAAGCTCACCTATAGGGCTACTCTGATAGCCAGCTTGCTCTAGGAATTCCCAGTCTTTTTCATCCAAGGCTGGAATTACAGGTAGACAACCCCACCCAGAGGGATCTGGGGATATGAAATTTGGTATTCTTGCTTGGACAGCAATTTCTTTAACCACTGAGCCATTTTCACAGCCTAATATTTAGTATTCTTTTTCCTCTTTTTATAATTAACCATTTCAAACTGTAATGAGTAGTTATACTATATTGCTGTGACTAAGTTACCTTTAGCTTTTAGTATTTGATTTCCAACACTGTGAGCAATTTTGACAAACACTGCCTTGATAATATATTAGAGAAAGTCAAGGACATAGGAAAAGTCAAAGCAAAAGACCATAGACCTATTTTTCAGTCCAAAAGCAAATTTTCTAAGCTTCGGTAGTGGCAACGGAACACATTGACGTATGGAGGACTTTGATTTAAAGGCTTTATTTTTATATTGCTTTTCAGATTTCAGTTGGGAACTGACTAGAGCATATCACCATATTCTCTCCATTTGGTCTTTTTTTCACTCTTTAATTCCAAAGTATGCAAGCTATAGGCTTTTTGTTTTTTCTTTTACAGGCATTATTCAGGCATCAAAAACAGAGATGGAAAGAGACAGGTTTCATCCAAAGACTAGTTTCCATTACCTTAAGTTGCCTTCATGATTTTTCTGATCCGGTGAAATTTCCTGAGCTTGGTCTCAGGCCTGAGGTAAATGCAACACTTCAGTGAAATTGCTTACGACATATTGGAGTGAGTGCCTAGAATTATGAGTTCCTCAAATATAAAAAAAAAAAACTCAGTATTTCTTGTGCAGACATTGAACTAAAGGGGGGATAACTTTCAAAGTTTGACTTGTTATGGGGCTATACCCCAATGGTGAATGAGTTTGTTTTGCACAAGACACAAAAATTTATATTCATAGTCTTTGCCAGAAAGTATAGATACCACACACTTCATATAAAATCCTCCATATTACACTGACCTCTCTCTCCACTTTAACCTTTTGCACACTTGCCGTTTCAGTTGAGCTCCATGTGTATTTATTTTTGATGAACTTGCTGACCACGTAGTAAGCCTGAATACAAGGGAAAGATGAATCTATCTACAGGTATTATACAGGAATATAGTGAACTTATATTTTCACACCTTAATCCCCAGGCCCATTACAACTGTCCCTCTCCCCTGTCAGACTCCCTCCTATTTTCAAGTCTTTTCACATGTGAGGCCCAATGGTTTTCATCTGATTTGCTTTTAATATCAGGTCTTCTTTCAGAAGTTTAGACCTCATAGACTCAGTTGGGGGTTCTTCTAAAATGTCTTACATGATGAATGGGATTGTAGAAGCTTGCTACACATGGAGAAGTCATAAGTGATAGAGATTCCATTTCTTACAGCCTTGAAGAAAGCAATAGGAGCCAGTGAGCAGACTTCCATCATGCTATTGTGTTCCATGTTCTAGCTCTGATGTACTGATTTTGAACAATTCGCTTCTTGGAACATATAAGAATGTAGTCTGATTTTGCTATTTAACCTCAGGAAGAGTTTAGCAAACCTCATGGAATGAGATATAACCATTGATGAATTTTTCTCCCAGCAGTGAATCTCTGTCCCTAAGTAAGAGTTGTGGTCCTTCCCACAACTTTGAGAAAAGACCAGAAAGCAAAAAATGTGCTAGCACTCCAGTCTGTATACATGCAAAGTTTCTACTTTCATCATCTGGAAGTGAAAATCTGGGAATAATGAGTACACAGAAGTCTACTTGTGTTTTCCTTAATGACCCATTTGATCCCAAGGTATTTGTAGTAACAGAGAGATAGATGCTTCAGCTGAGAAGAGAAGGTGTTCAGGTGTAGAGGGGGCTGCTGCTCCACATCAAGGGAATTTGACACAATAGCCACTTGGAATCTGACACTTTCAACTTACTGTGCATTTCTGGCAATGAGTCCTATTCCTCCAGGAATTTCCAAGGCAAAGACCAGGGATAAGATATGAAGAGGCAAAAAGCCTGTTACCCAAATGGGCAATTGGTGTTTGACAAAAGAATGCTTGTACTGTCAACATACCCAGATTCTAGTCCCAGTTGTGCCATTACTTTGGGACCTCGAGAAAGCAACTTTTCAGTTTTCAATTTTAATTGATTTAAATATTAAAATGATTTCGGGCAAAGGATATTGCTGAGTTGATAGTGTGTTTGCCTCATATGCACAAAGCTCTGATTCAATCCCCAGCACAACATAAATAGGTGGTGGCACAGGCCTGTGATCCCTGCCCTCAGGAAGAAGAGAAAAGAGGGTCAGAAGTTCAATGTCATCCTCAACTCACTGAGTTTACAGCTAGCCTGAGCACATGAGACTGCCTTACAAACAAGCAAGGGGACTTCCAAAAGATGTGGTGCTATCCTGAGAGACTGCGTGGAATTGGTACAACTCCTGAGAAGGGGAAATTATTAACTCGATGATTAGCCCACAAGTGAGTCAATCATGTTCCAGAATATAGAAATGTACACCTGTCAATTCCAGCATCCTAGATTGGGTCAGTGAATCTTGCAAACAAATGGGGGAGGTTAAGAGAGACTTAGTGCAAAGAGGAGTGGAGTAAGGTGGGAGGGAGAGGGGTGGCAGAAAATAAAACATAAATTTGTTATACTTGTACATGAAAACTTTATAAAAGTTAATTTATGGGCTGGAGAGATGGCTCAGGGATTAAGACTGCCTCGCAAGCAGAAGATCCTGAGTTTGAATCCCAGGTCCCATGTAAAAATGCCAGGCAGAAATGGCAGTCACTTGCATTTCTAGTCCTGGTGGGCAGAGCCTGGGAAATTCCAGAGGGAAATTAAAAGAAGGAAGAAGCAATCCAGAGTGATTCCCAAAGTCACCTTTGGTCCTCCACAGGGACATGCAATACTTTCTTGA
This sequence comes from Typhlomys cinereus, assembly GCA_023101885.1. Taxonomy (NCBI): domain Eukaryota; kingdom Metazoa; phylum Chordata; class Mammalia; order Rodentia; family Platacanthomyidae; genus Typhlomys; species Typhlomys cinereus. Next base: position 638,355 of record JALPQD010000396.1, on the reverse strand, counting down.
TATACAACCCACACACATACACATAAAATAAGTAAATAAAGTTTAAAAATCTTTAAAAAAATTTAAAAAGTTAATTTATTATATCTCTAAGGTTATCTTCTTGACCTTTAATACTTTAGGGATCTCAAGTTCTCTGGAGAAGGAGGAAACACAAAGAATTTTAGTCATTCTAGACTAGAAGTTACAGAATATGAAAATAATAAAAGAAAATCATTTTAAAGTACAAAACCATACACTGTGTTTTGTTACTAGTATTCTACTGTTTTTATTTCCCACTATAGGGGCTGGAGAGGTAGCTCAGGGGTTAAGCCTCTGCCTTGCAGGTGGAAGATCCTGAGTTCGGATCCCAGATCCCACGTATAGATGGCCTGCGTTTCTGGTCCTGGTAGGGCGGAGCCTGTGAATCCCGGGGCGGAGGAAGTGGAGGCGTCCATGGTGGTTCCCGAATTAGTCCGTGGTTCTACACACACACAGACACACACGCGCGCACACATACATATGCACACATGCACAATTGAATAAAAAAAAGATTATTTCCCACAATAAATACTCATTTCTATTCTTTTCTAAGTGAAATTCAAATGTCCTGGGAATTTCATTGTTTCATCATTTCAATTACATTCAATTACATTTTCTAAATTGACTCCTTCAATTTGAAATAACTACAGAATAGCATTTTTTTAAAACAGGAACCAATGTCAAATTTTTGTTTCAGAAAATATGGTCACCATATTTATCTTCCTTCCTAGGTTTTCGTCATGCATACCAATTTTTTAACTTTGTAAATTATTTTCAAAGAAATTCAATCTTTGATTTATGTACTCTGCTTGGACCACTTATCACCCATAAATAACATGTGTTTGGTACTATTAAGATTAATTCTTTGAGGCTCCCTTGGATTCCATGTCTGGAGTCTGTAAGTACCTCTTAACTTCCTTGCCCTTCACAGACTCCATGTCTGTGAGTTGCATTCTTTCTCTCCTCTAATAAAATCTGCCTTAATCCTCAAAAAAAAAGTTTAATTCTTTGAAGTAAACATTATATATTGTGAATGCCTGCAATAGAGGAAAAAGACAACTTAGTTTCTCTACTGTAAGGTTGTTAGGTTCTGGAGACAAAAGACAGAAGAACCAGGGAAGCCAGGAGATCTAGCAATAGAAGCAGGAAGGCGGAAGTTTCAAATATCCTTTGTATTTAGTCTCTGCCTATAGTCATTGGACACCAGCAAGTTTGGATTTAGGTGAAGAACATGCAAATAAGTTTTGCCTGAATTTTTATCAATAGCCCAAATATCTCTCCTTGGAACCAGATGAAAACATGTGGAATGTCTGTCCTGATTTTCAGCTCCATACTGTATGTTCTTTTCTCTTTTCTCTCCACAGTCTGTCCATTTCCTGAATCCACAGTTCCTATTACTGGAACTACTGTTTTTGCTTTCTCAATAACTATTACTAATAAATTTAAAGTTTTTCTGTTGTCCTGATAAATCTAGTTGGCTGCCAAGTCATGATGCTATTCCATTCTGCAATAGGAAACTCCTTTCATACGTCACTACAGCCCCTGCATTTAGGCTTTCATAGCTTCTTATTTCTAATGTTGTAATAGCCCCTTTCTGATTTGTTTTTTCTAGAAACCTTATCTACTTCAATCAATAAAAAAATCAATATCAACCTTTAGCTTGTTTTATTTCCTCAAGTTAGACCAAGTTGATTGGAAGATAATATCAATAGTTTTCTGCGGGACGCGTATGCGAGATCCAGCCGGGCCTCAACGCGCGCTCTAGGACCCCAGGTCAGCCCACGGGGACCCGGCTCCAACTCCCACCATCCAGCCGGAGCCGCGCGGGGGCCGAGGGACGAGGAGGACCTCCCCCTGCGCCCGGCCCCGCCCCAGCTGCCCTCGGGTTAAATAGCTCCACGCCAACGCGCCCATCCTCCCTTTTCGCCCCACCCCGCTCCGCCGGTCAGGACACGCACGCGGTCCACCCGGGCCTCACCCCGCGCCCTGGGTAAGTCCCCGTTCAGGCCCTGCCCACCAGTACCCCAGGCCAAATAATTCAGTTTAGTGAAATTGAGAGATCTTAAGAGTTAAAATGACAATGCCAAAGTCAAAGTGCAAATCCATGAGAAGCAACACTCAAGTAAACAAATTTCCCACTGAAGAAATTAATCCCATAATGTTAGACTCCAACAAGAACAAACCCGCGGAAAAAGGCCAAGAAAGCCTGACCCAGGATAACGACTTTCAAAATATGATCATTACCATGTTCAATACTATGAAAGAGGAAATCCGGGAGGAATTACATAATCGAATCAATCGCTTTGAAGAGGAACACAACAGACATCTGGAGGAGTTGAGAAAAACAGTGCAAGAAACAAAAAGTGGCATAGAACAGTTAAAACAAACTCAAGCAGAGTTTAAAACTGAGCTAAAAGACAAGTTATCTTCAACCCAGAATGCCACAGAGAGTCTTATCAACAGAACTAATGAAACAGAAAACAGAATTTCAGACCTTGAAGATAAAGTGGGAGTACTAACCAGCTCAATGGAAGAGGTTGTTAAAGCCAAAAAGATACTTGAGAGAAATATCCAAGAGATATGGGACACCCTGAAGAAGCCTAACATGCGTATTCATGGAATACCGGAGCAAGAATCTCAAAATACCACCCCTGAGGAAATTTTTCAAACGATCATCAAGGAAAACTTTCCTCATCTAAAAAAAGAGAGGCCCATTCATATACAAGAGGCATTCCGCACCCCAAACAGATACGACCAAAATAGAAGCACACCGCGGCAAATAATAGTTAAAACACTCCACATTCAAGATAAAGAACTGGTGATGAGAGCTTCAAGGGAGAAAAAACAAGTCACTTTTAAAGGCAAACCTATTAAAATAACAAATGACTTCTCAGTCGAAACAGTAAAAGCAAGAAGAGCTTGGAGAGACATACTTCAAGTATTGAATGAGCAAAAATGTCAACCCAGGCTGATTTACCCTGCAAAACTATCAGTCATGATCGAGGGAGAAAGAAAAATTTTCCAGCACAAAGACAACTTGAAGGGATACATGGCCACCAAACCAGGCCTTCAAAAACTGCTAGAAATGATACTCAAGCGTGAAGAAAAAAAACAGGCATATCCAGGAGAACAGAAGGCAAATATAACACCATTAAAAGCGAAGCAATATACTTATAAAAGCTACTTAACATAATAAATGTCTGGAATTAACAATAGTTTCTCCATTATAACACTAAATGTTAATGGACTTAATTCACCGATCAAGAGACACAGATTACAAACTTGGATTAAAAATCACAATCCATCAATCTGTTGCCTGCAGGAAACCCATCTCACCACAAAAGATAGGCACGCTCTAAAAATAAAAGGCTGGTCAACAATTCTACAAGCAAATGGAAGCAGAAAACAGGCAGGGGTAGCCATTATGCTATCAGACAAAGTGGATTTCAAACCAAAAAAAATTATAAGAGACACGGATGGATACTACATTTTAGTCAGAGGTACAATTCACCAGGAAGATTTCACAATACTGAACATATATGCACCCAATACGGGCCCCTCCACATTCATTAAGAAAACCCTACAGCGTCTAAAGCAAGAAATCAACCCCCAAACGATAATTCTCGGGGACTTCAACACCGCCCTCTCTACATGGGATAGATCAACAGGTCAAAAGCTTAACAGAGACACTTTGGAACTTAATCAAACCCTGAAAGAAATGGACCTCACAGATCTCTATCGAACTTTTCACCCACGCACCAAAGAATACACATTTTTCTCAGCAGCACACGGAACTTTCTCCAAAATAGATCACATATTGGGCCACAAAATGAATCTACACATATACAAGAAAGTTGAAATTCTAACCTGTGCCCTATCGGACCACCACGGCCTAAAGCTGGACATCCACAACACATCAAACAAGAGAAAATACACTAACTCCTGGAAACTTAACACTATGATGCTGAATGAGAACTGGATTCAGGAAGAAATTAAAAAGGAAATTCAAGATTTCCTGAAAGTGAATGATAACGAAAATACAACTTACCAAAATCTCTGGGACACAATGAAAGCGGTTCTAAGAGGTAAGTTCATAGCTCTTAATGCCCACGTCAAAAAAATGGAAACATCAGAAATAAACAACTTAACAATGCAGCTTAAAGCTTTAGAGAAACTAGAGCAATCTGATCCTAAAAGCAGTAGAAGAGAAGAGATTAGCAAAATAAGGGGAGAAATATCTGAAATCGAGACTAAGAAAACGATAGAAAAAATCAACCAATAGTTTTCTGTGGTACACACAAATTTTGCATTGTAGGATGCCAAGCAACAAATTTGTCAAAGAATAACATCAATTTGCAGGACTTCACAGTGGCTTAAGGAAATACTTTCTCATAGTTACATTTGTGCCTAAGCTTAAAGCACTTTCATTGCATACTGTATCTCCTAAATTGAATATGAAAGTAGACTTGACACTTTCAGCTTTCTCATGCCCATGGTAGAGTATTTTGACTTCGTTTCTGTCTATATGCACTTAGAGCACCTGAATTCTTTCTTGTTGCTTTTATTCTCTAGCCTCGTCTGATCCATCTCACAGATGTTGTGGATTCATGGATTCCCCTTAGGTTTTAGTGTCTCCTACCTCATTACTGGCCTTGGCCTCTTCTCACAGTCATATTTCCATCACTCACATGGACTTGGCCACATGGCAGCTTTGCTGATGGGCTCTGCAGCCATCTCCCACAAGCCCAGGCCAAGAGGTGACATTCAATCTATCCACAGAGTATACTTCCATCCTGCCAAAGCTGTAAAACTGTCTAGGATTATAGTCCCTTTCAGTTTTGTGCACCAGGAGGCACTTTCCAAAGATATTAATCAATTCCCTAATGATCTCACAGCACAGCAGGTAGAGCTCAGGTGGCTTGTAGCAGGAATGGAAGTGGCCCATTTGTTCAGCTTTGGAGACCCTGAAAATCTCAAGTCACAGGGCATGAGAAATCCATTGTTTTTTTTGGAATCTATCCCAAGGATGATAAAATATTCAGGCAAAAGGGAAAAAATCATTAGGATACTGTTAGGTGAAGGCTGCCCCTTCTGTGTAGGCTACAGGGTAACCCTTGAAACTAGTGCTCCTATCACAATCACCCCAGAGCTGCCATCTCCTCAGTGGGCCTGCTTGTCTGGTTCTAAGGACAGATCTAGTGGACTTGCCCATTATCCACAGCATGTGCAACACTTCCATCTAACTCAAACCACATGCAGAAGATCATGTCATACTTGGCGCATAACCAATCGAGAAAGGCATCAGAGGGTGTCCAGACCTCAACTTGTTTGAACAAATGTTCAAAAAACATTTCTAAAGGGATATTCCAGAAAAATACTCACTCAAGGTCTTAAAACAGATGTTCAGCTCCTAGGACTGTGCTACTATTATCAAATATGGTGAAATGAGACAGAATCACTTCAAGGTTTGGATTACATGTTTAATTTAGCTTTTCTTTCATCCTCCTTGAAGGCCAGGGAAGGGTGGGTTAGAGGGCAGAGCATAACACTGAGGAGCAGCATACTACTGTGCTTCCCTTTCTGACATCATATTTAGGCAGGCAAAGGCTTAGACTCTTGCCTAGCTTCATATCTTAACCTATTACAGCTTCAGTTTGTTTATCTACTTTATAGGTTTATAAAGAGAGCTAAAAGAGATACAATATGGGAAGAAAGTGTATATCATGTATTAAATACTCGGTGAGTGCTGTGAATTATCATTTAAACAATGTTATAAAAGTACTTGTATATTTATTACTACTGCTACTTCTATACTACTAGCACTGCTGCTATTACTAGGACAGAAAAAGAATTAGATGTGAAGTTGAGGGCCTCATGATCATGCTTTCCAGAAGGTTCTACTAAGGAAACAGATTGAAGTAGTACATTTCTAGGGTAAAAATCAGCAGACCAATTTTCTTCCATCTTTCCATCCTTAGGTTTGCTATGTTGAAAACCTATTTGAAAACCTATTTGAAACTTTTTTGGATAACCATGTTTCACTACTTACGCTTGAAAATAAAACCTTTTGGCACTTACTCATAAACTAGGTGACCTATTACCAGAAGCCTTGTCTGTGAATGAAATGTTGTATGTTTCACAAGAAGGATAGCACTTTCTTTTTTTGTATGACTCATTCTTTATTATTATTATTATTATTATTATTATTATTATTATTTTTCCCACTCATACAAACTTAATAAGTACCCCGGTCCCCTCCCTCTTTCCACCCCTCCTCAGATGCCCTTACTCCCTCCCCCTTTTTCCCCTTCCTTCCACCCCCCTCCATCTCTTTCTCCCAGTGCCCCTCCCCCCAATCCTTGGAACATCATTTAGGATAGCACTAACTTATAATGACTCCAAACTACCCAGGTCATAATTCAGAGAAATGCTATACCCACCATCATAGTCTTTGTTTAATCCCTGCTGAATAGCAATATTCTGGGCTCATTGCTAGAAAGAGGCATGGTTTTACTACTAGTATAGCCATAATCTTTGTATTTCATATTTCTAGCAACATTTATTTGTCTACACTTGATTATTTTTTAAAGATTTTATTTGTTCATTTGTGTTTGTGTATGTGTGTGTTTGTGTGTGTGTTTGTGTATGTGTGTTTGTGTGTATGTATGGTGTGTATCCCTGTGGAGAAACAAGGGTAACCCCAGGAATCATTCTGGTTTGCTTCTACTCCTTTTTGCTTCACTATGGGATTTCCCAGGCTCTGCCCACCATGGCTGGAAATGCAGGCAGCTGCTGTTTTAACCCAGCATTTTTTTAAAAAATAATTTATTTGTTTTTCCACTCATACAAACTTAATAGGTACACCATCTACTCCCTCCCTCCACCTCTCCCCTGATCCCCTTGTTCCCTTCCCCCTTTCCCCCTTCCTTCTCCCCCTCTCTTTCTCCCAGTGGCCCCCCTCCCCCATCCCTGGAGCATCCTTTAGTGTGACTGTCAAACTTCCCTCTGGGTCCTCCTCTCTGATGATCCACCCGGCATTTATTTTTAATTTTTTTATTTCCACTCATACAAACTTAACAGGTACACCAGTCCCCTCCCTCCCTCCACCTCCCCACCTCCTTGTACCCCCCTCCATTCCTCCCTCCCTCCCAATCCCCCAATGCCTCCCCATCCCATCGTCGGAGCATCCTTTAATGTGCATGCCAAACTCTCCTTTGAGTCCTCCTCTCCGATGAGGTGCAAGGACTCAGTGGCATTTCCCAGAACCCTTTTCCTGTGTTCCTGTTAAGCATAGGAACACTACTGTGCCTCCAAGGATCCTAGTGCCTTTAGCCCATGCTAGACTTTGTGAGGTCAATAGTGTGTTGGACATTGCGCAGGGCATGCAATGTCCAATTACGATTGCTTCGGCCCTAACTTGTGTGGAGTATCTTGCAAATCATTGCTGCTCCCATCCTTTTGCTCTTACACTCTTACCGCCCCCTCTTCCGCAAATGTCCCTGAGCTTCAGGATGGGGAGAGATTAAGCTGGCCTAGTTCCAGGTGGTTGATATAGAGTCTCTGATGTTCTGGATTATGGTTTGTTGATTTTTTTTTCAGTTTTGCTGCTCATGCAATGCCCTTCACTCCATCCTGATGGGTATTGGATGTCATCCCCTGGCCAGAGATAAAAAGCTGTTAAACTAGAGTCTTGTTATAAGAGTATATTCAAAGGTAGATGTAATAAAAGTAGGAAACCGTGGTGAGAGAGGAGTCAATCACTCATTAGGGAAATGGTTACTTTCTATCTGCCAGGCTATATGCCCTCCATTTTGGTAAGATCATACCCCATCAGTTGTAAATATCATTGCTCCTCCCATCCTTGTGCGCTTACAATCTTACCGCCTCCTTTTCCGCAAATTTCCCTGAGCTTCAGGATGGGGAGAGATTAGGCTGGCCTAGTTCCAGGTGGTTGATATACCCCATCGGTCTGTGAACTTAACCAGATGTCTCATTACTTACTTGCAGTCCTTAATGGTGGCCTATTTTCTCTGCTGTAACATGGTCCCCTCTCTCCTTGTATCGGGTGGGGCCCTCCTTCCTCATCCCTCTGTTCATAATCTTTGCAATTACTGTAGGTATTACAGAGATTTATCCTTGAGTGTCTCTAAGTGAGTTTGGTACTAGGAGCCACCTATTAGGGAGTACATACAGCGCTTAATTTTCTGTATCTGGGATACTTCACTCAATATAATTTTTTCTAATTCCATCCATTTCTCGGCAAATTCTATTAATTCATCATTTTTGATGGCTGAGTAGTACTCTATTGTATAGATGTACCACATTTTCCCTAGCCACTCGTCAACTGTTGGACATTTGTGTTGATTCCATGACTTTGCTATTGTAAACACTGCTGCTATGAACATAGTCGCGCTTGTGCTATCAAGGTCAATTTTTGCTGTATATGGGGTTATTCCCAAAAGTGGAATAGCAGGGTCATATGGCATTTCAATCTTTAATTTCTTTAAGAATCTCCAGACGGCTCACGAGAATGGTTGTATGAGCCTGCATTCCCACCAGCAATGTAGGAGAGTTCCCTTCTCTCCACATCCTCTCCAGCACTTGGTGTTGTTTGTATTGTGGATTTTTGCCATCCTGACCGGGGGAGATGATATCTTGGGGAAGTTTTGATTTGCATTTCCCTGATAGCTAAGAATGTGGAACACTTTTTAAGATATTTGTTCGACATTTTAATTTCATCCCTGGTAAAGTTTCTTTGAAGTTCCAGGGCCCATTTCTTAATTGGGCCATTTGTTTCCTTGGTGTTTAGTTTTCTAAGTTCTTTGTGCACTCTGGATAATAGAACCCTGTCAGATATTTGGTTAGTGAAGATTTTCTCCCATTCTGTGGGTTGCCTTTGTGCCTGATTTACAATCTCTTTATCTGAACAGAAGCTGTCTAATTTCACGAGATCCCATCTGTTGAGAGTTGGTTGTAGTGACTGTGCTATTGCATGTCCGTATAGGAACTGATGGCCTAGCCCAATCAGCTCGAGGGAGTTCCCTACCCTTTCAACTAGGGTTTTTATAGTCTCTGGCCGTATATCGTGGTCCTTGATCCATTTTGAATTAATTCTTGTACATGGTGACAAGTACGGGTCCAGTTTTCATCTTTCGCATGTGGATATCCAGTTTTGCCAGCACCATTTGTTGAAGATGCTGTTCTTTTTCCATTGGATTTTTGGGCCCCTTTGTCAAAGATCAAATGCTGTAGTTGTGTGGGGCTTGTATCTGGGTCTTCAACCCTTATCCATTGATCTGTGTGTCTATTTTGGAGCCAGTACCGGGCTGTTTTTATAACTATGGATTTGTAGTATAGACTAAGGTTTGGTATGGTGACACCTCCAGTTATGTTTTTGTTACTCAGGATTGTCTTTGCTATCCTGGGTCTTTTGTGCCTCCATATGAATTTTGAGATTGTTTGGTCAACTTTAAAGAATTGCTTTGGGATTTTAATTGGTATGGCATGGTCATTTTTACAATGTTGATTCTGCCAATCCAGGAACATGGCAGGTCTTTCCACCTTCTGGTGTCTTCTTCAATTTCTTTCTTTAGGGTTTTAAAGTTTTCATTATAAAGGTCTCTTACTTCCTTGGTTAGGTTTATACCAAGGTATTTCATTTTTTTAGGGGCTATAGTAAATGGGATTGTTTCTCTTAGGGATTTTTCACTTCTTCCATCCTCAGCATAGAGGAAGGCCACTGATCTTTGTACATTTATTTTGTATCCTGCCACCCTGCTGAACTTCTGTATTAGTTCCAGAAGTTTCCTGGTGGAGTTTTTGGGATCCCTCAGGTATAAGATCATGTCATCTGCAAATAGGGATAACTTGACTTCTTCCTTCCCGATTTGAATCCCTTTTATGTCTCTTTCTTGTCTTATGGCTTCAGCTAAGACATCAAGTACAATATCGAATAGAAGTGGTGAGAGTGGACAGCCTTGTCTAGTTCCTGATCGAAGTGGGAATGCTTCAAGTTTTTCCCCATTGAATATAATCCTTGCTGTAGGCTTGTTGTATACAGCTTTTATTATATTGATAAAGGTTCCTTCCTTTCCAACTGTCTCTAGGGTTTTGATCATAAAAGGCTGTTGAATCTTGTCAAAACTTTTTCTGCATCTATCGAGAATATCATGTGGTCTTGGACTTTGGACTGGTTTATATGGTGAATTACATTAATTGATTTGCATATATTGAACCAACCTTGTGTGCCGGGGATAAAGCCTACTTGTTTAGCTAATATGCTTGTGGATGATCTTTTTGATATTTTTTTGAAAACGATTTGCTAAGACTTTGTTGAGAATCTTTGTATCTGTGTTCATCAGAGAGATTGGCCTATAGTTTTCTTTTTTAAGTGTATCTTTATTAGCTTTTGTCCACCCGGCATTTTTACATAGGACTTGGGATCTGAACTCAGGACCTTCTGCTTGCAAGGCAGAGGCTTAACTCCTCAGCTATCTCTCCAGCCCTACAATTGATATTTTATTCAAATTCTGGGGATTTAAACCATGTATCTCATGCATGCTAGACAAGTGGTTGTACCACTTATCAACATCCCAAGATTAATCCATAGAAACTCTTTAATAATGATAACCATCCATGCATGCATCCATCCATCCCCTTGCCCATTCAGTATATATATGCCGGGCAACTACAATATGCCAAACATTTTTCTAGGTGAGGTGAGCTACACAAGGTCCCTGGTATCATGAAGCTTATAGTTTGGCTATCTGGAATAGCAAAATATAATGTATTGCATAACTTTGATGGAAAAAAGTTTTTTGAAACAAATGATAATCAATTGCATCAATTAGTTGGGTGGAGAAAGAAGAGGCCATCTTGCATCCAGACTGAGAAAAGGCATAGAGGGTGTCTGGGACAAGACTTTTAGTAGCAATGTACCTATATTTGTGTTTCTGAGATTAATCTGGTTTATACAAATTGTTTAGCTAATATGCTATATGACTAATGTATATTATATACATTGCATTTTGAAATGTAATGAGTAAACAATGATTTGTTGTTCCATTCATAAACTGGCTCAGAAGGTAGTTATCAAAGCAGCATCTCCAAATGGCAACATCAGAAAAAGTATATATTTTCTAAGTAAGCAACTTCAAAAAGTATATATCAGACTGCATAAATTCTAAAATATTTTTAAATAAAAATAATTTAGCAGTTAATTTGTTTTTGAAAACTAAAAAGAAACAGATATAGAATTAAAAGAGCAATTACATTTTTGATAGATGTATCGATTACATGGTTTGGGCTCATACTTGTATAAGACAAGTAGTTATAAAATTACTTTAAAATCACTGAATAAAATTTTTCTTTGAATTTAGTTTTTTAAAGTTAATTCAATCATGGCCTTTTGAATATGAGTCTTTAAAATGGAAAAGTACAGTTGCCTACAGAAGTGAACATTGCATATACCATGTTACATTTTCATACATAAATCAGTCTTCCAGTTATATTACAAGCCTGCAGAAATGCTGCCTTCTGATTTAATGCCAGTGTATGATCAAATTCCTTGCATTTTAACCAGTATTTATGTTACAGGCAGAATGTTAAATCAGGAATTGTAAACAATTCCTAGGCAATGTGTATAATGTTTGTAAGTCATTCCTAGAAATTGTTCACAATGCCTGTAACATATATGCAACTATCAAGATCCCTGAAATATATAGGAAATCTCCAAGATGCTATCTGGTCATCCCTATAACATTTCTGGATTATGACATTTGTTTTCAACAATTCTACTTATTTATCTGTTAATATGTCTAAATATTAATCATAATTTTGATGAAAGTAGTACTATTTGATTTTCATAGACCTTGGGAAATTTTGTTATCGGTGATACAGTGTTTTGGACATGCTCATTTTAAAGGCACTGGAAATGAAAGAAGTCAATAAATAGGACTAAAGTGAGTCTTATTTGTCAGATGAGCCAAGAACTTGCCTAAATAGTCTTATTTCTACATGTAAGATTTGGCCAAAACTTCATTGTATGTTCCCCCACTCATTTCCAAACAGTTTTTGATATTCTAACTCCTTCAAGCTTTCTTAGGTCATTCCAAAAAAACTTAATAACTTTTTAAAAAATTTCTTTGAGAGGTTTATATATATATACAAGGAATTTTTGTCCTGTTCTATTACCCTACCTTGATCCTTTTCTTTCTGCCTCTGAACTATTTTCTCTTCAGCAAATTTTTCTACTACTTTTATGTCCTTTGTTGTATGTGTGAGACCCACTTAATAACTTTTAATAACCTTAGTCTGTCATGAGGTATTCTTAATTTTCCATTTTCACTTAACCTGCTGATGGGATTTAGTATGCTCATGGTATAATTATCTAACCTACATATTTGGTTATTGTTTATATTTATCTATTTTCAGTTACTATTTTTGAAATGGTCTGCCTATTTGTTTATATCAACATTGCTATGCCTTATATTTATGTATCTATTCCAATATTACATTATAGCTCATCCACGTAGACAATTAAGTGGATTTGGTGAACTTCTAATTGACTAGGAACTAGGCCATCCTATGGAGCTCACTAAGGTAAATCCAGGGAATGGACTTGCCAAGTGGGATGTGGGGCTAAGAAATACTAAGAGGTTGGTGAGGACTTCTAAAGGTTGACCTCAAAATCCAGTATTGGTGTCAAGAAATTGGCTGGCCTGGCAAGGTGCTGATTAAAATATTTTGCAGTCATAAAAGCATCTCTTTACTGTTCCCAGATTATGATCCTCACCTCCAGTTCCATTCTCTCAATATCCAGATATGACTCTAGAGCATCTGTAGTTGCATTAGGTCACTAGCCTTTTAAGTTCATTTCATCTCTCACATTGAATTGCATTGATCTGATTATGTACTGTATAATATTTTTAATGGACTTCTTGTAGTTATTGTGACCATATTTTCCAACCAAAAATTTGAACTTATCATTTAGGTAGACTATTTTAACATAGCAGTTCCCTGGAAAGCATGTACTTATTCCACTCTGTGTCCCCCACTTCTTAAATATGCAGTATTGACTCTGATTTATCATAAACAGACAGAAAAAGAAAGGAAAAAGTGACATCTATTAAGTGATAAAGGGCACTGATATTTTTTGGAGTGTCTAGTACAGATAGGCTGTAACTTAGGAAAGATATATTGGTCCTGGAAAAGAAAAGAACTATGTGAGAAAGGAAAAAAGGGAATTGTTGTCGAATCCCTGCTGCGGGGGGGGGGGGGGGGACACAGGGACACGACATGGCAGGAGTCCACATGCAGGGGCCTCGTGGGCTCCAGACCAATGAGTGAACTGGCGACCGGGTCACCACCCAGCCCCCAGAAGTCAGGCGAGAAGCAGCAGGCAGAGGACAGGATGGCTGCAGACTCAGCTTTATTCAGGAAGCCTTTGAGCTTATATAGGGTCAGGGTCCAGTCAGGTGTGGCTACCTCTCTGCTCAGGGGGAGGGGGGAGAGCAGCCACCAATCATTTAGCTGTTTACTAGTTGTCCAGGTTAGATGGCCGCTTCCCATTGGTTGTTCATCCCTCCTTCCCATTGGTTGTCCATCCCTCCGCCTGTATGGTTCCTCTATTGGAACATGTCTGGGGCATGTCTGAACTTGTTCAGGTTTGTCTGTAGCCAGACCTCCTAGATTTGGGAGCCCAGGCTAGGGCCTCCCTGAATTGATAGTGCCACAGGGAATGACAAGTAGCAGGAGTGAATATATACTGTGTAAAGATTGTATCATATAATACATCATGTAAGGAAAGTCTAAGTAGATGAGACTTTGGTATTCAGAAACATGGCTGCAAAACAGGTTTTTCAATGAAGTCCATAAATGTATGGTTGGATAAACTTAGATTTGTTAAGATTCTGGAATTTTTCAATGTGATACTGCAATTGAAATAATATATAACAAAATTTGAAACCAATTTAGAAAGATAAAAGGAAGAGGAAGCACAGAGAATTTATATTGGGTGGTAATGGCTGAGAACACAGCCTGGAGAAAAATTCAGATGTATAAAGGCAGCTGACAGATCCATAGTGAGTGGAAAAGTGTTCATTATATTTTTATCGGGATTGGTTTTAAAAATAAGTAGTTAATCCAGTGTAGAAAAGTAAGCAATCATTCTATTGTCAGGAACCAGAAGAGATAGCTTATAGTAAGAAGTAGATGCAAATTTTTTCTAAGCATTGAAAGCAGTTATTCGGGGGAGAAAAACAGTCCAGACGATGGAAGACAAGACAGGATACTCTCACTAACCAAGTCTGCTGAACTTTGAAAGGTCAAAAGCAGAAATGTGGTAGTAGAGTGGTGTTCTTTTGCTCCTTCTGTCAAATGCTAATAGCATTTTTAGGAAATTCAGAGAAACTATAGCATTTTCAAGTCCCAACTGGGAAAGCATGATTGTTTTAGATATCCTTTTTTTATATATAATACATTTTTTATTATTATTTCAGCTCGTACAAACTTAATAGGTCCACCAGTTCCCTCCCTCCCTCCTTCTCCCCCCAAACCCCCTGCTCCCCCTCCCCTCACCCCTCCCGCCCCATCCTCCTGTGCCTCCCGCCCCGATTCCCAGAGTCCTTTCTTGTGCATGCCTGACTCTCCTCTGGGCCCTCCTCTCCGATGACGTACAAGGACCCAGTGGCATTTCCCTGAACCCCTTCCTGTGTTCCCCTTAAGCATAGGAACACTACTGTGGCTGTCAATCCCTTGCCCCCAAGGATCTTGGTGCCTTTAGCAGATGCTAGACTTTGTGAGGTCAATAGTGTGTTGGACATTGCGCAGGGCATGCAATGTCCAATTACGATTGCTTCGGCCCTAACTTGTGTGGAGTATCTTGCAAATCATTGCTGCTCCCATCCTTTTGCTCTTACACTCTTACCGCCCCCTCTTCCGCAAATGTCCCTGAGCTTCAGGATGGGGAGAGATTAGTCTGGCCTAGTTCTAGGTGGTTGATATAGAGTCTCTGAAGTTCTGGATAGTGGTTTGTTGATTTTCTTTTGCAGTTTTGCTGCCCCTGCAATGCCCTTCACTCCATCGTGATGGGCACTGTATGTCACCCCCTGGCCAGAGACAGAAAGCTGTTAAACTGGAGTCTTATTATAAGAGCACATTCAAGGGTAGATGTAATACTTATACCCAAAATTGGAATCGCAGGGTCATATGGCGTTAGGCAATGGGAGGGGTCAATCACCCATTTGCAAAATGGTTACTTTTTAATCTGCCAGACTATATGCCCTCCCCTTCTGGTGAGTTCATACCCCCTTAGTTGTAAATGATCAGGAACGAATTGTGAACTTGACTAGGTGTCACATTACTTTCTTGCAGTCCTTGATGGAGGCCTATTTTCTCTACTGTAACATGTATACCACTGAGTTCTAAACCCTCACTAGTGTAGACAATTCTGTGAGAAATTCACCACCCACATAAACAGATGCTCTGGAGGATGGGAGGGAGAAAGCAGGAAGCACCAAGAGAGGAGGGAAGGAAAAAGGGTGAAAGGGAGGGGGGAGAGTGGGAATGGGGGATGGCAGGGGGAAAGAAGGGGAGAGGGAGAAGAAGGGGTCACATATTAAACTTGTATAACTAGGCAAAAAATATAATAAAAATAAATAACTAATGCAAAAAAATTCAGTAAATGTAGAAAAGATGCTAAGATCTCTGGATTTTGCTGTCCCTGAAGAAGACCAACAATATGGCATCACTAAATCAATCTGATTTTTCTGCCATAAATCTATTTCTATATTCCTTTTTAATTTCTAATTCAGTGCTTTAAAATTACTTATGTTAAATGAACTTTTTGTAGTAATTAGATGTGTTAAGGATGAAAGAAGTTTAGTCAACAGTTACTCATCTTCTTTCACCCCCATCTTATATATCTAGAAAGAGTGAACATAAGTGTTTTATGTGGCAAATGTAGTGGGGAGATTTTCTAGATAACACATATGACAGGAAACAATTTGACAAGCTTGTAGTATAATGGGCAGATAAGTATTTGATTAACATAGTTACTGATCCAAATATAGTTTAGGTTAACCAAATTTGGTCTGTGTCACTCATTAAGTTCTCACTGCAGTTTCCATTAGTAAAGTCATTAGGTGTTCATGATGATCGCATGTGAATAATTGAAATTAGGATTTCCTTTCCTAGCTGGTTCCTGAACAATCTTAACTTTTAGCAGCAATCCAGTTTCCAGCAAGAATAAGTCCAAAAGAAAAATGGTCTAGTTGAATGAAATATTGTACCAGACATATTTGACTTTGGCTGTACCATCTGATCCAATTTGGAAATTTCCTTTGGTCTATGTAGTTTACATGGAACTTTGTTTTTCAGTAGGCATGTGGCTGAGTCAATTGGAAATAAATTATTGTGCACTTCCAACCAAGGGAGTGGTATGGAGTTGGGCACACGGATTAGTTGAAACCAACTGGTCTTGACATCAGGACTTTCATTGGCCTTATAGAAATATACTTTTTCCTTGGGATTAATAAATTCATCTTATGGTAGTCATTAATGACTGCCATCTGGTGCCAGCATAAGAGAAGCTGCCAAAGATGAAGACTTCATATGAGATGGAAGTATGGGACATATATATGTTGTATGTGTAGGGTATATGAAGTACATGTATGTTGTATTTGTTTATCAGAAAGGAAAAACAGAAAGAGAGAGAGAGAGAGAGAGAGAGAGAGAGAGAGAGAGAGAGAAAGTATTACATTGTTTAGCCCTTGGATCTAGTCATATTTAAGTTCCCTCTAGTATTTTTAATTACATTAGTCAACATATTTTCTTTTTAACTCAAGCTGGTTTGAGTTGAACTTTCCATCCCATTCAATTGAAAAAGCCCTAATATAATATCTATTGCCTTATAAAAACATCAAGTTCCATATGTTCTTAAGTGCTTAAGTCTTAGATGAGAGAAAATACATTTTACAAGTATTTACGGTTGTTTTCTATACAGACCAAAGACCTATAATAAAGTGACATATTCAATGGGTGCACAGAATGGCTTATATTTCAAAGTCATTAATGGATTACTTAAGGTTACAGGTGCAATGTATGGATTCATATTTGTTTCTTTGTTTTGTCTCTGTAAGGTAAATTAAGCTCAGTCTGATAATATTCTTAAATGGTATTACATGATAGTTAGCTTAGAAGTTACAAACTGGAAAACCATGTAGTAAAAAAGTTATTATTGTTTAGGAAATGGGGACAGGATTATTCTGTTACTGCATAGTAAACTTAAATGTAATTTTTCTGGCATCCAGAACCTAAAGAAAAATCAAAAGAATCTCATAATCCATTTTTAATAAAAAAACATTAGCCTAATATCAAAAAAGAAAAAATGGATTATCAAATATTTTCTTTAAAAACTTACCTCACGGGGCTGGAGAGGTGGCTCAGGGGTTAAGCCTCTGCCTTGCAGGTGGAAGGTCCTGAGTTCGGATCCCAGATCCCACATATAGACACCAGGTGGAAGCGGGGGCCGCCTGCGCTTCTGGTCCTGGTAGGGCGGAGCCTGTGAATCCCGGGGCAGAGTAAACAAGGAGGAGGTGGAGGTGGTCCGTTGGTTGTTCCCGAATTCGTCCGTGGTTCTATACATACACAGACACTCACACGTGCGTGCACATACATACGCACACATGCACAATTGAATAAATAATAATTAAAAAATTTAAAAAAAACTTACCTCACAACCAAAGTCTTGAGTTTTTAAATTCCATTAAGAACCTAGACTTTTATTAGAAGGCCCTATTTTGTTGAATTTACTTCTGTTTCATCTGTTTATCATGAAACTTGGTAGCAACTTTTATAAAATGCTGTAATAACAATGAAACAAGAAAATGTGGTCTTTGTACACAATGGAATATTATTCAACTACCAGAAAGGATGGGATTATGGAATTTGCTGGTAAATGGAAGACACTGGGAAATCTTACATTGAGCAAAGTATTTCAGACACAGAAAGATAAGCACCTTATGTTCTTTCTTATATGCGGATGCTAGCACTGATATACTTGTCAATGTGTTCAGTTTGAATTACTGTAAGAGCCAGAAAATTCAAAAGAGACCAATGAGTGGGAAGATGGGAAGGAAATTTTTAAAGGGAGATTTAGGATACTATGGCAATTAGGACAAAGTAGGAAATAATGGGGGAAAATACCTAGGGAGTCATGAGGGAATGGAAGATAGGACAGAGAGAGGGACTTATCGAAAAAACCAAAGATTGTGAGAGGCGACTCCATTAGAACCTTCTATGGTTAAAAAAAAAAAAAAAGTCTTTTAAAGAAAGGAACAAGAATGGGAAGCCCATATTCAGAGGATCACAGAATGAGGAAAACAGGGAAAACAAAAAAGCCCTGAGTTGATCCACTTAGAACCTGGTGACATTGGAAACTATATAAGAAGTAACAAGAATGTGACATTTCCTGATTAAGTGCTAATCAAAGATGTCTTGAAGGTCCCCAAACATTGTAGTCTTTTGTAATTTCTCTTGGTTTCTCTCCACCTGTGTTGTGAAGATGCCACACATGTGAATCACAGAACATGGGCAAAATACATCAACTGGAACTAGTATGAGAACTTTCTCCTTGCTGGTTAGCTTACACAATGTCCAGGGACACTGCAGAAGCTACTAGGGGAAAGAAACAATCACAGGCACACACACACACACACACACACACACACACACACCACACGCAAACACCCACATGTGCACACACACACACACACACACACACACAAAGCAGTCAAAGAAGCAAAACTAAACAGAGCTCAAAAAAGAATCTCATGCAAAGATTAAATGTGAAATTTAAAAGAACCTAAGTAAAATCCAAAACTCAAAAGTCTCCCAACAGAATTTATGAGATCTGCAAGTTGCAATAAAAATCACCATGGCAACAGGTGATTACCAGTGTAATAGTGGCATGAGTATCAAGGACAGAACCAACAACTTTCTGATTAAACTCAAGAGCGTTTGTCAGAATGGAGCACATTCCTGTTACTGTTAACTAGAACCAGAAACTAAAAAGGGGAAGGAAATAGATCAATAGGGAAAAACAGCTTATGAACCTATTGGAAGACAGTACAACAAACTTTTCTGTAAATAGTTGCTATTATAACCATAGATTTGAAGAACATTTAACAGTCACTCTAGAAATCTTCTCTTAAAACAGAGATAGATATCTCAACATTCTGACACAATGTAGCCTAGGACAGTAGAACAGTGAAGTGGACAACAGCCAGCCACAATGCAGAGTACCAGCAACCCTGCAATGCTCACTGAGAATCAGGCCAATCTAACTCTCCCCTTCCCAAATCTTAGAGAACCTCAAGGAAGAAGTGGAGGTAAGATTGTAAGTAAATAAATGTGGGAAAATCTACCATTGGACAAGATATTTATTTGAGGCAGGGTGGCTGCATCCAGGAACTACCTGTAGTGACACTTGTCCTTACCAGACCTGCATGACTGAGTAACAACATGCGCTATAG
This sequence comes from Typhlomys cinereus, assembly GCA_023101885.1. Lineage (NCBI taxonomy): Eukaryota > Metazoa > Chordata > Mammalia > Rodentia > Platacanthomyidae > Typhlomys > Typhlomys cinereus. Next base: position 618,805 of record JALPQD010000396.1, on the reverse strand, counting down.
ACTATAAAGAAATTCAAGAGGCTTTTCTGCACGGGACCCAGACCAGGGTGGACTCCCTCCTCCTCAGGTAAGGCTCCTAGACCACGCTCCAGGCCCCAGGTCACTTGCTTCTCCCACCAGCCAGAGTAGCAGCCAGTCTGCTCTGGCTCTGGGGGAAGATGCAAGGCCATGCCCCAGATCCGAGGTGATCTATGCAACACACTAGATGCACTGCCCTTCTGCTCCTGGCCTGGACTCGGGTGGACTCCCTGCCCCTCAGAATTCAAAAGAGTCCAGAAAAAACACAAACAAAGCTATAGGGGACAAATGCCATACATCTGAAGTCCTCTAAAATAATCCCATCACATGGGAGAAAATCTTCACATCCAGCTCAAAGATAAGGAAATACTTTTTATCATCTTATTCCTCTCAATTATTAGTCACTGTAGTTTAAATTTTCCATATAACCACCCCAAAACACATACAACTTCAGGGACTATACCATTCACCCTCACATATCAACAACGTAGTAAACTGAAAAAGTGCACTACCATACTACCTGTCTACTAAACCTGACTTAAATGATATACTAACAATCCAATAGCCTCATCTAGCAAATAACACCATTACCAGACAAGCTAGCCAACTTCAAGGCAAGCATTAGTAATAACTGCTCAAAAGTATTAATACCATCTAATTCAGTTCAGTCAAAAACACACAGAAACAAAAAGAAGGTCTTAAGAAATAAAACAGCGGGGCTAGAGAGATGGCTCAGAGGTTAAGTCTCTGCCTTGCAGGTGGAAGGTCCTGAGTTCAGATCCCAGACTCCACGTATAGATGCCAGGCAGAAGTGGGGGCAGCCTGTATTTCTTTTTAAAATTTTTTATTATTATTTTATTATTATTTATTCAATTGTGCATGTGTGCGTATGTGTGCGTGTGTGTATGTGTGTGTGTAGAACCACGGACAAATTCGGGAACCACCATGGACGCCTCCACCTCCTTCTTGTTTACTCCACCCCAGGATTCACAGGCTCCACCCTACCAGGACTAGAAACGCAGGCTGCCCCTGCTTCCGCCTGGCATCTATACATGGGGTCTAGGATCTGAACTCAGGACCTTCCACCTGCAAGGCAGAGGCTTAACCCCTGAGCCACCTCTCCAGCCCCGGCAGCCTGCATTTCTATTCCTGGTAGGGCGGAGCCTGTGAATCCCGGGGCAGAGTAAACAAGGAGGAGGTGGAGGCGTCCATGGTGCTTCCCGAATTTGCCTGTGGTTCTACACACACACACACACACACACACACAATTGAATAAATAATAAAAAATTAAAAAAAGAAATAGTAATGCCCAAGTCACAACACAAATCCATGAGAAAGAAAAACCAAAACAATGAATCTCTCACCAAAAGAATTAACCCCATAATGACAGATTCCAACCAGAAAAAACTCACAGAAAATAGCCAAAAAAGCTATACCCAAGATAATGATTTTCAAAGCCTGATACTTATTATGATCAAAATAATGAAAGAGGAAATCCGCGAGGAGTTAAATAACAGCATCAATGACTTTGAACAGGAAAATAATAGGCACTTGGAAGAGATGAGAAAAACAGTTCAAGAAACAAAAATAGGTATAGAGCAGTTAAAACAATTTCAAGCAGAGATTAAACTCAAATTAAAAGACAAGGTATCCTCAAGCCAGAAGTCAACAGAGAGTCTTATTATCAGTAGAACTAATGAAACAGAAAAGAAAGCATCAGATCTTGAAGTCAAAGTGGTAGAACTAACGAGCTCAATCGAAGAGATTGTGAAAACCAAAAAGATACTTGCCCGGAGCCGCCTGGCCAGCAGAACCCACCCAGCAGCCGCTGGCTTTGCCCCGGGGACCCTGCCCCCTCCGCCCCAGCCCCGCCAAGCTCCGAGGTGAGTGAGCAAGCGAGAGAGCCCAGCCCAGCCCCCCACCCCGGAGCCGCCTGGCCAGCAGCACCCACGAAGCCGCAGGCTTTGCCCCCGCGACCCCGCCCCCTCCGCGCCAAACCCCGCCAACCTCCCAGGACAGTGAGCGAGCGAGAGAGCCCCACCCAGCCCAGCCCAGCCCAACCCCCCACCCTGGAGCCACCCGGCCAGCAGCACCCGCAGGGCCGCCAATTTAGCCCCCAGGGCCCCGCCCCGGACTCCAGCCTCTCACGCCCTCCCGCCCCCCCATGCCTCTGCCCCCCCAGGTCGCAGGTAAAGAATTCTGACATCAACATCACACCCTCTGCTTCTCTGGCCCACCGGGGACCTACGCTCGTGGTCCACGGAAGACACACTGCTACTCAGAATTCAATACAGTCCAAAGGAAACTCAAGCAAAATTCTAAGGAACAAAGGGAGCACAGGCCATACATCTGGACTCCACTACAATCATTATATCATGTGGGCGAGAGTCTTCTCATCCACCTAAAGATAAGTAAACTTCCTTTTTTTTTTCTTTTCACCTTACTGATCCTTTAAAGTATCAATGCTGTAGATCAACTTCCTCATACAGCCACCCCAAAAACATACACCCCAGGGAGTACACCACTCACCCTCACATTTCACCAAGACACTAAATCATAAAAGTACACTACCATACTAATATTCACCCCCTGGTTACTTAACTGACGTACTAACAGCCTAGTACCCTCATCTAAGACATAACAATAACAATACACAAACATACCCAATCCAAGGCAAGCACTAGTAATAACTGGCAAGTGTAAAAATACCAACTACATTGGTTCAGTGAAAAACACACAGAAACTGAAAGGTCCTAAAAAACAAAACAACAATGCCCAAGTCAAAGTGCAGATCCATGAGAAACAAAACCCAAGAAGACCAATCTCCCACCGAAAGAATCAATCCCATAATGATGGATTCTGATGAGAATAAATCCACAGAAAATAAACATGAAAGCCAGACCCAACATAACGACTTTCAGAGTATGACCATTACCATGATTAATACTATGAAAGAGGAAATCCAAGAAGAGTTAAACAACCGTATCAATCACTTTGAACAGGAACACAACAGGCACCTGGAGGAGTTGAGAAAAACAGTTAAAGAAACAAAAATAGGTATAGAGAAGTTAAAACAGTCTCAGGCAGAGTTTAAAATTGAACTAAAAGACAAGTTATCTTCAACCCAAAACTCAACAGAGAGTCTTATCAGCAGAACAAATGATGCAGAAAATAGAATTTCAGACCTTGAAGACAAAGTGGGAGAATTAAGAAGCTCAATGGAAGAGATTGTTAAAGCCAAAAAGATACTGGAGAGGAACATTCAAGAAATATGGGACACCCTGAAGAAGCCTAACATGCGCATTCAGGGAATACCAGAACAAGAATCCCAAAATACCACACCTGAGGAAATATTTCAATTCATCATAAATGAAAACTTCCCACAACTAAAGAATGAGAGGCCTATCCAAATACAAGAGGCATTTTGCACTCAAAAAAGATATGACCAAAATAGAAAATCGCCACGGCAAATAATAGTCAAAACACTCCACATTCAACACAAAGAAAAGGTGCTGAGAGCCTCAAGAGAAAAATAGCAAGTCACTTTTAAAGGTAAACCTATTAGAATAACAAATGACTACTCAATGGAAACAGTAAAAGCAAGAAGAGCTTGGAGAGACATACTTCAAGTATTAAATGAGCAAAAATGCCAACCAAGACTGATATACCCGGCAAAACTATCTGTCATGATTGAGGGAGAAAGAAAAGTTTTCCAGCACAAAGACAACTTGAAGGGATACATTTCTACCAACCAGGCCTTCAAAAAATGCTACAAATGATACTCAAGCTTGAAGAAAAGAACAAGCGTATCCAGGAGGACAGAAGGGAAGTATAATACCACCAAAACATAATATCCAAAAACATGCTTACAAAATCTACTAAACATAAAAAATGTCCAGAATTAAAAATAATTTCTCCATTATAACATTAAATGTCAATGGTATTAACTCACTGATTAAGACACAGATTCAAACTTGGATTAAAAACCACAATTCAACAATCTGCTGCCTTCAGGAAGCTCATCTCACCACAAAAGATAGGCACATCTTAAGAATGAAAGACTGGTCCAAAATCTTGGAAGCTAATGGATCTAGGAAACAGGAAGGGGTAGCCATTATGCTTTCAGTCAAGGTGGACGTCAAACCAAAGAAAATCATAAGAGACACAGATGGATACTACATTTTAGTCATAGGTACAATTCACCAGGAAGACTTCACAATACTGAACATATATGCACCCAATACGGGCCCCTTCATATTCATTAAGAAAACCCTACAGCGTCTAAACCAAGAAATCAACTCCCAAACGATAATCCTTGGGGACTTCAACACCGTCCTCTCAACATGGGATAGATCAACAAGTCAAAAGCTTAACAGAGACACTTTGGAACTTAATCAAACCCTGAAAGAAATGGACCTTACAGATCTCTATCGAACTTTTCACCCATGCATCAAAGAATACACATTTTTCTCAGCAGCACACGGAACTTTCTCCAAAATAGATCACATATTGGGCCACAAAATGAATCTACACATATATAAAAAAGTTGAAATTCTAACCTGTGGCCTATCAGAAAACCACAGCCTAAAGCTGGACATCCATAACACAAAAACAAGAGAAAATACACTAACTCCTGGAAACTTAACAATATGATGCTGAATGAGAACTGGATTCAGGAAGAAATTAAAAAGGAAATTCAAGATTTCCTGAAAGTGAACGATAATGAAAATACGACTTACCAAAAACTCTGGGACACAATGAAAGCTGTCCTAAGAGATAAGTTCATAGCTCTTAATGCCTACATCAAAAAAATGGAAACATCAGAAATAAACAACTTAACAATGCAGCTTACGGCTTTAGAGAAACTTGAGCAATCTGATCCCAAAAGTAGTAAAAGAGAGGATATTAGCAAAATAAGGGGAGAAATATCTGAAATAGAGATTAAGAAAACGATAGAAAAAACCAACCAGTCAAAAAGCTGGTTCTTTGAAAAAATCAATAAGATTGATACACCCCTAGCTAAATTAACCAAAAGCAAGAGAGAGAAAACCCAAATTAACAAAATTAGAAATGAACATGGAGTTATCACTACTAATACCCAAGAAATCCAGAGAATTATGACATCATATTTCAAAAACTTATACTCTGTGAAGTTTGACAACACAAAAGAGATGGATGAATTTCTAAGTAAACACAACTTACCTAAATTGAATCAGGAAGTTGTGAATTATTTAAATAGTCCTATAACATATAAGGAAATTGAAGAAGTAATCTCGAATCTTCCCACCAAAAAATGTCCTGGACCAGATGGATTCAGCACAGAGTACTACCAGACATTTAAGGAGTTAATAACACCAATACTCCTTAAACTGTTCCATCAAATAGCAAAGGAAGGAACACTACCAAATTCCTTCTATGAAGCTAATATCGTCTTAATCCCAAAACCTAATAAAGATTCACTTAAAAAAGAAAACTATAGGCCTATCTCTCTGATGAACACAGACGCAAAGATTCTCAACAAAGTCTTAGCAATTCGGATTCAAAAACATATCAAAAAGATCATTCACAGGGACCAAGTAGGCTTCATCCCCGGCACACAAGGCTGGCTCAACATACGCAAATCAATAAATGTAATTCATCATGTAAACCAGTCCAAAGTCCAAGACCACATGATACTCTCGATAGATGCAGAAAAAGATTTTGACAAGATCCAACAGCCTTTTATGATCAAAACACTAGAGACAGTAGGAATGGAAGGAACCTTTATCAATATAATAAAAGCTGTATACAACAAGCCCACAGCAAGGATTATGCTCAATGAGGAACAATTGGAAGCATTCCTACTTTGATCAGGAACTAGACAAGGCTGCCTCTCTCACCACTTCTATTCAATATTGTACTTGAAGTCTTAGCTGAAGCCATAAGACAAGAGAGGAACATAAGAGGGATTCAAATCGGCAATGAAGAAGTCAAGGTATCCCTACTTGCAGATGACATGATCTTATACCTGAGGGATCCCAAAAACTCCACCAGGAGGCTCCTGGAACTAATTGAGAAGTTCAGCAGGGTGGCAGGATACAAAATAAACATACAAAAATCAGTGGCTTTCCGATATGCCCAGAATGAAAGAAGTGAAAAAGCCTTGACAGAAAAAAATCCCATTTACTATAGCCCCTAAAAAAATGAAATACCTTGGTATGAACCTAACCAAGGAGGTAAAAGACCTTTACAATGAAAACTTTAAAACCCTAAAGAAAAAATTGTAGAAGACACCAGAAGGTGGAAAGACCTCCCATGTTCCTGGATTGGCAGAATGAACATTATAAAAATGACCATCCTACCAAAGACAATATACAAATTCAATGTTATACCAATTAAAATCCCAAAGCAATTCTTCAAAGAAGTTGACCAAAAAAATCTCAAAATTCATATGGAGGCACAAAAGACCCAGGATAGCAAAGACAACCCTGAGTAACAAAAACACTGCTGGAGGTATTACCATACCAAACCTTAGTCTCTACTACAAATCCATAGTTATAAAAACAACCTGGTACTGGCTCCAAAATAGACACACAGATCAATGAATAAGGGTTGAAAACCCAGATATAAGCCCACAAAAATACAGCCATTTGATCTTTGACAAAGGGGCCCAAAGAATCCAATGGAAATAGAACAGCATCTTCAACAAATGGTGCTGGCAAAACTGGATCTCCACATGCAGAAGATTAAAGCTGGACCCGTACTTGTCACCATGTACAAGACTTAATTCCAAATGGATCAAGGACCTTGATTTAAGGCCAGAGACTATAAAAACCATTGTTGAAAGGATAGGGAACTCCCTCGAGCTGATTGGGCTAGGCCAACAGTTCCTAAACAGACATCCAATGGCACAGTCACTGGTACCAACTCTCAACAGTTGGGACCTTGTGAAATTAAAGAACTTCTGTTCAGATAAAGAGATTGTAATATGAGCTCAAAAGCAACCCACAGAATGGGAGAAAATCTTCACTAACCACATATCTGATAGAGCTCTACTGTCCAGAGTGCACAAAGAACTTAGAAAACTAAACTCCAAGGAAAACAATGGCCCAATTAAAAAATGGGCCCTGGAACTTAAAAGAAATTTTACCAGGGATGACATAAAATGTCTAACAAATATCTTTAAAAATTCTCCACCTCTTTAGCCATCAGGGAAATGTAAATCAAAACTTCTCTGAGATATTATCTTACCCCGGTCAGGATGGCAAAAATCTACAATACAAATAGCAACCAATGCTGGAGAGGATGTGGAGAGAAGGGAATTCTCCTACATTGCTGGTGGGAATGCAGGCTCATACAGCCACTCTGGCGAGCCGTCTAGAGATTCTTAAAGAAACTAAAGATTGAAATGCCATATGACCCTGCTTTCCCACTTTTGGGAATAACCCCCCATGCAGCAGAGGTTCACCTTGATAACACAAGTGCGACCATGTTCATAGCAGCACTGTTTACAATAGCAAAGTCATGGAATCAACCCAAATGTCCAACAGTTGACGAGTGGATAAGTAAACTGTGGTACATCTATACAATGGAGTACTACTCAGCCATCAAAAATGATGAATTACTGGAATTTGCTGGGAAATGGATGTCATTAGAAACAATTATATTAAGTGAAGTATCCCAAACCCAGAAAATTAAGCACCATATATACTCCCTAATAGGTGTCTCCTAATACCAAACCCACCCAGCCCACCTTGAGACACTCATAGGTAAATCTATGTATTACCTACAGTAATTGCAAGGATTATGAACAGAAGGGATGGGGTTGGAGGGCCAAACCAGAAACAAGGAGAGAATTGACCATGTTACAGTAGAGAAAATAGGCCTCCATCAAGGACTGCAAGTAAGTAATGTGACACCTGGTTAAGTTCACAGACGTTTGTTCCTGATTATTTACAACTAAGGGGGTATGATCTCACCAGAAGGGTTGGGCATATAGTCTGGCAAAAGGATAGGAGGAGCAATGATTTGCAAGATACTCCACACAAGTTAGGGCCAAAGCAATCATAATTGGGAACATTGCATGCCCTGTGCAATGTTCAACACACTATTGACCTCATAAAGTCTAGCACCTGCTAAAGGCTTCAAGATCCTTGGAGACAAGGGATTGACAGCCACAGTAGTGTTCCTATGCTTAAGGGGAACACAGGAAAGCGTTCAGGGAAATACAACTGGGTCCTTGTTTGCCATCGGAGAGGAGGGCCCAGAAGAGAGTCTGGCATGCACATTAAACGACTCTCTGGGAATGGGGGGGAGGCACTGGAGAATGGGGAGGGAGGGGTGAGGGGAGGGGGAGGAGAAGGGAGGGAGGGAAGTGGTGTACCTATTAAGTTTGTATGAGCAGAAATAGTAATAAAAATGTTAAAAAAAAAACCCACAAACAACATATGCTGGAGGGGTTGTGGAGAGAAGGGAATTCTCATACATTGCTGGTAGGAATGAAGGTTAGTACAATCACTCTGGAGATCAGTATAGCATTTTTTAAAAAAAGTTTAGGATTGAAATGTAATATGACTCTGCTGTACTATTACTGGGAATAATCCCTGAAAATACATGATGTCACATGTGACATGAATATCTCCATATTCATTGCAACTCTATTTACAATAGCAAAGCCATGAAATCAACCGAAATGCCCAATAGTTGATGGATGGATAATGAAAATGTGGTACATTTATACAATTTATACAAAAAATGAAGTAATGACATTTGTCAATAAATGGATGGAATTAGAAGAAATTATACTGAGTGACATATCCAGGTATAGAAAGTTAGATGCCTCATATTCTTCCTTAGAAGTAGATCTTAGTTCCAAACCCTGTTAACGACATATGTTGCAGTTCCCCAACATGGCTGCTGATAAATGACCATCGAACGGCTTAAGAGAACAAGGGCTTTATTTCCTTACAACAGTCTGGTTACAGTTTTCAGTCCAGCTTTATGGGAGAGCAGGCACCAACACCAGGGCGGAGGGAACTGGCCACATCTCTATTTAATGGCTGAGAGAGGGACATTCCTTACTTGCCAGACCCACTTGTCTGGCCAACTGAACAGAAGGATGCCACCTTCCTCAATCAGCTCTCAGTATTTTATTCATATGTTCAGGGACTAGTCCCATTCATCATAGGCTGGGCCTTCCCCATCAGCTGGGCAATCTCATGTAAGTTTGCTCGAGGCTTAACCCAACCATTAATTCTCCACAAATGTGCCCAGAGCTCAAACCCTCAACAGTCAAGTTGACACCTGTGCCTAACTATGACAACATACTTAAAGGTAAATCTCTGTACCATTCACTATAACTACAAAGGATTACAACTAGGAGGGAAGGAGAAAGAAGACCTGAAGAGAAAGGTGACAAAAGATCATAGTTCAATGAGAAATTAGGCCACAGTCAGATATGGCTAGTAAGTAGCAAGACATTTGCTACCTCTCACTCTCACTTCCCTTCCTGTTCACTTGGGAGTAGACAGGTTTGAAGAGCTGGGCATATCTACCCAGTAATGAAGGGGATAGGAGCTAGCAGTTAAGTGGTAGCCAACTGGTAAGAGGATGACTGACCCCACTCACTACTGTGCCCTATTCCTACTTTTACCTCTTCCTGTAAGCTTCTTCTTACATTAAGACCGTCTTTTGAGTAGTCTTTTATATTTGATTAGGAGAAAATTTCGACATCCAAACAGGATGTAGCCAAATGCAGTGCAGGAACCACAGAACTGAAAACAGCAACCAACCTTAACTCAGAACACCAAAGACCCCACATTAATCACCTGGAACCAGACCAGCCAAATCTCTCCCCACCCTGAAGCTTAGGGAACCTTGCTGAAGAGGGGGCGGCAAGATTGTAAAAGCCTAAAGATGGGGAGGTCCACTAATGGACAAGATACTCTGCTTGAGTCTGGGCTTTGGCAGCCAGGATCTCACTGCACTGTGATTGGAACTTACCTGAAGTACACAATGGCTGATATGTTAACAAGCCTCCATAGACTAGCATGGATCTCAGGGGATATGGCTTCAGGCAGTAGGATCCTCAGAGACAAGGGGTTGAACAGATATAATGGAATTCCTACATTAGTGGGCAGCCCAAGAAGGGGCCCAAGGTATGCCACAGAGTTCTGAACTCTCATTAGTGTAGATGACTCAGAGAGAACTTCTGAGCCTACACAATCTGAAGTTCTGGAGGGAGGGAGGAAGAAGGCAGGGAACATCAAAAGAGGGGAGGAAGGGAGGAAAGGGGGAGGGAGAAAGGGAGGTGTGGAAGACAGCGGTATGGAGTATAGAAGGGGGAGGGGAAGAGTGAGGGGTTGGGAGAAGGAGGGGAACAAGGGTACCTACCCATTGAAAGTGTATAACTAGGTAAAAAATAAAATATCATAGGGCCGAAGTAATCAAAATAGGACTTTGCATGACCTGCGCAATAACCAACATGTCATTAAAACCCCAAAGTCTAGTATGGATCACAGGCATTAAGATCCTTAGAGACAAGGGATTACCAGCCACAATAATATTCCTATACTAAAGGGGAACACAAGAAAGAGCTCTAGGCAATGTTACTGAGTCCTTGCACCTTATCAGAGAGGAGGACCCAGAGGAAAGTTTGACAGACACACTAAAGTTTGCTCCAGGAATGCCCCCCCCACTGGAGATAGGGAGGGAGGAGAGAAAGGAATGGCAAAGGGGGGGAATAGGGGGAGTCCAGGGAGGAGAAGAGGGAGGAAAGGGAATGGGCTACTTATCAACTTTGTATGAGCGGAAAAAATAAAAAATAAAAAATAAATAAAATAGCAAAAAGGAATGAAGCAGATTTAAATTGGAAAAAAGTTATCAAAATAGCAGATTTCAAGACATATTACAGAGATATAATAACAAAAGCAACATGGTCATGGCACAGAAGCAACTGTAGAATCCAGAATAAGGACCCAGAAGTTATCCCATACAGCTATAACCACCTGATATTTTTATAAGGATGCCAAAAACCAATTGGAGAAAAGTAAACTTCTTAAAAAATGTTTCCTGGTAAAATTAAGTAGCCACATGCAAAACAGTAAAACCAAATACCTATTTCTCACTTTGTACTAAAATCATTTAAAAATAGATTAAAGACCTTCATGGAAGACTTCAATTTCCAACACTGTTAGAGAAAAATATAGAGAAAATACTTCAAGATATAGGCATAAGACAAAGAATGTCTGAAAAACACTGAATAGCTTACAAAACAAACTAACATTGACATATGCAAATACATGAAATTGAAAAGGTTCTGTAATACAAAGGAAACAAAAGTAAATTCAGCCCACAGAATGAGGGTAAGTCTTGTGGATAGCTGTATGTTTGGCATAGTATTGATATTTGTAATACATAAAGAATTTAAACAAATTAAATTCAAACCACTGAAAAATCCAATCAATAAATGAGCTAATGCATTGACAAGATAGTTCAAAAAGATGAAGTGACATGACCAATAAACATGAAAAATATTCAATATTCCTAATTGTGAGGAGAATCCAAGCCAAAGCATAGTTAGATTTCATCCTTTCCCTTCAGAATGACTATCATTCAGAAAACAAATAACAATGTTTATGAGGAAATAGGGGAAAGGCAAACTTTTTTATTGTATTTATTTATTTTTCCCAATCATACAAGCTTAATAGGTACCACGGTCCCCTCCCTCCTTCCACCCCTTCCCAGTCTCCCTTGCACCCTCCCCCCTTTTCCCCTTCCTTTCATCCCCCTCCCTCCCTTTCTCCCAGCGCCCCCCTTCTCCCCCTCCCATTCCCTCGAGCATCCTTTTATGTGAATGTCAAACTTCCCTCTGAGTCCTCCACTCTAGTGAGGTGTAAAGACTCAGTAGCATTGCCCAGAGATCTTTCTTGGGATAGGGGACAGGAACTCTTATGTATTACTGATGAGAATATAAACAAAGGAAACTAAAGTAAATTCAGCCCACAGAATGAGGGTAAGTCTTGGATAGCTGTATGCTTGGGATAGGATTAATATTTGTAATACATAAAGAATTTAAACAAATTAAATGTCAAACCACTGAAAAATCCAATCACTAAATGAGCTAATGCATTGACAAGATAGTTCAAAAAGATAGCACAGCAATGTGGAAAGGTGTGTGGAATTTCCTCAAAAGTCCATAAATAGAATTATTATATGATCCATCTATACAAATTATATATACTTATATATTATAAATTATATGTGTTATATTATTTATATATTATATGTAATATATTATTTATATATTATATTATATATTTATATATATACCTAAAGGACTGTAAATCAAATATCATGTAGATAGCTGCACACACGTTTACTGTAACACTTTTCACAATAGAAAAGTTATGGAGTCAGTTTAGGTACCCATCAACAAATGAACAGACAAATAAAACATGGTACCTACATACAATGGAGTTTTATTCATCAAGAAAGAAGAATAAAATTATACTGTTGATAAGAAAATATATGCAACTTAAAATCATCTTATAGAGCAAAATAACTCAGACTCACAGAGACAAATATCACATGCTTATTGTATACTTTATACAGATACATAAATACTTATATAAATACATAAAATCATTCTTTATATATTCACACACACATATTAGGAAGTGGAAAGGGGAGGTTATAGGCAAGTAGTATGCTTAAAGTGCATAATGCCTTTGAATGAAATATCTATGAAATCCATAGCTATATATGATATGTACATATCAATAAAAATTAAATATCAACTACAAGAAACAATTACCCAAAGAGAATATTGTGCATGAAAATTAGCCATATATTTTATATGAATTTTGATCAATAATCATAATCAAAGTTTATAAAATGATAATTGCTTATGACAATAGCCTCTACTAATTTCTGGCATATTCAGAAATTGTAAGTAGTATATGAAAGATCTACCTCCGGAATATTTTCCTGTGGATAACAAGTACTAGTGAAAATTCTTATAGTGAACGATGATGTATCCAAGGAACACTTGGAAGTCAATTTTAGTAGTATATGGAAACTTCAGGTATTTTCTGACCTGGGCATAAGTGCTAAGAATTCAGGGAAGTAACAAGAAATGCAATCATGCTTACAAGAAGAATGAATTTTATGCATTACTGCTTTTGAAAACTATGAATTTCCAATAGATGGACAAATTATAGTGTCCATAAACATGACATTAGAATGCAATCTTTTGCTTGGCAGGAGCCTGAATATGATGGATAAGAGATGGGCATACTTCTCATACTTGTCACCATGCACAAAAATCATTTCTAAATGTATAAAGGACCTCAGTATTAGGGCAGAGATTATAAAAACTCTAGTTGAAAGGGTAGGGAACTCTCTTGAGCCGACTGGGTTAGGCCAACAGTTCTTAAACAGAAATTCAATAGCACAGTCACTAGAACCAACAAATGGGATCTTATGAAATTAAAAAGACTCTGTTCAGATAAAGAGATTGTAAACCCAGCAAAAAATCAACCCACAGAATAGGAGAAAATCTTCACTGACCATACATCTGATAGAGCTCTGTTATCCAGAATACACAAAGACTAAAAAAAAAAAAAAAAAAAAAAAAAAAACAAGAAGATAAATGGCCCAATTAAAAAAATGGGCCTCAGAACTCAAAAAAAACTTTTCCAGGGACAAAATTGAAATGTTTAACAAATACCTTAAAAAATGCTCCACATCCTTAGCCATCAGGTAAATGCAGATCAAAACTTCCCTGAGGTGTTATCTCACCCTGATCAGGATGGCAAAAATCCACAATATAAATAACACCAAATGCTAGGGAGGATGTGGATGGAGAGAATGCTCATACAATGCTGGTGGGAATGCAGGCTTATACAACGACTCTGGTGATCATTATGGCAATTTCTTTTTTTATAATACATTTTTATTATTATGTCAGCTCATACAAACTTAATATGTACACCAGTTCCCTCCCTCCCTCCTCCTCCTCCCGAACCCCCTGCTCCCCCTCCCCTCACCCCTCCCTCCCCATCACCCAGTGCCTCCCGCCCCAATTCCCAGAGAGTCCTTTCTTGTGCATGCCTGACTCTCCTCTGGGCCCTCCTCTCCGATGACGTACAAAGACCCAGTGGCCTTTCCCTGAACCCTTTCCTATGTTCCCCTTAAGCATAGGAACACTGCTGTGGCTGCCAATCCCTTGCCTCCAAGGACCTTGGTGCCTTTAGCAGATGCTAGACTTTGTGAGGTCAATAGTGTGTTGGACATTGCGCAGGGCATGCAAAGTCCAATTATGATTGCTTCGGCCCTAACTTGTGTGGAGTATCTTGCAAATCATTGCTCCTCCCATCCTTTTGCTCTTACACTCTTACCGCCCCCTCTTCCGCAAATGTCCCTGAGCTTCAGGATGGGAAGAGATTAGTCTGGCCTAGTTCTAGGTGGTTGATATAGAGTCTCTGAAGGTCTGGATTGTGGTTTGTTGATCATAGCAGCACTGTTTACAATAGCAAAGTCATGGAATCAACCCAAATGTCCAACAGTTGATGAGTGGATAAGGAAACTGTGGTACATCTATACAATGGAGTACTACTCAGCTATCAAAAAAGATGAATTACTGGAATTTGCCGGGAAATGGATGTCATTACAAACAATTATATTAAGTGAAGTATACCAAACCCAGAAAATTAAGCATAATATGAGGTCCCTAATAGGTGGCTTTTAATACCAATCCCACCCAGCCCACCTTGAGACACTTATAGGTAAATCTATGTATTACCCACAGTAATTGCAAGGCTTAAGAACAGGAGGGATGGGGTTGGAGGGCCACACCAGAAACAAGGAGAGAATTGACCATGTTACAGTAGAGAAAATAGGCCTCCATCAGGGACTGCAAGGGGTGACATACAGTGCCCAGCAGGATGGAGCAAAGGGCATTGCAGGAGCAGCAAAACAGCAAAAGAAAATCAAAAAACCACAATCCAGAACTTCAGAGACATTATGGCAATTTCTATAAAAGTTAAAGATTAAAATGCCATATGACCTCACTATACCACTTCTGGGAAAAATTCCCCATAATGCAGAAATTCACTACAATGACATGAGTGCAACCATGTTAATTGAAGCACTATTTACAATACCAAAGTCATGGAATCAACCCAAATGCCCAACAGTTGACGAATGGATAATTAAAATATGGTACATTTATACAATGGAATGCTTCTCAGCCATCACAAAATAAATTAATGAAATTTACGAGAAATGGGTGCAATTAAAAATAATTATATTGAGTGAAGTATCCCAGACAGAGAAAGTTAGACAACATGTGTACTCTCTAATAGGTGGATCCAAGTTCCAAACCCACTTAATGATATATTCAAAGGTAAATATCTGTAATACCTACTGTAATCACAAAGATTATAAACAGGAGGGAAGGGGAAGGAGGTCCCCCCCCAAAAGGAGATAGGGGATCACACTTCAGTAGAGAAAATATATCACCATCAAGTATTGCATGTAAGTAGCAAGACATCTGGTGAATCTCTCACTTCCCTTCTTGGTCACTTCCAACTGAAGAGGTTTGATTTCATCAATCAGGGAGGGTATAGGGACTGGCGGATAGATGGTAACCATCCTGGAAATGGGACACTGACCCCACCCCCACTACTGTGTCCTACTCCTATTCTTCCATCTACTTTTGAGTCTCTTCTTATATTAAGTTCTTCATTTAAACAGTCTTCTATCTGTGGTTAGGAGGCTACCTTTGATACCAATCAGGATACAGCCAAGGGTGGTGAAGGAAAAGCAAAACTGAAAACAACCAACCATAATTTAGAACACCAAAGACCCTACATAATTCACCTGGAACCAGACCAGCCAAATCTCTCCCCATCCTAAAGCTCAGGGAACCTTGTGGAAGAGAGGGGGGTGGCAAGATTGTAAGAGCCTAAAGATTGGGAAGACCAATGACATGCAAGATACTCCACACACGTTAGGGCTGCAGCAGCCAGAATTTGACTTTTCCTGACTTGGACAATGGCTGACATGTCAACGACCCCCCAAAGTCTAGCAGGGATCACAGGGAAGAAGGCTCCAGGCAGTAGGATCCTTAGAGGCAAGGGATTAACAGTCACAGTAGAGTTCCCATACTAACGGGGAGCCCAAGAAAGGGTTCCTGGCTATGCCACTGAATCCTGAACCATCACTAGGGTGGAGGACTCAGAGGGAGGTTTGGCCTTCACACAAAAGGATGCTCCAAGGAATGAGACATTTGAAAGGGGAGGCATTGGGAGAAGGGGAGGGAGGGAGAAGGGTGAAACGAAGAGGGGATGTGGGGAAAGTGCAAGTGGAGATAACTGGAGAGGGGAGAAGGGAGAGAGAGGACAGGGGTACCTATTGAGCTTGTATGATTACCAAAAAAAATTAACTGTTGGAGAAAAAAAAGATATGGGTATACTTCTAAAGAACCTTGGAAAACCTCTAGTGTTACTGAAGAGAAATCTATGTCTTGGTACTATGAAGAGGTTTAAAATCTTATTGGTACATGTAGTGGTAAGTGGTTAGACTTATTAGACACATAAAAATGGATATTTTATCTTTGTGAAGTTCTTATGGTAAAATTAGAGGTGAGAAGACATTTAAAATTTAGTCTAATTTGTCCTTTATTAAAGAATGAAACCCCCGAGCCCGCCCACCAAAACCCCAGGTCAGCCCAAGGGACCCAGCTCCTATGCCACCATTCAACCAGAGCCGCGCGAAGGGCCGAGGGAAGAGGAGGACCTCCCCCTGCGCCCGGGCCCCGCCCCAGCTCCCCTCGGGTTAAATAGCTCCACGCCGATGCGCCCATCCTCCCTTCCGCACCCGCTCCTCCGGCCGGGAACCGCACGCGGTCCAGCCGGGCCTCATCCGCGACCTAGGTAAGCTCCGTCCCTGCCCACCCCCAGAACCCCAGGCCAAATAATTCAGTTTAGTGAAATTGAAAGATCTTAAGAGTTAAAACGACAATGCCAAAGTCAAAGTGCAAATCCATGAGAAGCAACACTCAAGTAAACAAATTTCCCACTGAAGAAATTAATCCCATAATGTTAGACCCCAACCAGAACAAACCCATGGAAAATGGCCAAGAAAGCCTGACCCAGGATAATGACTTTCAAAATATGATAATTACCATGTTCAATACTATGAAAGAGGAAATCCGGAAGGAATTACATAATCGAATCAATCACTTTGAAGAGGAACACAACAGACACTTGGAAGAGTTGAGAAAAACCGTGCAAGAAACAAAAACTGGCATACAGCAGTTAAAACAGACTCAAGCAGAGTTTAAAACTGAGCTACAAGACAAGTTATCTTCAACCCAGAACTCCACAGAGAGTCTTATCAACAGAACTAATGAAGCAGAAAACAGAATTTCAGACCTTGAAGATAAAGTGGGAGTACTAACCAGCTCAATGGAAGAGGTTGTTAAAGCCAAAAAGATACTTGAGAGAAATATTCAAGAGATATGGGACACCCTGAAGAAGCCTAACATGCGAATTGATGGAATACCAGAGCAAGAATCTCAAAATACCACCCCTGAGGAAATTTTTCAAATGATCATCAAGGAAAACTTTCCTCATCGAAAAAAAGAGAGGCCCATCCATATACAAGAGGCATTCCGCACCCCAAACAGATACGACCAAAACAGAAGCACGCCACGGCAAATAATAGTTAAAACACTCCACATTCAAGATAAAGAACTGGTGCTGAGAGCTTCAAGGGAGAAAAAACAAGTCACTTTTAAAAGTACACCTATTAAAATAACAAATGACTTCTCAGTCAAAACAGTAAAAGCAAGAAGAGCTTGGAGAGACATACTTCAAGTATTGAATGAGCAAAAATGTCAACCCAGGCTGATTTACCCTGCAAAACTATCAGTCATGATTGAGGGAGAAAGAAAAACTTTCCAGCACAAAGAAAACTTGAAGGGATACATGTCCACCAAACAGTAAAAGCAAGAAGAGCTTGGAGAGACATACTTCAAGTATTGAATGAGCAAAAATGTCAACCCAGGCTGATTTACCCTGCAAAACTATCAGTCATGATTGAGGGAGAAAGAAAAACTTTCCAGCACAAAGACAACTTGAAGGGATACATGTCCACCAAACCAGGCCTTCAAAAAATGCTAGAAATGATACTCAAGCTTGAAGAAAAAAACAGGCATATCCAGGAGAGCAGAAGGCAAGTATAACACCATTAAAAGCGAAGCAATATAATTATAAAAACTACTAAACATAATGAATGTCTGGAATCAAAAATAGTTTCTCCATTATAACACTAAATGTTAATGGAATTAATTTACCGATCAAGAGACACAGATAACAAACTTGGATTAAAAATCACAATCGATCAATCTGCTGCCTGCAGGAAACCCATCTCACCACAAAAGATAGGCACGCTCTAAAAATAAAAGGCTGGTCAACAATTCTACAAGCAAATGGAAGCAGAAAACAGGCAGGGGTAGCTATTATGCTATCAGACAAAGTGGACTTCAAA
Source organism: Typhlomys cinereus (assembly GCA_023101885.1). Taxonomy (NCBI): domain Eukaryota; kingdom Metazoa; phylum Chordata; class Mammalia; order Rodentia; family Platacanthomyidae; genus Typhlomys; species Typhlomys cinereus. The sequence goes on along the minus strand of JALPQD010000396.1, from coordinate 600,253 downwards.
CCAAAGAAAATTATAAGAGACACGGATGGATACTACATTTTAGTCACAGGTACAATTCACCAGGAAGACTTCACAATACTGAACATATATGTACCCAATACGGGCCCCTCCACATTCATTAAGAAAACCCTACAGCGTCTAAAGCAAGAAATCAATCCCCAAATGATAATTCTTGGGGACTTCAACACCGCCCTCTCAACATGGGATAGATCAACAAGTCAAAAGCTTAACAGAGACACTTTGGAACTTAATCAAACCCTGAAAGAAATGGACCTTACAGATCTCTATCGAACTTTTCACCCACGTACCAAAGAATACACATTTTCCTCAGCAGCACATGGAATGTTCTCCAAAATAGATCACATATTGGGCCACAAATCAAATCTACACATATACAAGAAAGTTGAAATTCTAACCTGTGCCCTATCAGACCACCACGGCCTAAACCTGGACATCCACAACACATCAAACAAGGGAAAATACACTAACTCCTGGAAACTTAAGAATATGATGCTGAATGAGAGCTGGATTCAGGAAGAAATTAAAAAGGAAATTCAAGATTTTTTGAAAGTGAAGGATAATGAAAATACAACTTATCAAAATCTCTGGGACACAATGAAAGCTGTCCTAAGAGGTAAGTTCATAGCTCTTAATGCCTACATCAAAAAAATGGAAACATCAGAAATAAACAACTTAACAATGCAGCTTAAAGCTTTAAAGAAACTAGAGCAATCTGATCCCAAAAGTAGTAGAAGAGAGGAGATTAGCAAAATAAGGGGAGAAGTACCTGAAATCGAGATTAAGAAAACGATAGAAAAAATCAACCAGTCAAAAAGCTGGTTCTTTGAAAAAATCAATAAGATTGATACACCCCTTGCTAAATTAACCAAAAGCAGGAGAGAGAAAATCCAAATTAACAAAATCAGAAATGAACATGGAATTATCACTATTGATACCCAAGAAATCTAGAGAATTATAACATCATATTTCAAAAACTTATACTCTGTGAAGTTTGACAACACAAAAGAGATGGATGAATTTCTAAGTAAACACAACTTACCTAAATTGAATCAGGAAGTTGTGAATTATTTAAATAGTCCTATAACATATAAGGAAATTGAGGAATTCATCTCGAATCTTCCCACCAAAAAATGTCCTGGACCAGATGGATTCAGCACAGAGTTCTACCAGACATTTAAAGAGATAATAATACCAATAGTCCTTAAACTGTTCCATCAAATAGCAAAGCAAGGAACACTACCAAATTCCTTCTATGAAACTAATATCGTTTTAATCACAAAACCTAATAAAGCCTCACTTAAAAAAGAAAACTATAGGCCGATCTCTCTGATGAACACAGACGCAAAGGTTCTCAACAAAGTTTTAGCGAATGCGATTCAAAACCATATTAAAAAGATTATTCACGGGGACCAAGTAGGCTTCATCCCTGGCACACAAGGTTGGTGCAACATACGCAAATCAATAAATGTAATTCATCATGTAAACCAGTCCAAAGTCCAAGACCACATGACACTCTCGATAGATGTAGAAAAAGCTTTTGACAAGATCCAACAGCCTTTTATGATCAAAACGCTGGAGACAGTAGGAATGGAAGGAACCTTTATCAATGTAATAAAAGCTGTATACAACAAGCCCACAGTAAGGATTATGCTCAATGGGGAACAATTGGAATCATTCCCACTTCGATCAGGAACTAGACAAGGCTGTCCACTCTCACCACTTCTATTCAATATTGTACTTGAAGTCTTAGCTGAAGCCATAAGACAAGAAAGGGACATAAAAGAGATTCAAATTGGCAAGGAAGAAGTCAAGCTATCCCTATTTGCAGATGACATGATCTTATACCTGAGTGATCCCAAAAACTCCACCAGGAAGCTCCTGGAACTAATTGAGAAGTTTAGCAGGGTGGCAGGATACAAAATAAATGTGCAAAAATCAGTGGCCTTCCTATATGCCCAGAATGAAAGAAGTGAAAAAGCCCTGAGAGAAACAATCCCATTCACTATAGCCCTTAAAAAAATGAAATACCTTGGTATAAACCTAACCAAGGAGGTAAAAGACCTCTACAAGAAACTTTAAAACCCTAAAGAAAGAAATTGCAGGAGACATCAGAAGGTGGAAAGACCTGGATTGGTAGAATCAATATCGTAAAAATGACCATCCTACCAAAGGCAATATACAAATTCAATGCTATACAAATTAAAATCCCATAGCAATTCTTTAAAGAAGTTGACCAAACAATCTCAAAATTCATATGGAGGCAAAAAAGACCCAGGATAGCAAAGACAATCCTGAGTAACAAAAACACTGCTGAAGGTATTACCATACCGAACCTTAGTCTATATTACAAATCCATAGTTATAAAAACAGCCTGGTACTGGTTCCAAAATAGACACACAGATCAATGGATAAGGATTGAAGACCCAGATATAAGCCCACAAAGTTACAGCCATTTGGTCTTTGACAAAGGGGCCCAAAGAATCCAATGGAAAAAGAATAGCATCTTCAACAAATGGTGCTGGCAAAACTGGATCTCCACATTCAGAAGATTAAAGCTGGACCCATACTTTTTACCATGTAGAAGACTTAATTCCAAATGGATCAAGGACCTTGATATAAGGCCAGAGACTATAAAAACCATAGTTGAAAGGATAGGGAACTCCCTCGAACTGATTGGGCTAAGCCAACAGTTCCTAAACAGACATCCAATAGAACAGTCACTGCTACCAACTCTCAACAGATGGGATCTTGTGAAATTAAAGAGCTTCTGTTCAGATAAAGAGATTGTCACACGAGCTCAAAAGCAACCCACAGAATGGGAGAAAATCTTCACTAACCACATATCTGATGGAGCTCTACTGTCCAGAGTGCACAAAGAACTTAGAAAACTAAACATCAAGGAAACCAATGGCCCAATGAAAAAAATGGGCCCTGGAACTTAAAAGAAATTTTACCAGGGATGAAATTAAAATGTCTAACAAATATCTTAAAGAATGCTCCATTTCTTTAGCCATCAGGGAAATGCAAATCAAAACTTCCCTGAGATATCATCTCACCCTGGTCAGGATGGCAAAAATCCACAATACAAACAACAACAAATGCTAGAGAGGATGTGGAGAGAGGGGAACTCTCCTACATTGCTGGTGGGAGTGCAGGCTCATACAGCCACTCTGGCGAGCCGTCTGGAGATTCTTAAAGAAATTAAAGATTGAAATGCCATATGACCCTGCGATTCCACTTTTGGGTATAACCCCCCATACAGCAGAGGTTCACCTCGCTAGCACAAGCACGACCATGTTCATAGCAGCACTGTTTACAATAGCAAAGACATGGAATCAACCCAAATGTCCAACAGTTGATGAGTGGATAAGGAAATTGTGGTACATCTATACAATGGAGTACTACTCAGCCATCAAAAATGATGAATTACTGGAATTTGCTGGGAAATGAATGTCATTACAAACAATTATTTTAAGTGAAGTATCCCAGACCCAGAAAATTAAGCGCCGTATGTACTCCCTAATAGGTGGCTCCTAATACCAAACCCACCCAGCCCATCTTGAGACACTCATAGGTAAATCTATGTATTACCTACAGTAATTGCAAGGATTATGAACAGGAGGGATGGGGTTGGAGGGCCACACCAGAAACAAGGAGAGAAGTGACCAGGTTACAGTAGAGAAAATAGGCCTCCATCAAGGACTGCAAGAAAGTAATGTGACACCTAGTTAAGTTCACAATTCGTTCCTGATCATTTACAACTAAGGGGGTATGAACTCACCAGAAGGGGAGGGCATATAGTCCGGCAGATTAAAAAGTAACCATTTTGCAAATGGGTGATTGACCCCTCCCATTGCCAAATGCCATATGACCCTGCGATTCCACTTTTGGGTATAAGTATTACATCTACCCTTGAATGTGCTCTTATAATAAGACTCCAGTTTAACAGCTTTCTGTCTCTGGCCAGGGGGTGACATACAGTGCCCATCACAATGGAGTGAAGGGCATTGCAGAGGCAGCAAAACTGCAAAAGAAAATCAATGAACCATAATCCAGAACTTCAGAGACTCTATATTAACCACCTAGAACTAGGCCAGACTAATCTCTCCCCATCCTGAAGCTCAGGGACATTTCCGGAAGAGGGGGCGGTAAGAGTGTAAGAGCAAAAGGATGGGAGGAGCAATGATTTGCAAGATACTCTACACAAGTTAGGGCCGAAGCAATCATAATTGGACATTGCATGCCCGGTGCAATGTTCAACACACTATTGACCTCACTAAGTCTAGCATCACTAAAGGCACCAAGATCCTTGGAGGCAAGGGATTGACAGCCACAGTAGTGTTCCTATGCTTACGGGGATCACAGGAAAGGGTTCAGGGAAATGCCACTGGGTCCTTGTACATCATCGGAGAGGAGGGCCCAGAGGAGAGTCAGGCATGCACAAGAAAGGACTCTGGGAATTGTGGCGGGAGGCACGGGGGGATGGGGCGGGAGGGGTGAGGGGAGGGGTAGCAGGGGTTTCGGGGGAAGCAGGAGGGAGGAAGGGAACTGGTGGACCTATTAAGTTTGTACGAGCTGAAATAATAATAAAAAATGTATTATAAAAAAAGAATGAAAGGGAGTTCAGAGTTTGAATGTGTGTACTTACACGCTACATTCTCACTATAACAGGCTTCTTAGGCCAGAATTCAAGCCACAACATCATATGGTAATCATTAATAAGCTAATTAATGTGTGGTCTTTGATTATTTTTATTAAGAATTCTTTCATACAAACCTAATGAGTGGTTGCCCCTTCCCCCTCTTTTCTGCCTTCCTACTTCCCTCATCTACTCCTAGCTTCTCCTCCCTTTGTCAATCCATTGCTCTCCCTCCCACCCTTGTGGTAATCTGCTTGTGTGTGATGCTGAGTTCCCTTTAGGTGGTTTGCTACATTAGGGGCTTGGGCTTCTGTGGCAGTTTAAGTAGCCCTTCCTTGGGTAGGCCCACAGATATGGACATTCCTTTTCACCTGTCTAGCTCTTGCCCCTAAGATTCCTATAACATGTACTTATTTCTTCTGAGTTTCTTGCTGTTCCATGGGAGAATGATAATAGGTCAACCATTCTGCAAGTCTGGTGAGGTTAGATCTCATTGTAGTGAGCTCCTAGATGCAGCAACTCTGTCATGTCTGATGTAACCTGGCTGGTAGTGAACCTCCTCACATTCAGACTAATAAAATCTTACCATTCCCTCCTCTGCAAGACTCACTGAACCTTGGGGTGGTAGGTTGTTGGACTGATTAGAGTTGAGCATTTTAGGGCCTTTCATACTCTGCACTCTGGTTAGTTACTATTGTTTATTTCACTACTCTTCCATTGCAATAGGCTGCATCTTGTTTGAGTGTTGAGAACTTTTTTTATCTAAAAGTAAAATGAAAAAAAAGATAAAATGAGTGGTTTTTGGGTAATGCCTTACTAACAGCTGTTTGTGGTCAGTATTAAGACATCTGATCCTGTCTAGTGTCAATTTTCTTCCCTTTCACCTTTGTTTAGACTGGTTTACATTTTTCGGTGTGTGTTTGCTGTCACTGAGGGTGGGGGTTAGGGAGTAGTAAGCAGGTGATTGGTTACTTGGAGGCTAACCCTACTGTTACGGTGTCCTCTTACTGTTTTTCTTTTCTTTCATAAAAGCCTTATTTATCTGTTTCCCCATGTTCTTTTGTTTCTGCTCTTTTGGGATTTACTTCCACGATCTAGTTTGCATTCCTTTGCATTTGTGGGTACTGTACGAGTTTCTGTTCGATTGTATCAAATTTAAGGTTTAATGCTAGGATCCACTATTAAGAGAGAACATGTGGTGGCTGTCTTTCTGCATCTGAGACATTTCGCTCAGTATAATTTCTCCCGGATTCATCCATTTACTGGCAAAATTTATTAATTCATTTTTCCTGACAAATGAATAGTATTCCATTGTATATATGTACCACATTTTCATAAGCCATTCATCAACTCGTAGACATCTAGGTTGCTTCCATTTTTTTGTTATTGTGAAAAGAGCTGCTATGAATATGGTTGTACACATGAATCTGCTGCAGGATGCTGTGTTCTTTGGTAATATTACCAGTAGTGGTATAGCTGGGTTTTATGGTATTTTCATTTTTAACTTTTATAGGAACCTCCAAATTGATCTCTAAAGGGGTTACACTAGTTGTAGCATCGCATAGTGTTTCTTTCTAAACTGTAAAGTCAGTGGTAAGTGGAGGCTTGTTAATTATGATGAGAGCTATGATTTTTAAGATGTTCTGCAATAAATCGAGGAACTTACCTTTGCTTTACAATATTCTGATAATGTTCAACAGGTGTTGTGAACAAGTCTTGAATCTTCTCAATTGTTTGTCTTATATATGAATTATTATGTTTTTGTCTCTATTCTATTAATACCATAAGCTGCATTAATTGTTAAAGAATTAAATTAATTTTACATTTCAATGCACCCTTTGATACTCTTTTGTGTACATATAACTGAGTTGGGCATGTACACTAATCCCATATTTAAAAGTATATGATTTGATCAAGGATTAAAACTCCTCATGAATTGATTTTTGGGCCAGTTAATGAGTTGGCTCACGAAGATATGCAAAGGTGAGAGCTTTAGGCAAGAGATCTTATATTGGAAAATAAAAGATATGAAGGATGTGTGTCAGCTGTTGCCTGAAGACCAGTTGTAACAATGCAAGCTACAATTAATTGCAGTAGCTCCTGTCTTTAAAATTTTCCCTTCAGCCTTCTGTGCATGAGGGCCTGTGCAAGGCATTGGACTTCCTGACCAGACTGCGGCCACATCCTTAGACTCTGGGACAACAGAAGCTTTAGAGGATCAGATTCCTTCTCCTGTGGGTACCAGTGCTAGACACTGGGATGGCAGCTCCTTGATCCTCCTGCCCCTCCCCATCAATCACTAATAAACCCTACAAGAATTTAACAGAATCCACAGGAACTACAAACTTGGGACCAGAGCACCAACACCATGCAACCGAGGACCCTAAAACTCCTTCCATGGAACAGAAGGGAACCTTCCTATCCAAATCTAAGTTAAGTAACACTTTTTACTTTCTTTTATATCTCAATTGACAGTCACAATGCTCAGACGTTTACACAGCACACCTAAAGTCCCACAGGGCCACCCTCAGGGTGTTAACCATTCACCCTCACATACATCTAAGTAATTAATAGTTGCCATATCACAATAATCTCTAACTCCTGACCTCTAAACCAACCCTATTTTCCAGCATAAAGATGATCTGATACTTAACCCAAACCACACATAACAACCCTTGAAACCCAATCCTAAACTTCCAGACAAATCTAGATCTAAACTCTGTCATCCCCACAGAATAGGGTTTCCACATTTTTTTGGTAACATAATCACGCAACCCACAAAATAACACTAAAAGAGCCCTAGACTGACACCTTCAACACCTGGGTAAATAGTAGCAATAACCATTTAAGTGTAGTAATTCTGTCTGACACATGACAGTCAAAGATATATACCAAGTAAGATTCTAGAAATCAAACACAAAATGCCCAAGTCACACCAAAAATCTACAAGAAGCAGCATAAACCACTACAACTCACCTACTAAAAAAGCCTTGATTCCCATAATCATGGATCCCTAACCAGAATATTAGTCAAGAATTCAATAACCAAGACAAGGATTTTCAAAGCATGATCTATACCATGGTCAAAATAATGAAAGAGGAAGTCCAAGAGAAGCTAAATAACCACATAAGCCAATATAAACAGAAGCACCACAGACACCTAAATGAAATAAAAAAGGCAGTTGAAAAGACAAAACTAAGCATAGAACAATTGAAAAAAAATCTCATGAAGAGATTAAACTTGAAATGAAAAACAAGCTAACTATAATCCAAAATTGAACAGAAAATCTTACCAGCAGAACTAATGAAGCAGAAACAGAATATTAGAACTAGAAGATAAGATGGCAGAACGAATTGGTTCAATCAAAGAGGTTGAAAAAGCCAAGAAAAAATACTTGAGAGGAATATTCAAAAAGCCAAACTTGTGCATTCTTGAAATACCAGGACAACTCCCTTTTTCGCCCCGCCCCCGCTCCGCCGGTCGGGACCCGTACGCGAGATCCAGCCGGGCCTCAACGCGCGCTCTAGGAACCCCAGGTCAGCCCACGGGGACCCGGCTCCGACTCCCACCATCCAGCCGGAGCCGCGCGGGGGCCGAGGGACGAGGAGGACCTCCCCCTGCGCCCGGGCCCCGCCCCAGCTGCCCTCGGGTTAAATAGCTCCACGCCGATGCGCCCATCCTCCCTTTTCGCCCCACCCCGCTCCGCTGGTCAGGACACGCACGCGGTCCACCCGGGCCTCACCCCACGCCCTAGTCCCCGTTCAGGCCCTGCCCACCAGTACCCCAGGCCAAATAATTCAGTTTAGTGAAATTGAGAGATCTTAAGAGTTAAAATGACAATGCCAAAGTCAAAGTGCAAATCCATGAGAAGCAACACTCAAGTAAACAAATTTCCCACTGAAGAAATTAATCCCATAATGTTAGACTCCAACAAGAACAAACCCGCGGAAAAAGGCCAAGAAAGCCTGACCCAGGATAACGACTTTCAAAATATGATCATTACTATGTTCAATACTATGAAAGAGGAAATCCGGGAGGAATTACATAATCGAATCAATCCCTTTGAAGAGGAACACAACAGACATCTGGAGGAGTTGAGAAAAACAGTGCAAGAAACAAAAAGTGGCATAGAACAGTTAAAACAAACTCAAGCAGAGTTTAAAACTGAGCTAAAAGACAAGTTATCTTCAACCCAGAACGCCACAGAGAGTCTTATCAACAGAACTAATGAAGCAGAAAACAGAATTTCAGACCTTGAAGATAAAGTGGGAGTACTAACCAGCTCAATGGAAGAGGTTGTTAAAGCCAAAAAGATACTTGAGAGAAATATCCAAGAGATATGGGACACCCTGAAGAAGCCTAACATGCGTATTCATGGAATACCGGAGCAAGAATCTCAAAATACCACCCCTGAGGAAATTTTTCAAACGATCATCAAGGAAAACTTTCCTCATCTAAAAAAAGAGAGGCCCATTCATATACAAGAGGCATTCCGCACCCCAAACAGATACGACCAAAATAGAAGCACACCGCGGCAAATAATAGTTAAAACACTCCACATTCAAGATAAAGAACTGGTGATGAGAGCTTCAAGGGAGAAAAAAACAAGTCACTTTTAAAGGCAAACCTATTAAAATAACAAATGACTTCTCAGTCGAAACAGTAAAAGCAAGAAGAGCTTGGAGAGACATACTTCAAGTATTGAATGAGCAAAAATGTCAACCCAGGCTGATTTACCCTGCAAAACTATCAGTCATGATCGAGGGAGAAAGAAAAATTTTCCAGCACAAAGACAACTTGAAGGGATACATGGCCACCAAACCAGGCCTTCAAAAACTGCTAGAAATGATACTCAAGCGTGAAGAAAAAAACAGGCATATCCAGGAGAACAGAAGGCAAATATAACACCATTAAAAGCGAAGCAATATACTTATAAAAACTACTAAACATAATAAATGTCTGGAATTAACAATAGTTTCTCCATTATAACACTAAATGTTAATGGACTTAATTCACCGATCAAGAGACACAGATTACAAACTTGGATTAAAAATCACAATCCATCAATCTGTTGCCTGCAGGAAACCCATCTCACCACAAAAGATAGGCACGCTCTAAAAATAAAAGGCTGGTCAACAATTCTACAAGCAAATGGAAGCAGAAAAAAGGCAGGGGTAGCCATTATGCTATCAGACAAAGTGGATTTCAAACCAAAAAAAATTATAAGAGACACGGATGGATACTACATTTTAGTCAGAGGTACAATTCACCAGGAAGATTTCACAATACTGAACATATATGCACCCAATACGGGCCCCTCCACATTCATTAAGAAAACCCTACAGCGTCTAAAGCAAGAAATCAACCCGCAAACGATAATTCTTGGGGACTTCAACACCGCCCTCTCTACATGGGATAGATCAACAGGTCAAAAGCTTAACAGAGACACTTTGGAACTTAATCAAACCCTGAAAGAAATGGACCTCACAGATCTCTATCGAACTTTTCACCCACGCACCAAAGAATACACATTTTTCTCAGCAGCACACAGAACTTTCTCCAAAATAGATCACATATTGGGCCACAAAATGAATCTACACATATACAAGAAAGTTGAAATTCTAACCTGTGCCCTATCGGACCACCACGGCCTAGAGCTGGACATCCACAACACATCAAACAAGAGAAAATACACTAACTCCTGGAAACTTAACACTATGATGCTGAATGAGAACTGGATTCAGGAAGAAATTAAAAAGGAAATTCAAGATTTCCTGAAAGTGAATGATAACGAAAATACAACTTACCAAAATCTCTGGAACACAATGAAAGCTGTTCTAAGAGGTAAGTTCATAGCTCTTAATGCCCACGTCAAAAAAATGGAAACATCAGAAATAAACAACTTAACAATGCAGCTTAAAGCTTTAGAGAAACTAGAGCAATCTGATCCTAAAAGCAGTAGAAGAGAAGAGATTAGCAAAATAAGGGGAGAAATATCTGAAATCGAGACTAAGAAAACGATAGAAAAAATCAACCAATCAAAAAGCTGGTTCTTTGAAAAAATCAACAAGATTGATACACCCCTAGCTAAACTAACCAAAAGCAAGAGAGAGAAAACCCAAATTAACAAAATCAGAAATGAACATGGAGTTATCACTACGGATACCCAAGAAATCCAGAGAATTATAACATCATATTTCAAAAACTTATACTCTGTGAAGTTTGACAACACAAAAGAGATGGATGAATTTCTAAGTAAACACAACTTACCTAAATTGAATCAGGAAGATGTGAATTATTTAAATAGTCCTATAACATATAAGGAAATTGAGGAAGTAATCTCGAATCTTCCCACCAAAAAATGTCCTGGACCAGATGGATTCAGCACAGAGTTCTACAAGACATTTAAGGAGTTAATAACACCAATACTCCTTAAACTGTTCCATCAAATAGCAAAAGAAGGAACACTACCAAATTCCTTCTATGAAGCTCATATCGTTTTAATCCCAAAACCTAATAAAGATTCACTTAAAAAAGAAAACTATAGGCCGATCTCCCTGATGAACACAGACGCAAAGATTCTCAACAAAGTCTTAGCAAATCGGATTCAAAAACATATTAAAAAGATCATTCATGGGGACCAAGTAGGCTTCATCCCCGGCACACAAGGTTGGTTCAACATACGCAAATCAATAAATGTAATTCATCATGTAAACCAGTCCAAAGTCCAAGACCACATGATACTCTCGATAGATGCAGAAAAAGCTTTTGACAAGATCCAACAGCCTTTTATGATCAAAACGCTAGAGACAGTAGGAATGGAAGGAACCTTTATCAATATAATAAAAGCTGTATACAACAAGCCCACAGCAAGGATTATGCTCAATGGGGAACAATTGGAAGCATTCCCACTTCGATCAGGAACAAGACAAGGCTGTCCACTCTCACCACTTCTATTCAATATTGTACTTGAAGTCTTAGCCGAAGCCATAAGACAAGAAAGGGACATAAGAGGGATTCAAATTGGCAAGGAAGAAGTCAAGCTATCTCTGTTTGCAGATGACATGATCTTATACCTGAGTGATCCCAAAAACTCCACCAGGAAACTCCTGGAACTAATTGAGAAGTTCAGCAGGGTGGCAGGATACAAAATAAATGTGCAAAAATCAGAGGCCTTCCTATATGCCCAGAATGAAAGAAGTGAAAAAGCCTTGAGAGAAACCATGCCATTTACTATAACCCCTAAAAAAATGAAATACCTTGGTATAAACCTAACTAAGGAGGTAAAAGACCTTTACAATGAAAACTTTAAAACCCTAAAGAAAGAAATTGCAGAAGACACCAGAAGGTGGAAAGACCTCCCTTGTTCCTGGATTGGCAGAATCAACATTGTAAAAATGACCATCCTACCAAAGGCAATATACAGATTCAATGCTATACCAATCAAAATCCAAAAGCAATTCTTCAAAGAAGTTGACCAAACAATCTCAAAGTTCATATGGAGGCACAAAAGACCCAGGATAGCAAAAACAATCCTGAGTAACAAAAACACAGCTGGAGGTATTACCATACCAAACATAAGTCTATACTACAAATCCATAGTTATAAAGACAGCCTGGTACTGGCTCCAAAATAGACACACAGATCAATGGATAAGGATTGAAGACCCAGATATAAGCCCACAAAGTTACAGCCATTTGGTCTTTGACAAAGGGGCCCAAAGAATCCAATGGAAAAAGAACAGCATCTTCAACAAATGGTGCTGGCAAAACTGGATCTCCACATGCAGAAGATTAAAGCTGGACCCGTACTTGTCACCATGTACAAGACTTAATTCCAAATGGATCAAGGACCTTGATATCAGGCCAGAGACTTTAAAAACCATAGTTGAAAGGATAGGGAACTCCCTCGAGCTGGTTGGGCTAGGCCAACACTTCCTAAACAGACATCCAATGGCACAGTCACTGCTACCAACTCTCAACAGTTGGGATCTTGTGAAATTAAAGAGCTTCTGTTCAGATAAAGAGATTGTCACACGAGCTCAAAGGCAACCCACAGAATGGGAGAAAATCTTCACTAACCACATATCTGACAGAGCTCTACTGTCCAGAGTGCACAAAGAACTTAGAAAATTAAACTCCAAGGAAAACACTGGCCCAATTAAAAAATGGGCCCTGGAACTTCAAAGAAACTTTACCAGGGATGAAATTAAAATGTCTAACAATTATCTTAAAAAATGCTCCACTTCCTTCGCCATCAAGGAAATGCAAATCAAAACTTCCCTGAAATATCATCTCACCCCGGTCAGGATGGCAAAAATCCACAATACAAACAACGACAAATGCTGGAGAGGATGTGGAGAGAGGGGAACTCTCCTACATTGTTGGTGGGAATGCAGGCTCATACAGCCACTCTGGCGAGCCGTCTGGAGATTCTTAAAGAAATTAAAGATTGAAATGCCATATGACCCTGCTATCCCACTTTTGGGAATAACCCCCCAAGCAGCAAAGGTTCGCCTCGATAGCACAAGCTCGACCATGTTCATAGCAGCACTGTTTACAATAGCAAAGTCATGGAATCAACCTAAATGTCCAACAGTTGACGAGTGGATAAGGAAAAGGTGGTACATCTATACAATGGAGTACTACTCAGCCATCAAAAATGATGAATTACTGGAATTTGCTGGGAAATGGATGTCATTAGAAAGAATTATATTAAGTGAAGTATCCCAAACCCAGAAAATTAAGCGCCGTATGTACTCCCTAATAGGTGGCTCCTAGTACCAAACTCACCCAGCCCACATTGGGACACTCAAAAGTAAACCTATGTAACACAGTAATTGCAAGGATTATGAACAAGAGAGATGGGTTAGGAGGGCCACACCAGAAACAAGGAGAGAGGAGACCATGTTACAGCAGAGAAAATAGGCCTCCATGAAGGTCTGCAAGTAAGTAATGAGAAACCTGGTTAAGTTCACAGACGTTCTTTCCTGATCTCACCAGAAGGGGAGGGCATATAGTCTAGGAGATAAAAAGTAATCATTTTGCAAATGGGTGATGGACCCCTCCCTCAGTGAGGTTTCCTACTCTTATTACATCTACCCTTGAATGTGCTATTACAACAAGACTCCAGTTTAACAGCTTTTTGTCTCTGGCCAGGGGGTGACATACAGTGCCCAGCAGAATGGAGTGAAGGGAATTGCAGGAGCAGCAAAACTGCAAAAGAAAATCAACAAACCACAATCCAGAACTTCAGAGACTCTATATCAATCACATAGAACTAGGACAGCCTAATCTCTCCCTATCCTGGAGCTCAGGGACATTTGCGGAAGAGGGGGCGGTAAGATTGTAAGAGCAAAAGGATGGGAGGAGCAACGATTTTCAAGATTCTCAACAATAGTTGGGGCCAAAGCAATCATAATGGAACTTTGCATGCCCTGCACAATGTCCAGCGCACTGTTGCCCTCATTAAGTCTAGCATCTGTTAAGGGCACCGAGACCCCTGGAGGCAAGGGATTGACAGCCATAGTAGTGATCTTATGCTTAAGGGGAACAAGAGAAAGGGCTTATGGAAATGCCACTGGGTCCTTATATGTCATCGGAGAGGAGGACACAGTGGAGAGTTAGGCGCACACAATAAAGGACTCTCTGGGAATTGGGGGGGAGGCACTGGGGGAAGGGGAGGGGGAAGAGGGGGGAGGGAGGGAACTGGTAAAAAATTTTAAAATGTATAATTAAATTTTTAATAAAAAAAAAAAAGAAATACCAGGACAAGAAACCCATAAAGTCACACTGGAAGAGATTTTTTTTCCTTCATTTTTGTTTTATTTTTACAGGGGTAAGAATCCAATCAATCAAGGGCCTCAGTCCACACTGGTGCACGTTCTACTACAGACTTACATGTAGTGTAATTAATGAAAATTTCCCACATCTAAGTAAAGACATCCCCATCCAAGTAAAAGAGGCATATATCACACACCAATCAGATATGACCAAAATAGAAACTTGCCATGGCAAATTATAGTCAAAATACGACAGATACATGACAAAGAGAATGTGCTGAGAGCATCAAGGAAGAAAAATCAAGTAACATTTTAAAGGCAAGCCTATTAACATAACATCTGATTTTTCAATAAAAATAGTGAAATGCCAAACCAGACTGATATACTCATCAAAGCTACTAGTCGTGATTGAGGTTAAAGGAAATCTTCCACCATAAGGACAAGCTTACATGCACCCCAAACCATGACTGCAAAAGATGCTAGAAAAGATACTCAAGCTCAAAGAAAAGGACAAACATATCTGAGAGGACAGAAGGGAAAAATAATATCCACACAACTTCTTAGCAAAGAAATACACACATAAAAACCACAAAACACAGAAAATGACAGGAATCAACAATCATTTCTCAATTATAACCCTAAATATTAACTGAATTAGCTCTCCAATCAAAAGACATAGACTAAAACATGGATCAAATATCATGACCCAGCAATCTTCTGCCTTCAGGAAACACATCTCATCATGAAAGATAGACACATTCTCAGAGCAAAAAGATGGTCAAAAGTACTGCAAGAAAATGGAAAAAGATGTATGAGTGGAAATAATAATAAAAAATGTTAAAAAAAGAAAATGGAAAAAGAAAACAAGCAGGAATAACAATTCTGATATCTGACAAAACAGACTTCAAACCAAAAGAAATCATAAGAGACACAGAAGGATATTTCATATTAGTCAAAGGAGCAATTCATGAAGACTTCACAATAATGGAAATATACACAACTAATATAGGTTCAGCCACATGCATTAAGAAAATGTTACAGCATTTTAAACAATAAATCAACCCAAGCATGATAATAATAGGAGATTTCAATACCCGACTCTCACCATTGGATTGGTCAACAGGCCAATAAGTGAACAGAGATACACTGGAGCTTAATCAAACCATAGCCTAAATGGACCTGACCTGACCTCTGCTGAACTTTCCATCCCAACTCCAAAGTGTACACATTCTTTTCAGTAATCCATGGAACTTTCTCCAAAATAGAACATACATTGGGACACATGTTGGCAAACCTCCACAAATACAAGAAAGTTAAAATTATATCCTGTACCCTATCAGACCACCATGGAATAAAGCTAGACATCCACAACAAATGAAATGACATAAAATACACAAATCATTAGAAAGTAAATATCATGATACTGAATGAGGAATGGGTTAAGGCAGAAGTCAAAAAGGGAATTGAAAATATTTTAGAAGTGAATGATAATGAAAATACAACATATCAAATTATTTGGGGCACGATGACAGCAGTCCTAAGAAGAAAGTATATAGCGCTCAATGCTTATATCAAAAAAAAAATCACAAGTAAACAACTTAAAAAGGAAGCTTAAAGCTTTAGAGAGACAAAAACAATCCAATCCCAAAAGCAGTAGAAGAGCAAAAATTAGTAAAATCAAGGGAGAGATCAAAAATCGAGATAAGGAAATGTTACCAAGAATCAACTAAACTAAGAGCTGGGTTTTTTTTTTTTTTTTTTGAAAAAAATCAACAAGATTGATAAACCCTCAACCAAATTAACCAAAACCAAAAGAGAAAAAACCCAAATTAATAAAATTAGAAATGAAAATGGAATCATTACAAATGACACCAAGGAAATTCAGAGAATCATAAGTTCATACTTCAAAAACTCATACTCTACGAAATTTGACAATCAGATAGAAATGGATGAATTTCTTAACATGCACAACTTACCAAAATTGAATCAGGATGAATCAAATTATTTAAGCAGTCCTATAAGAAGTGATGAAATTAAAGAATAATTACAAATATCCCCACCAATAGTCGAGGTCCAGTTGGATTCAGTGCAAATTTCTACCAGATGTTTGAACAACAGCTAACACCACTACTCCTTAAGCTATTCCATAAAATAGCAAAGGAAGCAACACTCCTAAATTCTATGAACCTAATATTACACTGTTCCAAAACTAAATAAAATGCAATATAAAAGAAAACTATAGGCCAGTCTCCTTGATGAATGCAGATACAAAGATCCTCAACAAAATTTTAGCAAACCAGATTCAAAAACATCAAAAAATCATTCATTACAGTCGAGTAGGATATATTCCAAAAACATAAGATTGGTTCAACATATGCAAATAAATAAATATAATTCATTATATAAACAAATCTAAGGATGGTATCACTCTCTCAATAGATGCAGAAAAAAAGCTTTTGGCAAGATCCAAGATCTCTTTATGATCAAAGTCTTTCAGAGAATTGGAATGGAAGGAACATACATCAATATAATAAAGGCTATATGCAATGAGCTTATAGCAAGATCATTCTAAATGGTGAAAAACTTGAAACTTTCCCTCCTCAATCAGGAACTAGGCAATGTTGTCTACTCTCACCACTTTTATTCAATATTATACCATAAACCTTAGCTAAAGCATTAGGACAAGAGAAGGAAATAAAAGATATACAAATAGAAAAAGAAGAAGTCTAGATATCCCTATTTGCAGACAACATGATTCTATATCTGAGACACCCAAAAAACTTCACCAGGAAACTCCTTGAACTGATACATGGTCAAAAATCAGTGACTTTCTTATACACAAAGGATGAAAAAAGTGAGAAAGTCCCAAGAGAAGCAATTCCATTTACCATTAAAAAATTAAATATGTTGGTATAAATCTAACCAAGGAAGTGAGAGACCTTTACAATGAAAACTTTAAAACCATAAAGAAAGAAATTTCAGAAGACAACAGAAGGTGGAAAGACCTCTCATGTTCCTGAATCAAATGGTTGTCCTACCAAGAGAAATACAGATTCAGTCTTACACCAATCAAAACTCCAAGTTGATGCTTCACAGAAACTGGCAAAGCAATCTCAAAATTTATATGGAAGCATAAAAAGGCCCAGGATAGCAAAAATAATCCTAAGTAACAAAAGTTTTGCTGGAGAGATTGCCTTGCCAGACTTTAATATATACTACAAATCTATAGCAATAAAGACAGCATAGTACCGGCTCCAAAACAGACACATAAACCAATGGATAAGGGTTAAAGACCCAGAAATAAACCCATACACATATAGTCATCTGATTTTTGACATAGGGATTCAAAAAACTCAATGGAAAAAAGAGCAGCATCTTCAACATAAGGTGCTGGCAAAATTAGATACTATTTGCAGAAGACTTAAACTGGACCCTTGTCATGTGCACAGAAATCAGCTCTAAATGGATCAAAGAACTTTTTAGACAAGAGTCTATAAAAACCGCCCTTTTCACCCCACCCCGCTCCGCCTGTCGGGATGCGCGCGCGGTCCAGCCGGGCCTCACCCCTCGCCCTAGGACCCCAGGTCAGCCCACAGGGACCCGGCTCCAACTCCCACCATTCAGCCGGAGCCCCGCGGGGGCCGAGGGACGAGGAGGACCTCCCCTTGCGCCGGGGCCCTGCCCCAGCTGCCCTCGGGTTAAATAGCTCCACGCCGACGCGCCCATCCTTCCTTTTCACCCCACCCGCTCCGCCGGTCGGGACACGCACACGGGGTCCAGCCGGGCCTCACCCCGTGCCCTAGGTAAGTCCCCGTTCGGGCCACGCCCACCAGGACCCCAGACCAAATAATTCAGTTTAGTGAAATTGAGAGATCTTAAGAGTTAAAATGACAATGCCAAAGTCAAAGTGCAAATCCATGAGAAGCAACACTCAAGTAAACAAATTTCCCACTGAAGATCCCATAATGTTAGACTCCAACAAGAACAAACCCACGGAAAAAGGCCAAGAAAGCCTCACCCAGGATAAGGTCTTTCAAAATATGATCATTACCATGTTCAATACTATGAAAGAGGAAATCCGGGAGGAATTACATAATCGAATCAATCACTTTGAAGAGGAACACAACAGACACCTGGAGGAGTTGAGAAAAACAGTGCATGAAACAAAAAGTGGCATAGAGCAGTTAAACTCAAGCAGAGTTTAAAACTGAGCTAAAAGACAAGTTATCTTCAACCCACAACGCCACAGAGAGTCTTATCAACAGAACTAATGAAGCAGAAAACAGAATTTCAGACCTTGAAGATAAAGTGGGAGTACTAACCAGCTCAATGGAAGAGGTTGTTAAAGCCAAAAAGATACTTGAGAGAAATATTCAAGAGATATGGGACACCCTGAAGAAACCTAACATGCGTATTCATGGAATACCAGAGCAAGAATCTCAAAATACCACCCCTGAGGTAATTTTTCAAACGATCATCAAGGAAAACTTTCCTCATCGAAAAAAAGAGAGGCCCATCTATATACAAGAGGCATTCCGCACCCCAAACAGATACGACCAAAATAGAAGCAGGCCACGGCAAATAATAATTAAAACACTCTACATTCAAGATAAAGAACTGGTGCTGAGAGCTTCAAGGGAGAAAAAACAAGTCACTTCTAAAGGTAAACCTATTAAAATAACCAATGACATCTCAGTTGAAACAGTAAAAACAAGAAGAGCTTGGAGAGACATACTTCAAGTATTGAATGAGCAAAAATGTCAACCCAGGCTGATTTACCCTGCAAAACTATCTATCATGATCGAGGGAGAAAGAAAAATTTTCCAGCACAAAGACAACTTGAAGGGATACATGGCCACCAAACCAGGCCTTCAAAAACTGCTAGAAATGATACTCAAGCGTGAAGAAAAAAACAGGCATATCCAGGAGAACAGAAGGCAAATATAACACCATTAAAAGCGAAGCAATATACTTATAAAAGCTACTAAACATAATAAATGTCTGGAATTAATAGTTTCTCCATTATAATACTAAATGTTAATGGACTTAATTCACCGATCAAGAGACACAGATTACAACCCATCTCACAACAAAAGATAGGCACAACAAAAGATAGGCTGGTCAACAATTCTACAAGCAAATGGAAGCAGAAAACAGGCAGGGGTAGCCATTATGCTATCAGACAAAGTGGATTTCAAACCAAAGAAAATTATAAGAGACACGGATGGATACTACATTTTAGTCACAGGTACAATTCACCAGGAAGACTTCACAATACTGAATATATATGCACCCAATACGGGCCCCTCCATATTCATTAAGAAAACCCTACAGTGTCTAAACCAAGAAATCAACCCCCGAATGATATTTCTTGGGGACTTCAACACCGCCCTCTCAACATGGGATGGATCAACAGGTCAAAAGCTTAACAGAGACACTTTGGAACTTAATCAAACCCTGAAAGAAATGGACCTTACAGATCTCTATCGAACTTTTCACCCACGCACCAAAGAATACACATTTTTCTCAGCAGCACACGGAACTTTCTCCAAAATAGATCACATATTGAGCAACAAAACGAATCTACACATATACAAGAAAGTTGAAATTCTAACCTGTGCCCTATCAGACCACCACGGCCTAAAGCTGGACATCCACAACACATCAAACAAGAGAAAATACACTAACTCCTGGAAACTTAACACTATGATGCTGAATGAGAACTGGATTCAGGAAGAAATTAAAAAGGAAATTCAAGATTTCCTGAAAGTGAATGATAACGAAAATACAACCTACCAAAATCTCTGGGACACAATGAAAGCTGTTCTAAGAGGTAAGTTCATAGCTCTTAATGCCTACGTCCAAAAAATGGAAACATCAGAAATAAAGAACTTAACAATGCAGCTTAAAGCTTTAGAGAAACTAGAGCAATCTGATCCCAAAAGCAGTAGAAGAGAAGAGATTAGCAAAATAAGGGGAGAAATATCTGAAATCGACATTAAGAAAATGATAGAAAAGATCAACCAATCAAAAAGCTGGTTCTTTGAAAAAATCAACAAGATTGATACACCCCTAGCTAAACTAACCAAAAGAAAGAGAGAGAAAACCCAAATTAACAAAATTAGAAATGAACATGGAGTTATCACTACTGATACCCAAGAAATCCAGAGAATTATAGCATCATATTTCAAAATCTTATACTCTGTGATGTTTGACAACACAAAAGAGATGGATGAATTTCTAAGTAAACACAATTTACCTAAATTGAATCAGGAAGTGGTGAATTATTTAAATAGTCCTATAACATATAAGGAAATTGAGGAATTCATCTTGAATCTTCCCACCAAAAAATGTCGTGGACCAGATGGATTCAGCACAGAGTTCTACCAGACATTTAAGGAGTTAATAACACCAATACTCCTTAAACTGTTCCATCAAATAGCAAAGGAAGGAACATTACCAAATTCCTTCTATGAAGCTAATATCGTTTTAATCACAAAACCTAATAAAGATTCACTTAAAAAAGAAAACTATAGGCCGATCTCCCTGATGAACACAGGCGCAAAGATTCTCAACAAAGTCTTAGCAAATCGGATTCAAAAACATATTAAAAAGATCATTCATGGGGACCAAGTAGGCTTCATCCCGGGCACACAAGGTTGGTTCAACATACGCAAATCAATAAATGTAATTCATCATGTAAACCAGTCCAAAGTCCAAGACCACATGATACTCTCGATAGATGCAGAAAAAGCTTCTGACAAGATCCAACGGCCTTTTATGATCAAAACGCTAGAGACAGTAGGAATGGAAGGAACCTTTACCAATATAATAAAAGCTATATACAACAAGCCCACAGCAAGGATTATGCTCAATGGGGAACAATTGGAATCATTCCCACTTCGATCAGGAACTAGACAAGGCTGTCCACTCTCACTACTTCTATTCAATATTGTACTTGACGTCTTAGCTGAAGCCATAAGACTAGAAAGGTACATAAGAGGGATTCAAATTGGCAAGGAAGAAGTCAAGCTATCCCTATTTGCGTATGACTTGATCTTATACCTGAGTGATCCCAAAAACTCCACCAGGAAGCTCCTGGAACTAATTGAGAAGTTCAGCAGGGTGGCAGGATACAAAATAAATGTGCAAAAATCAGAGGCCTTCCTATATGCCCAGAATGAAAGAAGTGAAAAAGCCTTGAGAGAAACCATACCATTTACTATAACCCCTAAAAAAATGAAATACCTTGGTATAAACCTAACTAAGGAGATAAAAGACCTTTACAATGAAAACTTTAAAACCCTAAAGAAAGAAATTGCAGAAGACACCAGAAGGTGGAAAGACCTCCCTTGTTCCTGGATTGGCAGAATCAACATCGTAAAAATGACCATCCTACCAAAGGCAATATACAGATTCAATGCTATACCAATCAAAATCCAAAAGCAATTCTTCAAAGAAGTTGACCAAACAATCTCAAAGTTCATATGGAGGCATAAAAGACCCAGGATAGCAAAAACAATCCTGAGTAACAAAAACACAGCTGGAGGTATTACCATACCAAACATAAGTCTATACTACAAATCCATAGTTATAAAGACAGCCTGGTACTGGCTCCAAAATAGACACACAGATCAATGGATAAGGATTGAAGACCCAGATATAAGCCCACAAAGTTACAGCCATTTGGTCTTTGACAAAGGGGCCCAAAGAATCCAATGGAAAAAGAACAGCATCTTCAACAAATGGTGCTGGCAAAACTGGATCTCCACATGCAGAAGATTAAAGCTGGACCCGTACTTGTCACCATGTACAAGACTTAATTCCAAATGGATCAAGGACCTTGATATCAGGCCAGAGACTTTAAAAACCATAGTTGAAAGGATAGGGAACTCCCTCGAGCTGATTGGGCTAGGCCAACACTTCCTAAACAGACATCCAATGGCACAGTCACTGCTACCAACTCCTAACAGTTGGGATCTTGTGAAATTAAAGAGCTTCTGTTTAGATAAAGAGATTGTCACATGAGCTCAAAGGCAACCCACAGAGTGGGAGAAAATCTTCACTAACCACATATCTGACAGAGCTCTACTGTCCAGAGTGCACAAAGATCTTAGAAAACTAAACTCGAAGGAAAACACTGGCCCAATTAAAAAATGGGTCCTGGAACTTAAAAGAAACTTTACCAGGGATGAAATTAAAATGTCTAACAAATATCTTTAAAAATGCTCCACTTCCTTAGCCATCAGGGAAATGCAAATCAAAACTTCCCTGAAATATCATCTCACCCCGGTCAGGATGGCAAAAATCCACAATACAAACAACGACAAATGCTGGAGAGGATGTGGAGAGAGCGGAACTCTCCTACATTGTTGGTGGGAATGCAGGCTCATACAGCCACTCTGGCGAGCCGTCTGGAGATTCTTAAAGAAATTAAAGATTGAAATGCCATATGACCCTGCTATCCCACTTTTGGGAATAACCCCCCATGCAGCAGAGGTTCGCCTCGATAGCACAAGCTCGACCATGTTCATAGCAGCACTGTTTACAATAGCAAAGTCATGGAATCAACCTAAATGTCCAACAGTTGACGAGTGGATAAGGAAAAGGTGGTACATCTATACAATGGAGTACTACTCAGCCATCAAAAATGATGAATTACTGGAATTTGCTGGGAAATGGATGTCATTAGAAAGAATTATATTAAGTGAAGTATCCCAGACCCAGAAAATTAAGTGCCGTATGTACTCCCTAATAGGTGGCTCCTAGTACCAAACTCACCCAGCCCACATTGAGACACTCAAAAGTAAACCTATGTAACACAGTAATTGCAAGGATTATGAACAAGAGAGATGGGGTAGGAGGGCCACACCAGAAACAAGGAGAGAGGGGACCATGTTACAGCAGAGAAAATAGGCCTCCATCAAGGTCTGCAAGTAAGTAATGAGAAACCTGGTTAAGTTCACAGACGTTCTTCCCTGATCTCACCAGAAGGGGAGGGCATATAGTCTAGCAGATAAAAAGTAATCATTTTGCAAATGGGTGATGGACCCCTCCCTCACTGAGGTTTCTTACTCTTATTACATCTACCTTTGAATGTGCTATTATAACAAGACTCCAGTTTAACAGCTTTTTGTCTCTGGCCAGGGGGTGACATACAGTGCCCAGCAGAATGGAGTGAAGGGCATTGCAGGAGCAGCAAAACTGCAAAAGAAAATCAACAAACCACAATCCAGAACTTCAGAGACTATATCAATCACATAGAACTAGGCCAGCCTAATCTCTCCCCATCCTGGAGCTCAGGGACATTTGCGGAAGAGGGGGCGGTAAGATTGTAAGAGCAAAGGGATGGGAGGAGCAACGATTTGCAAGATTCTCAACAATAGTTGGGGCCAAAGCAATCATAATGGGACTTTGCATGCCCTGCGCAATGTCCAGCGCACTGTTGCCCTCATAAAGTCTAGCATCTGTTAAGGGCACCGAGACCCCTGGAGGCAAGGGATCGACAGCCATAGTAGTGATCTTATGCTTAAGGGGAACAAGAGAAAGGGCTTATGGAAATGCCACTGGGTCCTTATAGGTCATCGGAGAGGAGGACCCAGTGGTGAGTTAGGCGTACACAATAAAGGACTCTCTGGGAATTGGGGGGGGCACTGGAGGATGGGGAGGGGGAGGAAGGTGCTCGGGGGAGGAGGGGGGAGGGAGGGAACTGGTAAAAAAATTTTAAAATGTATAATTAAATTTTTAATAAAAAAGAGTCTATAAAAACCCTAGAAGGAGTAGAAAATTTTTAAAAATTTTTTATTATTATTTCTGCTCATACAAACTTAGTAGGTACACTGGTTCCCTCCCTCCCTCCTCCTCCCCCCGACCCCCCTGCTCCCTCTCCCCTCACCCCTCCCCAATCCTCGGAGAATCCTTTAAAGTGCATGCCAGATTCTCCTCTGGGCCCTCCTCTCCGATGACGTACAAGGACCCAGTGGCATTTCCCTGAACCCTTTCCCGTGTTCCCCTTAAGCATAGGAACACTACTGTGGCTGTCAATCCCTTGCCTCCAAAGATCTTGGTGCCTTTAGCAAATGCTAGACTTTGTGGGGTCAATAGTGTGTTGGACATTGCATGGGGCATGCAAAGTCCAATTATGATTGCTTCGGCCCTAACTTGTGTGGAGTATCTTGCAAATCATTGCTCCTCCCATCCTTTTGCTCTTACAATCTTACCACCCCATCTTCCGCAAATTTCCCTGAGTAGGCCAACACTTTCTAAACAGGACTCCAGTAGCTCACGAAATTGAACAAACTCTCAACAAATGATGTCTCATGAAATTAAAAAGCTTTTGTTCTGACAAAGATATTGTCAACTGAGGAAAAAGACACCCCACAGAATGGGAGAAAATCTTCACTAACCACACATCTGATAGAGTACTAATATCCAGAGTCTACAAAAACCTCAATGTATTAAACATCAATGAGATAAACAGTTCAATTTAAAAGAAATTTTTCTCAGGATGAAATTGAAATATCCAACAAGTACCCTAAAAATGTTACTCTTTTTTATTAATTTTTATACAAATTTGATAGGTACCCCATTCCCCTCCCTCCCTCCACCCCTCCCTGTGTCCCCTTGCTCCCTCCCTCTTATTCCCCTTCCTTCCCCCCTCCCTCCCTTTCTCCCAGTACCCCCTCCTCCCCCATTCCTGGAGCATCCTTTAGTGTGCATGTCAAACTTCCCTCTGGGTCCTCCTCTCTGATGGAGTGTAGGGACTCAATAACATTGCCTAGAGCTTTTTTTTTGTTCCCCTTTAGTATAGGAATACTAGTGTGGCTATTAATCCCTTGCCTCTGAGAATCTTAGAGCCTGTGATCCATGCTAGATTTGGGGGGGGTCAATGAAATGTTGGTCATTGTGCAGGTCAAAAATGTTACTCTTAACTATTGCTGTGAGAGAACATCTAAAACCAAACCACTTAAGGGAGAAAAGGAAATCCATTCATTTTATGGTTGCAGAGGGGAGATAAAATCTTTCCTAGAGAAGGCAGCATGGTTGGCTGGCCTAAGCTGGAGTCAAGCTAAGTCACTCCAACTCCAATCCATGACAGCTGAAGGCTGGAGGATTCCTGGAGTCCCTCTTCTCACCTCAGTCTCCTGTTCTGTGGTTCCTTTTATCTGGTCTTCTAGGGAGGTTCCAGTGAGATCTAGGGAGATTCCAGTTAGATCTAGGGTTGTTCTTTGTATTGTCAAGATAATCTCTTCAGGTGGTCTCCACTGATCTTAGTTGTGTGTCAGGTTGTGTCAAGTTGACACCCAGGATTAACTATTACACCCAGTCATAATGCAAAAATCCAAAATACATGCAGCAATATATGCTAGAGAGGATTTAGGGAGAAGGGAATCCTCATACATTACTGGTGGGAAAGCAGGCTTGTACAACTCTGGAGATCAGTATTGCAGTTTCTTTTTTTTTTCTTTTTTTTTTATTGTTATTTCCGCTCATACAAACTTAATAGGTACACCGGTTCCCTCCCTCCCTCCTCCTCCCCCCGAACCCCCTGCTACCCCTCCCCTCACCCCTCCCTCCCCATTCCCCAGTGCCTCCCGCCCCAATTCCCAGAGAGTCCTTTAATATGCATCCCTGACTCTCCTCTGGGCCCTCCTCTCCGATGACGTACAAGGACCCAGTGGCATTTCCCTGAGCCCTTTCCCGTGTTCACCTTAAGCATAGGAACACTACTGTGGCTGTCAATCCCTTGCCTCCAAAGATCTTGATGCCTTTAGCAGATGCTAGACCTTGTGAGGTCAACAGTGTGTTGGACATTGCGCAGGGCATGCAAAGCCCAATTATGATTGCTTCGGCTCTAACTTGTGTGGAGTTTCTTGCAAATCATTGCTCCTCCCATCCTTTTGCTCTTACACTCTTACCGCCCCCTCTTCTGCAAATTTCCCTGAGCTTCAGGATGGGGAGACATTAGGCTGGCCTAGTTCTAGGTGGTTGATATAGAGTCTCTGAAGTTCTGGATTGTGGTTTGTTGGTTTTCTTTTGCAGTTTTGCTGCTCCTGCAATGCCCTTCACTCCATTCTGCTGGGCACTGTATGTCACCCCCTGGCCAGAGACAAAAAGCTGTTAAACTGGAGTCTTATTGTAAGAGCACATTCAAGGGTAGATGTAATAAAAGTTGGAAACCTCAGTGAAGGAGGGGGTCAATCACCCGTTTGCAAAATGGTTACTTTTTATGTGCCAGACTATATGCCCTCCTCTTCTGGTGAGATCATACGCCCTTAGTTGTAAATAATCAGGAACGAACGTCTGTGAACTTAACCAGGTGTCACATTGCTTACTTGCAGTCCTTGATGGAGGCCTATTTTCTCTACTGTAACATGGTCAATTCTCTCCTTGTTTCTGGTGTGGCCCTCCAACCCCATCCCTCCTGTTCATAATCCTTGCAATAACTGCAGGTAATACATAGATTTACCTATGAGTGTCTCAAGGTGGGCTGGGTGGGTGTGGTACTAGGAACCACCTATTAGGGAGTATATATGGTGCTTAATTTTCTGGGTTTGGTATACTTCATTTAATATAATTGTTTCTAATGACATCCATTTCCCAGCAAATTCCAGTAATTCATCATTTTTGATGGCTGAGTAGTACTCCATTGTATAGATGTACCACAGTTTACTTATCCACTCGTCAACTGTTGGACATTTGGGTTGATTCCATGACTTTGCTATTGTAAACAGTGCTGCTATGAACATGGTCACACTTGTGTTATCAAGGTGAACCTCTGCTGCCTGGGGGGTTATTCCCAGAAGTGGAATCGCAGGGTCATATGGCATTTTGATCTTTAATTTCTTTAAGAATCTCCAGACGGCTCGCCAGAGTGCTGTATGAGCCTACATTCCCACCAGCAATGTAGCAGAGTTCCCCTCTCTCCACATCCTCTTCAGCATTTGTTGTTGTTTGTATTGCGGATTTTTGCCATCCTGACCGGGGTGAGATGATATCTCAGGGAAGTTTTGATTTGCATTTCCCTGATGGCTAAAGAAATGGAGCATTTTTGAAGATATTTGTTAGACATTTTAATTTCATCCCTGGTAAAATTTCTATTAAGTTCCAGGGCCCATTTTTTAATTGGGCCAGTGTTTTCCTTGGAGTTTAGTTTTCTAAGTTCTTTGTGCACTCTGGACAGTAGAGCTCTGTCAGATATGTGGTTAGTGAAGATTTTCTCCCACTCTGTGGGTTGCTTTTGAGCTCGTGTTACAATCTCTTTATCTGAACAGAAGTTCTTTAATTTCACAAGATCCCAACTGTTGAGAGTTGGTAGCAGTGACTGTGCCATTGGATGTCTGTTTAGGAAATGTTGGCCTAACCCAATCAGCTCAAGGGAGTTCCCTATCCTTTCAACTATGGTTTTTAAAGTCTCTGGCCTGATATCAAGGTCCTTGATCCATTTGGAATTAAGTCTTGTACATGGTGACAAGTACGGGTCCAGCTTTAATCTTCTGCATGTGGAGATCCAGTTTTGCCAGCACCATTTGTTGAAGATGCTGTTCTTTTTCCATTGGATTCTTTGGGCCCCTTTGTCAAAGACCAAATGGCTGTAACTTTGTGGGCTCATATCTGGGTCTTCAATCCTTATCCATTGATCTGTGTGTCTATTTTGGAGCCAGTACCAGGCTGTTTTTACAACTATGGATTTGTAGTATAGACTAAGGTTTGGTATGGTGATACTTCGAGCAGTGTTTTTGTTACTCAGTATTGTCTTTGGTATCCTGGGTCTTTTGTGCCTCCATATGAATTTTGAGATTGTTTGGTCAACTAACTCCTGGAAATTTAACAATATTATGCTGAATGAGAACTGGATTCAGGAAGAAATTAAAAAGGAAATTCAAGATTTCCTGAAAGTGAATGATAACGAAAATACAACTTACCAAAATCTCTGGGACACAATGAAAGCTGTTCTAAGAGGTAAGTTCATAGCTCTTAATGCCTACATCAAAAAAATGGAAACATCAGAAATAAACAACTTAGCAATGTAGCATAAAGCTTTAGAGAAACTAGAGCAGTCTGACCCCAAAAGTAGTAGAAGAGAGGAGATTAGCAAAATAAGGGGAGAAATACCTGAAATCGAGATTAAGAAAACAATAGAAAAAAAATCAACCAGTCAAAATGCTAGTTCTTTGAAAAGATCAATAAGATTGATACACCCCTAGCTAAATTAACCAAAAGCAAGAGAGAGAAAACCCAAATTAACAAAATTAGAAATGAACATGGAGTAATCACTACTGATACCCAAGAAATCCAGAGAATTATAACATCAAAAACTTACACTCTGTGAAGTTTGACAACACAAAAGACATGGATGAATTTCTAAGTAAACACAGCTTACCTAAATTGAATGAGGAAGTTGTGAATTATTTAAATAGTCCTATAACATATAAGGAAATTGAGGAAGTAATCTTAAATCTTCCCACCAAAAAATGTCCTGGACCAGATGGATTCAGCACAGAGTTCTACCAGACATTTAAGGAGTTAATAACACCAATACTCCTTAAACTGTTCCATCAAATAGCAAAGGAAGGAACACTACCAAATTCCTTCTATGAAACTAATATCATTTTAATCCCAAAACCTAATAAAGATCAAATTAAAAAAGAAAACTATAGGCCGATCTCACGGATGAACACAGACGCAAAGATTCTCAACAAAGTCTTAGCAAATTAAAAAGATCATTCACAGGGACCAAGTAGGCTTCATCCCCGGCACACAAGGTTGGTTCAACATACGCAAATCAATAAATGTAATTCATCATGTAAACCAGTCCAAAGTCCAAGACCACATGATACTCTTGATAGATGCAGAAAAAGCTTTTGACAAGATCCAACAGCCCTTTATGATCAAAACCCTAGAGACAGTTGGAATGGAAGGAACCTTTATCAATATAATAAAAGCTGTATACAACAAGCCCACAGCAAGGATTATACTCAATGAGAAAAAACTTGAAGCATTCCCACTTCGATCTGGAACTAGACAAGGCTGTCCACTGTCACCACTTCTTTTCAATATTGTACTTGAAGTCTTAGCTGAAGCCATAAGACAAGAAAGGGACATAAAAGGGATTCGAATCAGCAAGGAAGAAGTCAAGTTATCTCTATTTGCAGATGATATGATCCTATACCTGAGTGATCCCAAAAACTCCACCAGGAAGCTCCTGGAACTAATTGAGAAGTTCAACAGGGTGGCAGGATACAAAATAAATGTACAAAAATCAGTGGCCTTCCTATATGCCCAGAATGAAAGAAGTGAAAAAGCCTTGAGAGAAACAATCCCATTTACTATAGCCCCTAAAAAAATGAAGTACCTTGGTATAAACCTAACCAAGGAGGTAAAAGACCTTTACAATGAAAAATTTAAAACCCTAAAGAAAGATATTGCAGAAGACACCAGAAGGTGGAAAGACCTCCCATGTTCCTGGATTGGCAGAATCAACATCGTAAAAATGACCATCCTTCCAAAGGCAATACACAAATTCAATGCTATACCAATTAAAATCCCAAAGCAATTCTTCAAAGAAGTATTGCAGTTTCTTAAAAAGTTTAAGAATTGAAATGCCATATAACCCTGCTATACCACTGCTGGGAATATTCCCAAAAATGCTTTGACGTACTGTAATGACACATGTACATCCATGTTCATTGCAGCACTATCACAATAGCAAAACCATAAAACCAATCTAGATGTCTGACATTTGACAAATGGATAATGAAAATGTGGCAAATATAGAGGGTGGAATATTACTCAGCCATCAAAGAAACAAATTAATGGAATTTTCTGGTAAATGGTTGGAGTTGGAAGAAGACATACAGAGATAAGTATCCCAAGCATACTGGCCTAGTTCCAGGTGGTTGATATAGAGTCTCTGAAGTTCTGGATTATGGTTTTTTCATTTTCTTTTGCAGTTTTGCTGCTCCTGCAATGCCCTTCACTCCACCCTGATGGGCATTGTATGTCACCCCCTGGCCAGCAATCAATTTTCATTCTTCTACAGTGCCTCCCCTCCCCCAATCCCTGGAGAATTTTTTAATGTGCATGCCAGACTCTCCTCTGGGTCCTCCTCTCTGATGACATACAAGGACCCAGTGGCATTTCCCTGAACCCTTTCCTATGTTCCCCTTAAGCATAGGAGCACTACTATGGCTGTCAATTCCTTGGCTCCAAGGATCTTGGTGCCTTTAGCAAATGCTAGACTTTATGGGGTCAATAGTGTGGGGACATTGCGGAGGGCATGTAAAGTCCAATTATGATTGCTTCAGCCCTAACTTGTGTGGAGTATCTTGCATATCATTGCTCCTCCTATCCTTGTGCTCTTACAATCTTACCACCCCCTCTTCTGCAAATTTCCCTGAGCTTCAGGATGGGGAGAGATTAGTCTGGCCTAGTTCAAGTGGTTGATATAGAGTCTCTGAAGTTCTGGATTATGGTTTGTTGATTTTCTTTTGCGGTTTTGCTGCTCCCGCAATGCCCTTCACTCCATCCTGATGGGTATTGGATGTCACCCCCTGGCCAGACATAAAAAGCTGTTAAACTAGAGTCTTGTTATAAGAGTATATTCAAAGGTAGATGTAATTAATTCTGAGACTTTGTTCTTCCCATAGGCGTAAACGCTGTGCAAAGCACACAAAATACAATTTGGATATCATTCATTAAAGAGATAGAATACTTTTAGTTGGGTTATATTCTAAAGATTTAATCAATAAGAAAAATCAAATTGAAATTGAATACAACATAGTTTTATTGTCTACCGGTTGTCGTCGATGTTGAGTTGTGGGATTGTTTCATTTCCATATGGCTTCTTCAGTTACATAGAAGAGAAAATCCTATTAGTTTCTTAATAAGTTTGAATATAGAGTATGGTGTCTTCCCTTTGTACTGGACAAAGTAAACTTGTCAGTTGATACTGCTGAAATGATGGTATGTTTTCTCAATGTTTTGAAGCAAGCATGCATGTACATATGTGTGAATGGGCATATGCTGGTTATTATTTTGCTTGAATATGATATTGAAGCTAAAAAAAAGTCTCCCAAGCATAGAAAGCCAGATGTTGCATGTTCTCCCTTATAAGTGGAACCTAATTCCAACCCTGATAATGACATACTCAAGAGAACATTTATTACCCATTATAACCACAAAGGATTATAACTGGGAAGTTTGCAAAAGAAGACCCCCAAGAGAATGGAGACAACAGAACACAGTTTAATAGAGAAATAAGGCCACTGTCAAGAAAGACCCATATGTTGCAAGTTATCTGATCCACTCCATGGTCAGTTTCCTCCCTGTTCACTGGTATTTGGACTAGTATGAAACACTAAATGTGTGCTCTCCATCATTGGTAGGAAGGTTAATGGTTATTAGACAACCAGATGATGGCCTGGAGGTTGACTGTACTCATTACTGTGTCCTACTACTGATCATCCCTCTCCTTCAAGCCTTCCCTTTTATAAAAGCCTCTCTTTAACAGTTTCTGTATTGTTGGATAGGTGAGGAGCTCAATACCCAGACAGGATGCAGTCTTGTGCAGTGCAAGAACAGCAAAATAGACAAAACAAACAACTAGAATGAAGAACACTGGAGACCCTACAATGTTCACCTGGAATGAGGCCAGCCAAGTCTCTTCCCATCCAAAGGTTCAGGAAGCTTTGTGGAAGAGGGGAGAGTAAGGCTGGATAGGTCACTCCACTCAAGACAAGACAGCCACAGCCAGGAGCTCATGGCAGTGGGACTGACCTCATCAAACCTGCACAGTAGCTGACATATCAACTTGCTCCCATGGACTGGCATGGATCTCAGAAGAAAAGTTTCAAACAATAAGAACCTTAAGGGTGAGGCATCAGACAGAGGTTGGGGAATACCTATACTAGTGGTCCACCCAAGGAAAGGCCTCTTGGTATGCCACAGAGACCTGAACCCCCTCTAAGGAAGATGATACAGAGGGAACCCTGGGACCCATATAAGCCAAAGTACAGGAGAGTAGGAGGGAACAGACTGAATCCATAAATGGAGGGGAAGGAAGGTGGGAAGGGATAAGTGAGGGAAAAAAGGGAGGGAGGAAGGGAAGAGGGAAGAAGGATGGCAAGGAGCATGTATAACTAGGAAAAATAAATAGAATTTTGAAAAACAAATAAAATTAGCCTTGAAAGAGAGTCCTATGGGAACCATGAAAATACTCCCCTTTGCATATGGATGAACAGAAGTATAATACAAAGGCAGTTAACAGTGGATCTTTTGATATTTCTGCAAAAAGAATCCGCCATGAAGAGTAGACATTAGAATTAATAATGAGGCATTTTTCTTGATCTGGTGCTCCTATTATCTTGACAATATACATCACTGCTGTCTCTTCTTTTCCAGTCTTCCTTCCTTTCTTTTCTCTTGTGTGGAATGTTAGAATTCGTCATAGCCTGAGGCCTTTCTTGCATGTTTCTGCTCCTTCACTTTTACTGTTCAAATTTGTCTCCTCCAGTCTCTTGCTTTGGAAATTCTATCTTGGTGCTTAATTTTTTGAAGACTTTAAACAGCATAACACCTACAAAAAAGGACTTGCATTCAGAATTTTAAAACATCTCCAACACTCAATAATAAAAAGACAAGAAAGCAGACTCTTCCCTTGCTCAAAATGGGCAAAACCTTTGAACACACGTTTGACAAGAGAACATAGTGGTTGGTCATCTGCCACATGAACCATAATTTGTTATCAGAGGAATGCCGTTTTCACCACACTGATGTACCAGAACGCATCAACTAAAATGCTGGAATGACTAGTACCTCCAATTGCCAATGAAAATATAAAACAACCAGAAATGTCTGCAGGAATGTATGATACAACCATTTTAAACAAAGTTTTAGAAGTTTCCTATAAAGTATAATAAAATATGTATCTCAGAATGGAGGGCAAAGGCAGGAAGATCATGAGTTTGAGACATTCCAGAATACATAGTGAGATTCTGTCTCAAAAACATCTGAAAAAAAATTGAACAGTTAAATATGTCACTGCTCTAGAATTCAGCATTTCAATTTCCATATATTTTCCTAAGAAAAACGAAAACACATGTCCACACATAAGTTTATACATGAATATTCAGAGCAGCCTTATTCAAAGAACTAAGAAGCAGAAGAATTCTGAATTTCCACCAAAGGCATAATGGTTAAACAAGATGCGGAATATTAGTAAAATGGAATATTCCTCAGCAATAAAATTCTAAGTAAAAGAAAGAGGGCATAGAGTATGATTTCATTTATACAAAGATCAAGGGTGGGAAAATCTAATCTATGATTAAAAAAATCAGAACAAGACTAAGCTTGCTTTTGGAGGAGAAAAATGGACCGGTTCTATACCTTAATAGAGGTGTGGATTATGCAAGTGCATTGTGTTTATTTGTCAAAAGTCATCAAATTTTACCCTTAGGACTTTTGCATTTGTGAGCTAGAAAGATGGTTCAGTGGCTAAGGCTCCTGCTCTCAAACCTGGTGACCTGAATTTGATCCCTTGAACCAGCATAGTGGAAGGAGAGAACTAATTTCAAAAAGTGTCCTCCCACCTTCATGCACATGCTTTGACATGCACACACCTGTTTCTCTCTCTCCCTCTTTCTCAAATAAATAAACAGATGAATTACACAGAATATTTTATAAAAAGGACTTTTTTGTCCATTCCAGCCTATAAGTTTTATCAAAATAAAATAATTGTTAATATTTTGAACTCTACTTGGTAGATTTGTTTCTCACAATAGCATAAGATATTAAAAGATACCAATTTTAAAACATTTGAGCAAATGACTAAATTTTGGAACATAGTCTAATTTCTTTCATTTGGAGAACAGTGCTACAAATATAGAAGAGATAAAGTCTTGAATGTCCCCTGACATATTAAAGTGAAATCTGAGGCACTAGTGTGATAACATAATTTTGAATAAATGCCCTTAGGTAATCTCATTCCATAGGGATCTGAAAGGGCTTGTAACCACAGAAGACAGTAAAGTTGATAGTTCCATTACTTCAGAATTCAGATGTTAAAGATTCCTTGTAGCTTTCTGTGCAGTGCTATAGGAGGTGGCATGAACTTCCATGTAAATTTTTTGATTACTCTGCTGGGAAGACCAAATGGAAAGGTTACAAACAGAGAAGAATAACTGAGACTACATGATCAGTTATCCTGCAATTCCAATTCCAATATTCCTAGATAACTCTAGCAACAGCATCTGAATATCATAGTGCAAGAGAGTTGAAGTGAAGTCAGCAGAGGACTGATCAGTTGAACCCAGCAAACTTACAGAAAAATAAAAAATAATGTTTGTTATCTGGAGACAATCACTTTTACAGTAATAGGCTATACAATTATAAATAGCTTAAAATGACTTAAAAGTAAGATAAAATAGAAATAGCTGAATACTGGAGAAAGGTATATAAAAGCTCCTTGTACTATTCTTATAACTTTCTGGCATGTTTGAAATTATATAAAAGATGAGTTAATTAAAAGCTATACATTTAATTGAGATCATTCAAAATATTTTTGTAGGGGCTGGAGAGATGGCCCAGGGGTTAAGTCTTTGTCTCAAAGCAAAAGGACCTGAGTTCAGTTTCCAGATCCTATGTAAAAATGTTGGGGCAGAAATGGTGGTGGCCTACATACCCTGCCCTTGAAGGCAGAGCCTGGGAAATTCCAGAATAAAGCAATAAGGAGGCAGAGCAATCCAGAATGATTCCTGAAGTCGCCCTTGGGTTTCCACAGGCAAACACAGTGCCCTTCTCTACACCCATATGCACCTACACATACTTCTATATATACAAAAAAAATTCTATAGCAGCACTTTAGGCATACTAGTTAACATAAACAAAATATTTCTTAAATTATTTAGAAGACTTGCAAAAATGCTGAAATTTTATAATTAATCATTTTAAATAAAACTAATTCAGAAGTACAAATGGGACAGATTTGTTTATGCCAGGACCAAATTGCTTCAATGCTAAAAAGATAGAAGAGAAGACTCAACCAAATGCAAAAACATCCAAATGTTTATTGAAATTTATGTAAATTAGTAACCTGGAAAGTTTATTCAGTTGGTGAGCCGGTTTTAGAAAAACAAGTTGAGACTGAAGAGATGGCTCAGGGTTTAAGACTCTGCCTTGCAAGAAGAAGGTCTTAAGTTTGGATCCCATGTCCCACATAAAAATGCCAGGGGGAAACCGCAGTGTCCTGCACTTCTGGCCTTGGTTGGTGGAGCCCGGGAAACCCCAGAGCAAAGCAATAAGGAGGTAGAAGCAATCCAGGATGATTCCTGAAGTCACCCTTGGCCCTCTGCAGGCATATATAGTGCTCTTTCTCTTCTCTCTCTCTCTCTCTCTCTCTCTCTCTCTCTCTCTCACACACACACACACACACACACAAGATACTGAATTCTAAATCCTATCTGCCTTTCTAGAATTTGATCTTACTAGTTCTTAGAGGACATCTTCTATTTTCTATTTGAGTCACAGTGGTCTTTGAGATATTTCCAAAACCCTGCATAGTCTTACCCCTTTATCTGTTTGATGCTGCTTTTATCACTGAAATGCATTCTGTTTCTTTTGATCCATTTCCCAAAATCTATTTGGTCACCAGGACCCATTTCAAATCTCTCTTCCTCTATCAAGTCTTTCCTAAGAATGGTATTGCTAGATACAGAATGATTTAATAGTCAAGAACATGTGCTTTATATTAAATAGATATTTGTCTGAATCCTTGCTCCACCATTTATTAGCTGTGGATTGCCTTCTGAGATTTTGCTCACATTTGAGAAAAGGACAATTTCTCTTTTGTAGATTTTTTATAATGATTTAAATGTAATACTACTCTGAACTTCAGTTTCCCCATCCACAAGTTGAATCAGGTATTAGGAATGATCTAGGTCTGATTTTTGATGAATCTTCTGCTGTATTTTATTTTTCTTAATCTTCACATTTCTCTTTTGTACCCTTTGTCTCTTATCTATTCCAGATTCTTACAGCCCTTGAGTTTTCTTTCATTATGTCCTCTAACCCTGTTTGGAAAAGAAGTCTCATGTTTAGAGCATAACCCATCTGTGTTAATAGAATAATTCCAGAGCTTCTCATTCTGAGTTGTATTCCTCTTTGGTATAGAAAAGGGTATGACTAGAGGAAGCACATTCAGGCCTTAGCCCACCTGAGGGATAGGGTGAGAAGACTTTACTGATTGTTCCTGAAAACATATTAATTACACATGTATTATCTGCTTGTGAGGGTTCTATTAGTGAAAGAGTGAAGAACATAGAATCCCAGAGGCATTCTGAGGACACAAACTGTGGTCAGAAATTGCAGGCTATCAAAATGAATTAGCTGATTTTCACCAACTCTCCTGTTATCTCAAAGAAATACATAATCCAGGAAGTTAATAAAGATTCTTCTCATCTCCTTCACTGTGCCGACTCCCACCTATCATTAGGTGGAGAGACATACGACAACAAATGCCTATTGATTCCCACCTAGAGGGGAAACACCTGGAAACAGGGTCATGGAAGGTGGTCAAATCCCTTCTCTGAACGGTATGAATCAAAGTAACTAAGATAAAATGTGTGTGTCTGAGTATGGACATGATCCAGGAGACCAAAAGGAGGGAGCTGCTACTTGTCTCTTATTGAGACAACAAGAATTAGCCAAATAGTTTAGTCACTAGAAGTGACAGAGAGACACACTAAAGACTGACAGCACAAGTTGTTGCTGTGATATACCCAGTGCAGAGATAAGTAGAAGTCAAAAACATGGAGGTCTGCTGCTTAAGGCATATTACAACAGAGTTAAGGGAGGGAGGAGTCCTCAATGAAGCGAGTATCTGGCAGTAGTACTACAGGATGGAAATCAGACTGAAAGAGACTGAGAAACCCAGAGTAGTATGATGGAAAAATGAGGTAGAATTCTTGGGCTAATTTCAAAGCCCCTGTATTTAAGACCCTCACCTCAGCTGCCTCTAGCTCTCCCTTCAGTGATCAGAGGAAACTTTTTAGACTCTGACTTAACTACACAGCACATCTTGTTTCATAGGAGCTTCCGAAGTCTAAAATTACCTGATTGCAACACCTGCAGAAAGCCCCCTTCCTTCCTCTTTCCTGAGTCTGCAAAACTAGCTGAAAGCATTACCTGCCTTCAGATTCTGCTTCTGTAACAGATGCTAGCTAGCTTCCAACTTGCTTCCGTTTTTCTGCCAGAGTATAAGAAGCTACTCAGCCTGCCATTCCTGGCTACAGTCTTTTTATGGGGAGACATGGGCTGTGGTCCCGCTGATGAATTAAACTTCTCTTCCTCATCCATTCCTGGCATTGTGTCCATTATTCCAGAGAAATTCTGTAACAAAAACAAAGACTGAAAGAGAAGCCAAAATCCAAAGCCAGGTAACGGTTCACCAAGCAGGGAAGAGAGAGGCGTCAACAATTTGGTCTGACCTCAGTCATCTCTGAGACTACTCTGATTTTTAAAGTGACAAGTATCTGGGAACAATCATGGGAACAGGCTGAGAAATAAGGGTAAGAAAGCAGAGGCATAAGACAGTGCCAAAGACACTAGCTCTGTGGGAATGGAAATGAGGAGAATTGCGGTCCTAGAACAGCAGTAAAGAATAAGCTAGAAAGTTAGCAACTAGACAGCATGCTATTTAATACAGGCACACTGTTCATTACTACCCCTAGGCCTTAACTAAGAGGGGACAGTATGATTGTAAGAGCACAAGGATGGGAGGAGCAATGATATGCACGATACTCCACACAAGTTAGGGCCGAAGCAATCATAATTGGACTTTGCATGACCTGCGCAATGACCAATACATTATTGACCCCTCAAAGTCTAGCATGGACTAAAAGCACTAGGATCCTTAGAAGCTAGGGATTAACAGCCACAATAGTGTTCCTATACTTATGGGGAACACAAGAAAGAGTTCTAGGAAATGCCACTGAGTCCTTACACCTCATCAGAGAGGAGGACCCAAAGGAAAGTTTGACATACACATTAAAGGATGCTCCAGGGATGGGGGGGGGAGGCACTGGGAGATAAGGAGGGAGGGGGGAAAGGAAGGGGAAAAGGGGGGAGGAAATAAGGGGGTCCGGGGAAGGGTAGAGGGAGGGAGGGAACCGATGTACCTATTAAGTTTGTATGAGTGGAAATAAAAAAAAAAAAACCGGCAATAGAAAAGAACAAGGCCCCCTTCTTCGCCCCGCCCCCGCTCCGCCGGTCGGGACGCCTGCGCGAGATCCAGCCGGGCCTCAACGCGCGCTCTAGGACCCCCAGGTCAGCCCACGGGGACCCGGCTCCGACTCCCACCATCCAGCCGGAGCCGCGCGGGGGCCGAGGGACGAGGAGGACCTCCCCCTGCGCCCGGGCCCCGCCCCAGCTGCCCTCAGGTTAAATAGCTCCACGCCGACGCGCCCATCCTCCCTTTTCGCCCCACCCCGCTCCACCGGTCAGGACACGCGCGCGGTCCACCCGGGCCTCACCCCGCGCCCTAGGTAAGTCCCCGTTCAGGCCCTGCCCACCAGTACCCCAGGCCAAATAATTCAGTTTAGTGAAATTGAGAGATCTTAAGAGTTAAAATGACAATGCCAAAGTCAAAGTGCAAATCCATGAGAAGCAACACTCAAGTAAACAAATTTCCCACTGAAGAAATTAATCCCATAATGTTAGACTCCAACAAGAACAAACCCGCGGAAAAAGGCCAAGAAAGCCCCACCCAGGATAAAGACTTTCAAAATATGATCATTACCATGTTCAATACTATGAAAGAGGAAATCCGGGAGGAATTACATAATCGAATCAATCGCTTTGAAGAGCAACACAACAGACATCTGGAGGAGTTGAGAAAAACAGTGCAAGAAACAAAAAGTGGCATAGAACAGTTAAAACAAACTCAAGCAGAGTTTAAAACTGAGCTAAAAGACAAGTTATCTTCAACCCAGAACGCCACAGAGAGTCTTATCAACAGAACTAATGAAGCAGAAAACAGAATTTCAGACCTTGAAGATAAAGTGGGAGTACTAACCAGCTCAATGGAAGAGGTTGTTAAAGCCAAAAAGATACTTGAGAGAAATATCCAAGAGATATGGGACACCCTGAAGAAGCCTAACATGCGTATTCATGGAATACCAGAGCAAGAATCTCAAAATACCACCCCTGAGGAAATTTTTCAAACGATCATCAAGGAAAACTTTCCTCATCTAAAAAAAGAGAGGCCCATTCATATACAAGAGGCATTCTGCACCCCAAACAGATACGACCAAAATAGAAGCACACCGCGGCAAATAATAGTTAAAACACTCCACATTCAAGATAAAGAACTGGTGATGAGAGCTTCAAGGGAGAAAAAACAAGTCACTTTTAAAGGCAAACCTATTAAAATAACTAATGACTTCTCAGTCGAAACAGTAAAAGCAAGAAGAGCTTGGAGAGACATACTTCAAGTATTGAATGAGCAAAAATGTCAACCCAGGCTGATTTACCCTGCAAAACTATCAGTCATGATCGAGGGAGAAAGAAAAATTTTCCAGCACAAAGACAACTTTAAGGGATACATGGCCACCAAACCAGGCCTTCAAAAACTGCTAGAAATGATACTCAAGCGTGAAGAAAAAAACAGGCATATCCAGGAGAACAGAAGGCAAATATAACACCATTAAAAGCGAAGCAATATACTTATAAAAGCTACTAAACATAATAAATGTCTGGAATTAACAATAGTTTCTCCATTATAACACTAAATGTTAATGGACTTAATTCACCGATCAAGAGACACAGATTACAAACTTGGATTAAAAATCACAATCCATCAATCTGTTGCCTGCAGGAAACCCATCTCACCACAAAAGATAGGCACGCTCTAAAAATAAAAGGCTGGTCAACAATTCTACAAGCAAATGGAAGCAGAAAACAGGCAGGGGTAGCCATTATGCTATCAGACAAAGTGGATTTCAAACCAAAAAAAATTATAAGAGACACGGATGGATACTACATTTTAGTCAGAGGTACAATTCACCAGGAAGATTTCACAATACTGAACATATATGCACCCAATACGGGCCCCCCCACATTCATTAAGAAAACCCTACAGCGTCTAAAGCAAGAAATCAACCCCCAAACGATAATTCTTGGGGACTTCAACACCGCCCTCTCTACATGGGATAGATCAACAGGTCAAAAGCTTAACAGAGACACTTTGGAACTTAATCAAACCCTGAAAGAAATGGACCTCACAGATCTCTATCGAACTTTTCACCCACGCACCAAAGAATACACATTTTTCTCAGCAGCACATGGAACTTTCTCCAAAATAGATCACATATTGGGCCACAAAATGAATCTACACATATACAAGAAAGTTGAAATTCTAACCTGTGCCCTATCAGACCACCACGGCCTAAAGCTGGACATCCACAACACATCAAACAAGAGAAAATGCACTAACTCCTGGAAACTTAACACTATGATGCTGAATGAGAACTGGATTCAGGAAGAAATTAAAAAGGAAATTCAAGATTTCCTGAAAGTGAATGATAACGAAAATACAACTTACCAAAATCTCTGGGACACAATGAAAGCTGTTCTAAGAGGTAAGTTCATAGCTCTTAATGCCCACGTCAAAAAAATGGAAACATCAGAAATAAACAACTTAACAATGCAGCTTAAAGCTTTAGAGAAACTAGAGCAATCTGATCCTAAAAGCAGTAGAAGAGAAGAGATTAGCAAAATAAGAGGAGAAATATCTGAAATCGAGACTAAGAAAACGATAGAAAAAATCAACCAATCAAAAAGCTGGTTCTTTGAAAAAATCAACAAGATTGATACACCCCTGGCTAAACTAACCAAAAGCAAGAGAGAGAAAACCCAAATTAACAAAATTAGAAATGAACATGGAGTTATCACTACGGATACCCAAGAAATCCAGAGAACATCATATTTCAAAAACTTATACTCTGTGAAGTTTGACAACACAAAAGAGAT
Organism: Typhlomys cinereus; assembly: GCA_023101885.1. NCBI lineage: Eukaryota > Metazoa > Chordata > Mammalia > Rodentia > Platacanthomyidae > Typhlomys > Typhlomys cinereus. Next base: position 558,788 of record JALPQD010000396.1, on the reverse strand, counting down.
GGATGAATTTCTAAGTAAACACAACTTACCTAAATTGAATCAGGAAGTTGTGAATTATTTAAATAGTCCTATAACATATAAGGAAATTGAGGAAGTAATCTCGAATCTTCCCACCAAAAAATGTCCTGGACCAGATGGATTCAGCACAGAGTTCTACAAGACATTTAAGGAGTTAATAACACCAATACTCCTTAAACTGTTCCATCAAATAGCAAAGGAAGGAACACTACCAAATTCCTTCTATGAAGCTAATATCGTTTTAATCCCAAAACCTAATAAAGATTCACTTAAAAAAGAAAACTATAGGCCGATCTCCCTGATGAACACAGACGCAAAGATTCTCAACAAAGTCTTAGCAAATCGGATTCAAAAACATATTAAAAAGATCATTCATGGGGACCAAGTAGGCTTCATCCCCGGCACACAAGGTTGGTTCAACATACGCAAATCAATAAATGTAATTCATCATGTAAACCAGTCCAAAGTCCAAGACCACATGATACTCTCGATAGATGCAGAAAAAGCTTTTGACAAGATCCAACAGCCTTTTATGATCAAAACGCTAGAGACAGTAGGAATGGAAGGAACCTTTATCAATATAATAAAAGCTGTATACAACAAGCCCACAGCAAGGATTATGCTCAATGGGGAACAATTGGAAGCATTCCCACTTCGATCAGGAACAAGACAAGGCTGTCCACTCTCACCACTTCTATTCAATATTGTACTTGAAGTCTTAGCCGAAGCCATAAGACAAGAAAGGGACATAAGAGGGATTCAAATTGGCAAGGAAGAAGTCAAGCTATCTCTGTTTGCAGATGACATGATCTTATACCTGAGTGATCCCAAAAACTCCACCAGGAAGCTCCTGGAACTAATTGAGAAGTTCAGCAGGGTGGAAGGATACAAAATAAATGTGCAAAAATCAGAGGCCTTCCTATATGCCCAGAATGAAAGAAGTGAAAAAGCCTTGAGAGAAACCATGCCATTTACTATAACCCCTAAAAAAATGAAATACCTTGGTATAAACCTAACTAAGGAGGTAAAAGACCTTTACAATGAAAACTTTAAAACCCTAAAGAAAGAAATTGCAGAAGACACCAGAAGGTGGAAAGACCTCCCTTGTTCCTGGATTGGCAGAATCAACATTGTAAAAATGACCATCCTACCAAAGGCAATATACAGATTCAATGCTATACCAATCAAAATCCCAAAGCAATTCTTCAAAGAAGTTGACCAAACAATCTCAAAGTTCATTTGGAGGCACAAAAGACCCAGGATAGCAAAAACAATCCTGAGTAACAAAAACACAGCTGGAGGTATTACCATACCAAACCTAAGTCTATACTACAAATCCATAGTTATAAAGACAGCCTGGTACTGGCTCCAAAATAGACACACAGATCAATGGATAAGGATTGAAGACCCAGATATAAGCCCACAAAGTTACAGCCATTTGGTCTTTGACAAAGGGGCCCAAAGAATCCAATGGAAAAAGAACAGCATCTTCAACAAATGGTGCTGGCAAAACTGGATCTCCACATGCAGAAGATTAAAGCTGGACCCGTACTTGTCACCATGTACAAGACTTAATTCCAAATGGATCAAGGACCTTGATATCAGGCCAGAGACTTTAAAAACCATAGTTGAAAGGATAGGGAACTCCCTCGAGCTGGTTGGGCTAGGCCAACACTTCCTAAACAGACATCCAATGGCACAGTCACTGCTACCAACTCTCAACAGTTGGGATCTTGTGAAATTAAAGAGCTTCTGTTCAGATAAAGAGATTGTAACACGAGCTCAAAGGCAACCCACAGAATGGGAGAAAATCTTCACTAACCACATATCTGACAGAGCTCTACTGTCCAGAGTGCACAAAGAACTTAGAAAATTAAACTCCAAGGAAAACACTGGCCCAATTAAAAAATGGGCCCTGGAACTTCAAAGAAACTTTACCAGGGATGAAATTAAAATGTCTACCAATTATCTTAAAAAATGCTCCACTTCCTTCGCCATCAGGGAAATGCAAATCAAAACTTCCCTGAGATATCATCTCACCCCGGTCAGGATGGCAAAAATCCATAATACAAACAACGACAAATGCTGGAGATGATGTGGAGAGAGGGGAACTCTCCTACATTGTTGGTGGGAATGCAGGCTCATACAGCCACTCTGGCGAGCCGTCTGGAGATTCTTAAAGAAATTAAAGATTGAAATGCCATATGACCCTGCTATCCCACTTTTGGGAATAACCCCCCAAGCAGCAAAGGTTCGCCTCGATAGCACAAGCTCGACCATGTTCATAGCAGCACTGTTTACAATAGCAAAGTCATGGAATCAACCTAAATGTCCAACAGTTGACGAGTGGATAAGGAAACTGTGGTACATCTATACAATGGAGTACTACTCAGCCATCAAAAATGATGAATTACTGGAATTTGGTGGGAAATGGATGTCATTAGAAAGAATTATATTAAGTGAAGTATCCCAAACCCAGAAAATTAAGCACCGTATGTACTCCCTAATAGGTGGCTCCTAGTACCAAACTCACCCAGCCCACATTGGGACACTCAAAAGTAAACCTATGTAACACAGTAATTGCAAGGATTATGAACAAGAGAGATGGGTTAGGAGGGCCACACCAGAAACAAAGAGAGAGGAGACCATGTTACAGCAGAGAAAATAGGCCTCCATGAAGGTCTGCAAGTAAGTAATGAGAAACCTGGTTAAGTTCACAGACGTTCTTTCCTGATCTCACCAGAAGGGGAGGGCATATAGTCTAGCAGATAAAAAGTAATCATTTTGCAAATGGGTGATGGACCCCTCTCTCAGTGAGGTTTCCTACTCTTATTACAACTACCCTTGAATGTGCTATTACAACAAGTCTCCAGTTTAACAGCTTTTTGTCTCTGGCCAGGGGGTGACATACAGTGCCCAGCAGAATGGAGTGAAGGGAATTGCAGGAGCAGCAAAACTGCAAAAGAAAATCAACAAACCACAATCCAGAACTTCAGAGACTCTATATCAATCACATAGAACTAGGACAGCCTAATCTCTCCCCATCCTGGAGCTCAGGGACATTTGCGGAAGAGGGGGCGGTAAGATTGTAAGAGCAAAAGGATGGGAGGAGCAACGATTTGCAAGATTCTCAACAATAGTTGGGGCCAAAGCAATCATAATGGAACTTTGCATGCCCTGCGCAATGTCCAGCGCACTGTTGCCCTCATAAAGTCTAGCATCTGATAAGGGCACCGAGACCCCTGGAGGCAAGGGATTGACAGCCATAGTAGTGATCTTATGCTTAAGGGGAACAAGAGAAAGGGCTTATGGAAATGCCACTGGGTCCTTATATGTCATCGGAGAGGAGGACACAGTGGAGAGTTAGGCACACACAATAAAGGACTCTCTGGGAATTGGGGGGGAGGCACTGGGGGAAGGGGAGGGGGAAGAGGGGGGAGGGAGGGAACTGGTAAAAAATTTTTAAAATGTATAATTAAATTTTTAATAAAAAAAAAAAAAAGAAAAGAACAAGGCCGCCTTTCCAAACCTCTCTTACTGCTTTCTACTTTTAAAAACAGAGATAAATGTTAGATGCTATGAGGAACAGCTACCTACTAATCTCTTCCAAGCAATTAGAGCAGTGTGAGCATTCAGGGTTGTTAGAGAAATTAGGGTGACTGGAAAAGATAGGCCAGAAGTCTAATGTTCCTGTCATATCAAAATCTGAGTATTTTCTCGAATGCAGTATGTGCTTTTACTTTGTCATTCTTTTGCTAATTGTGCCTGTATTAGTTTTCTTTTTGCTGCAACAAAAGACATGGCAAATGTGACCGAAGGAAGGAAGAGATTATTTTGTCATAGAGTTCTAAAGGATATTGTCCACCATGACAGGAGAAGGAGATGGCTGCTCACAGTAGGTACATAGTGAGGAAGCAAAGAACAATGTATACGTGTGCTCATCTCAGCTTATTCTTTTTATTCAGTCTGGGTGGGACACCAGTTCATGAAATAGTTCTGCCCACATTTAGGCTGATTTTTCACAGTTAACCTAATGTAGATACTCTCTCAGAGGTATGCCAGGGATTTGTATTTAGAGTGATTCCAAATCCCATCAAGTTCACAGGATTTGCAATTCACAATGACCTATGCCTAAATTCTCTTTCCTCTTGTTTGACTGAAGGGGCAAAATGTTAATTATTCTGTAAGTCTTTCCCTGTTTGCATAACATTTCCTACTCACCAAATCCTTAAGACCTATATTAAATTATTTATTTACATGTGTATTCTCTTTCATCCTTGAATATGAATTATATGTCTCTTTGAGAACCTGATAGAAAATTAGATATTACTCCAAAAATCCCATACTTACATAATTAGTATTTTTCAGCTCTGTGGACTCTCTCTTATGAATGCCATCCTTTAAGTGTTACTGAGAATCCAATTTACACCATGAGGCCCAAGATGTTGAATCCTTGCTACATAGTATAGAACTTGACAAAATAAATCAATGAGATAATAAAACAGTAAATGCTCAGTACTGAGGAAGAACACAAAAGACTGCTATTATCAAGAGACTTATAAACTGAATGAACATTTCTCCATCTGTGATATTGAAATTAACAGGAAGATACAATATTGATGAAGCAACGCAAGTATGTGTTGGGCACTCATAAATGCCTGGCTCTTGTCTCCGTTATCATTTTTGGAATGCTGGAATGAACCCAGGGTAACTCTAGTTTGTCTATTGCCCCTGACTTTCACCATCTCTAATTCACTAAGTCCAGTTGCTATTTGAAATTAACTTGGTTCTAATAAATTTCCTTAGACCTCTCGGTTGAACATTCCATTTGAAAACATTTTGAACATACCTTTCTGGTTTCAGTGGGATACATTCTATTGGACATGCGTTTTGTGCTTTCTATCCAAGTGTATAATATCAAACTGAGACTAACTTCTACTCTACAACACAACTTTGCTGTTACATCTATACACTGTTAAAACCTCATTAGTGTAATTGTGCAGGACCGTCCTTCCCCATTCTTGTCTCTACCACCATTTCACCGTCAATTTAAAATTAAGTGCATAGACTTGAAACTATTCCTCTTTGAAATATGGTTCTGCTGTTCTCTAGCCCGCTGACCTAAGGAGGTTACTAACCTTCCTAAGCTTTAGTTTCTCATTAAATTTAAAGCAACAATAACACATTGAGAAGTTTGTGTGGATTATAGGAAATAATGTGAGCAAAAGTGACTTTAAAGAGAGGGCTGTCATCAGGATGCTAATAAAAGTATAAACTTGGTAACTTTCAGATGATAAAAATTTTGAATTTTATTTGACTGTCGTGACTAATGTCCTAATATGCTGTCTCAGACACTAGGCAGTCACTTAACATAGGATTTGAAGAAGTACTTGCTAAATCTTGGAAACCTTTGTGGTAGCAAAGAGGATTTGAGGAGAATTGCCAGTGAGAATAAGGGCTCAGGGAGGGAAGGCAGCACAAAGGTTTCCAGTAAAAGAGGGAGAGCATTCAGAAACTATTAATAGAATCTCCTGTTTTGAAACAGTACACACTTTCTGTCCTGGTCAGGAAAGACTAAGCAATAATAAATATTTGAAAAAAGAAGAACAGTCTAGAGTGGCTCTCATATTTTAAGGTACATCGAAATCAAATGGTGGGACTCTTTTTAACTTGATACAATATCTTCTATGTAGCCTAAACTGGCCTCAAGCTAGGGATACTCAGCAGCTCAAGTGCTGGAATTATAGCTATGCACCACTTTGACTAATGGAGGCATTCTTTTATTATTGTTTGAAGATTTCATGAACACAAATAATGAATTATATGTTTTCATCCCCTACTACCCATCCTGCCTTACGCATTCTCCTTTCCAGCCAGTCCAGCTCCTATGTGCCCGTACTTGTGTGCTCTACTGGGCTTCACGCAGGATGCCTGCATTGGAAAGTGCACTGACAGGCTTGCAGCCCCAGTGAGGAAACCATCAATAAAGAAGATCCCTCCCCAGCATCTTGTGTGGTGCCAGTCACAAACAGTTTCCCAAAGTGGCACCATATCTCTTGAGATCCTCTTTACTCCACTGAAAAGTGCTGATCACTACACATGGAAGGATTCTTAATCCACAGATTTCTGGGCCTAAATTCTAGGTCTTTTAATTCAGAAGACCTAGAGTGGGCCTAAATATATGAATTTCCAACAGTCACTTATCTGATGCCAATGTTAGACTTGGGACTGGACTTTGAGGAGTACTGATGGTAGATTTAGAGGTCTTGATAAAATGCAGATTATGTTTTAACAGATCTGATATGGGAGCTGAGATCCTGCAGTACTAATGAACTGCATTGAGTAAGTAGTTTTGGTCTAGATTCCCAGATGACTAAGAAACAAATTGATGTAGGAGCACCATAACTCCATGTCCTTTTCAGGTCCTTGAGCTTGGAGGCTCTTCAGGGTTCATTCCAAGTTAGTGGAAAGCATTATTGCATCATATACACACATACTTCCATTTATTTGAACGATAACCTTAGAGGAAGACAGGTAAACTGAATTCTTCAGACTTCTCACTGAAGGTTTTAATTGCAATACTTATAAAACTGGATCAGCAGACTTTCATAGATGACAGATCAGTTCTTTATGGGACTCCAGCACAGAAATACATAAACAAATTAGAAGTTGGAAATCTGTTGCTTGCTCCCGTGCTCAGTCTACTTGTCCTAGGTGAGCCTATTAAGAGCATTCTGTAGTAGAAAAAGAAAAGGGAAAGCTATTAGACACTCAGTTGCTAACTTAGAGAAGAAAAGGTTTCCACATGTACAAATATCTATCCATAATTCTAATCACCTCTCAGAATTCCTACACTGTCCATCCAAATGCAAATTATGGACTAGGAGTTTTAAAACTTGAGTACCAAAATAGAGTCATTGGAGTATGTGTGAGCAGTGGTTTTCTGACTTGGACTTCATATTGAATCAGAATATTTAGAAGAAGGCAGAGAATTTAAATTTTTCACATATAACTCAAGCCATTTGATCTGCATCAGACTTTAAGGAGGATCACCACAGTTAGACACTCACAGCACAAATTCTGTTTTTCTATTTTAAGGAGGCTGCTTTTGAAATGACTCCAGTTACTTTCAAACCTTGAAAAGTCGAAAGTGATAACTGTGGTAGGAAGAGAAAATAACTACCTGCCTCTGCTTTAGCAGGAGATGAGAGTCGAAGAGAATTTCCTGGCTCCCTATGTATCAAAATTTGTGATGGCATTTTGTAATATTCGTACAGAAGACTGAGCTGGAATAGGCAACTGTTCCAGGAATTCTTGCCTTTAAAATTTATTGCCTTTAAGATTGATTGAGCTTAACACCTGGAGTTGTACTCCAAAGCAAACAGGCGGCTGCTTCAAACTTTGCAGAGAACAGGAGTCATGTTCTTGGAACAACCTTATTCTCAGGGGATAAGAAAGAAGGAAATATGCATGGGGCTAGTGAGGGGAAATCCCTGTCTGTAGGGATTCTTTCCTTCCCAAAGTTAGAGACTTTCACCTGCATCTCTGTAATCTGTTTTAGTCACACATAAAACAAGGCGCACGTGCGTGCACGCGCGCACACACACACACACACACACACACACACACACACACACACACACGCACATACACAGAAAGAGAGAAAGAGAAAGAGAGAGATCTTAGGTTTTCTTTTTGTAATTTCTGACTTAGGATGTCATTTAGATTACACAGATTTTATATATGAATAAGCTTTCAAAGAAAACAATTTAACACAAACCGAATGTAAATGACTCACATGTACCATTCTAGCACTCAGGAGGATGAGGCAGAAGGGTCTACCAGTCAAAATCAGCCTTGGCTTATATCAAGTTTGAGTCCAGCCTGAGCAATGATATCCTATCTAAAAAACAGAAACCAAAACCAAACTCAAACATAAAACAGAAAAATATCCAGCCCAAGCACTGAGGAGATGTACCATCTTCACTTTTGCTATAAGAATAACATAATCAATGGCACAGACACTGAACTAGGGAGTCAGGAGACCTATGCTCTAGTTAGGTATTTTAAGGAACTCTGTAAACTTAAGCAAGATTTTTAAAAATCTTATCCTCAGTTCCATCACTTGACAAAATGAGAGAGTTGACTAAGTTGGTTTAAAGGGATTCTCAGTTCTGGTGCTCTGTTCAGTAGTTAGCTATGAAGTAGACCCATCAAGAACACAGACTTTGATGCCATGCTGCCTGGGTTCAAATCCAAGCTTTACTACTTACTTGATCTGGGGAAGACTTTAAATGTATTGTACTTCAGTTTATGGTCTATCAAACAATGATAATGGTAAGCTTAGCTATACATTTATAAAGAAAATACCTGGAATATGCTCTGCTTTTAATAAGTGACAATAATTATTGTTGCTTTTATTATTATTCCTTCAATAAATTGTCACATTCATATTGTAAGATGTGAGTGAAAAAAAGATGCTATAAATCTGGCAAAAATCAAAAGCATCTCTGAACACGAACTATTTTCCTTGTAATCTTAAATTATAAAGAATTACAAAATGAGAATGGTAGGGACATGCTTGAAGTTCCAGATGTTATGGAAGCTGATACAGAAAGATCATTTAAGTTCAGGATTCTGAAACCAGCTTAGGAAACATAGCAAGACCTCATCACAAAAAAAACATATGAATACATGTTTTCCTATTCTTTGTTAAAAATAATTCCGACCATTTCACCTTGCCACATTATTCTAACAACTCCACGTAAAATGAAGTAGAATTTAAAAGCCCCTATGTTTAAGACTCACCTCAGTTGCCTCTAGCTCTGTTTTCTTTTTAAAATTTATGTGTATTTTGTTTGTTATGTGCATGTGTGTGTACTTGCCCATGTATGTGTAAGTGTAGTTCACAGGTTGACATCAAGTGTCTTCTTCTGTTTTTATTGCATTTTTTTTTGAGACAGGATTTCTCACTTACCTGGGGATCATCATTTCTGCTAGACAGTCTGACCAGTGAAACAAACCTCCATGATCTTATCGTTTCCACCAATTGAGTGCTAGAATTATACACGTGAAACACCATATCTATCTCTTTACATGGATTCTGGGGGATCAAATGCAAGACCTCAAGAATATTATCGATTGAGCCATCCCCCTAGTTCTTTCATTGTTTTCTACAAAATATTCTCAACTTTTAATATAGTCTCTTTCCTTTTCCCTTTTAAAAAATCTTTTTGAGAAAGTGTCTTGGTGTGTATCCCACATCGACCTGAAACTCATGATAACACTACTTCAGTCTCCCAGATGCAAGGATTACGGGTATGTGCTACCAGGCATGATTTATGATACAACCTCTTCATTTGTCTCTAGAATTACCTTTCATCATTTTCTTCATATTTTTAATCTAGGGACAGAGGACTAAAGATACAGTTCCTTACATCACTTTTTTCTTATCTCCATGCCAATACTTCAGCTGTTTCTTCTATCTAAAAATGTCTTTTCTTGCAGTTTCCAACCTTCAAATTTTTCCCAGGGCCATCATGGGAAACACAGATTGAATACTATGTCCTTTGAAAACTCTGCTTTATTCCTTCAGGTTGGTTCTTTCCTCTTCTATCTAAATTCTCAGTTTTTAATTTGCACCTATCAGTACTCAAATTATGCTAACAGGGAAGATCTTTCAGATATTTCTTATTCATTTAAACATCCAAATTGTACAGAGAAAATACAAAGTCCAGAACAATGGGGTTGAAAGTAAGGTAAACTATTTGTCTTAAGTAGTTGATGAAGTATAAATATTGGAAAGAAGGAGAATATGTAAAGACAACTTCCAGGGAAAAAACAAATTTCTAACCTGCGGTTGAAAGAAGTGAGGGATCGGATTTCTGGAAATGATGAACTTGGACAATGAGAAATTGACAAATGTTCTGCTGCACTGAGATGAAAAAAATAGATTTAAGTTAGGGATAAACAATTTCTTTGGCAGGTACGGTAAGTTTATATTAGAGAGGGGTAGAATATGAAGACAATCTTACTGTTGCCAATAAAAACAACGTTATCTTTGTAGATTAAATGAAAAAATGTAGCTTTAATAACAGTAATAAGAATTCATATTTAAACAAAAATCTGAAAGGCCTTGACCACTGAATTAATGTTGATATGATGTATATATATATATATGTATATATATATTTCTTTGTATTTGACTCCTCCTGCTAAAAGTTTTGATCACTTACCCATGGATGAGAAATTTGATGTACTCACATGGACTGTATTAGTACAAAGAGTACTAGATACTAGAAATAGTAAATAAGAAGCAAATCTTATGGGAAGCATGTGGTAGGTGGGAAGTTGAATTAGAAAAATACTCATTTTTTTCAAATCTTATATCCTTTGAATCTGTGATCCTTCAACTTCTCTGAAATGATGGATGAAACAAGAAGATATTTTACATAGTCAACTCTTCACACTCAGGATTTTAAAATTACATGATATAGTTTGATTGGAAATTATGGTATTTTTATTAAGGCAGTTTCAGGATGAAATAAGTCATATATACACTAATCATATTTGAATTCTTCAAGTTATGTTGAGAAACCATGGTCTAATTGATCTCCTGGAAGCAATTTACCCACCATTGTTTGCTTAAGTTATTGAAAAAATGAAGTTAAAATCATTTTTAAAGCAGATGTCTAAGTAAATGCTTCATATCATTCATTCATAGCATGCTTGTTGAAGATTATCCAATTAATGTGGATAGACTCAGCCCACAAAGGAGTTAAACTATTCCCCTGGGCAGGTAGTAAATGTAGAGATCTGATTCAGGAGTTTGCCATACTTTGGCATACAGGCATTCTAGCAAATGAGGAGATATGACTCTCTCTCAATGCTGTGTATAGATATAATGTAGCCAGTTCCTTTGGCTCCTGAGGTTGATGTGAACCTTCATGCCGCTTTGATTAAGTATAATCAAAACCCAAAAGCTGAAATAAGACCTTATTTCCCCTAATTCCTTTGGGTCTTGTATTTGTTCGCAACAGGAATATGAAAGTAACACAGAATTGTTAAATTTCACACAGAATTGTGCTTATGGTAATATTTTTATGCTATGAAATATTTTGCAGTATAAGTATACCATTATCTTTCCTGTCAATCATATTGTTAATGAGAAAAACCTTCAAGACCTAATCATCCAACAGAGTTCTTCCTCCTGCAGGTTCCACAATGTTCTAAATACAACCAGCAGCTGGGGAATAAAAATTCAAACACTCAAGCCTAGGGAATTTCACATTCAAACCACAACATTCCATCCTTGGACCCATAGTCTCATGGTCATCTCATGATGGAGAATGCACTAATTCCAGCTTCCATGATCACAAAGTCTTTAACAGACCCAACAGACTTCAAAATTCCAAAGCTCATAGTCTTCCTTCCTCTGTAAAGTCCAAAACCAAGCTACAAATTTCCTATAAACAAAGGGATCAAGTAATCATTCCCATTCTAAAAAATGAGAGAGAGAGAGAGAGAGAGAGAGAGAGAGAGAGAGAGAGAGAGATGGAAGCACAGCAAGGACAGATTAGATCGGAGTGGCTGTAACTCAGCAGGGCAAACATTAAACTTTCCAACTCCATGCCGGGGATCTAAGACTTGTAATGGAAGCATCTGGAATCAAACAATCTTGAGTAGTTTCACCTCTAGTTCTTCTCCATGCAGCACAAATAGTCTCACTCTTGAGTCAGCTCTATGCTGTGCCTGCAGCTATCTTCAGTTAGCATCACATGATTGTGGGACTTTTTTACACATTAGGTTTCAAGTTTCCAGCTTCATGCAAATGACCTTTGCTATAAAACCTTGAAGCAAGCTTGCATGACTTCCTTCAGACTTGTATCTTTCTTGCCTGCAAAATCAGTACAACCTGTACACAGCTGCCGATTTCTACTGCTATCTTCCTTGGGCCACACTTGTATGCCTTCTGTGTGCTTTCAAGGCACAATATAAGAAAATACTTCCCTAGTGCTATAGGTTTTTTTTCCTCCCACATTTTATTTTTTTCCTAATCATACAAGCTCAATAGGTACCTCCGTCCTCTTCCTCCCTCCTTCCCTCCCCTGTCATCACCTCTTGTACTGTACCCCTTCCCTCCTTCCTTTCATCCCCTCCCTCCCTCCTACTCTCCCAGTGCCTCTCCCTTCCTCCCTTCCATCCCCTAGAGCATCCTTTTGTGTGAACACCAAACCTCCCTCTGAGTCCTCCACCGTAGTGAGGGTTCAGGATTCAGTGGCATAGCCAGGAGCCCTTTCTTATGCTCTTCTTTAGTATGGGAACTCTATTATGACTGTTAGTCCCTTGCCTCTAAGGATCCTAGTGCTTGGAAACTTCTCCCCTGTGATCCATGCTAGACTTTGGGGGTCATTGACATATCAGCCATTGTGCAGGTCAAGCAAAGTCCAATCCCAGCTGCTGCAGCCCTAATCTGTGTGAAGTATCTTGCATACCGTTGGTCCTTCCCATCTTTAGGCTATTGCAATCTTGCCACCCCCTCTTCCACAAGGTTCCTAGTGTTATCGTTGGATTGTGAGTTATCTCCCTTCCCCATTGGCTCATGTGTTTGAATTCTTAACTGGTATTAAAGATTGGGAAGATTGTAGCGCCTCGCTGGAGGAAAGCACTTCACCAGGGCAGATGTTTGGGAGTTTGGTCCTGCTTCCTCTTGCTCTGCTCTCTCTGCTTCTTCATAGCTGTGGTGACCTGAGCCAGCCTCTTGCTTCTGCCGTTAGCTATATCTCCTCTCACATGTTTTTCTACATGAATGGACCATATTCCCTCTGGAACCATAAACCAAGTAAATAACTTTTTCCCTTCAGTTAATTATATACATGTGTTGCATCACAGCAAGGAAGAGTAACTTTAATACCTGGATTTTTGTGCCAGGAATCTCATCAAGTGGCATTTTCAGTTTAGGTACTCTCCTTTCAAATCAATTTTCACTTGTAAGTTGGATCCTTCTGTTTTTTGATTTCGCTCTCAAGTCAGGTTTCCTATATCCCAATACAGAGCAAGTAGACTTATGTTTAACAGTGCTAATTACAATAATTTTTTCAATCTACCTTGTTTGCAACTTTAAACTTGCTCATACTCCTTTCCTTGCCAACAATACAGTATGTGTTTCAATTCTATTTAATTCTCTTTGTGTAGACATAGACAAGAGCAGTGAGCTGTAACCTGAATGCAGCCTGAATGGTGTCCTGTCTTGAGATGTATTTTGTCAAATGAATTAGTCAATTACTTTTGAATTTTGCTTCACTCAGTTTCTCAGGGCTTAAGCTGAAAGTAGCCAGATTCTTTACTAGAATATAATGTGCACGTGACCTCTACCCCATATTTTGACAAAGTACTTGTACCACTCTGAAACCTCATGAGCCAAGCCTCTACTCTCTATGTTTTCCCTAACATTCTAATCTTCCAAACTACCACTAAAGTGGCCCTTTGAACTCTGATTATAGCATTTGAGAGCATTTATAGTCCATAGTTCCAAAAACTTCCATATTTTCCCACAAACCAATTCAAAAGGCCTAACAATCGCATGATTGGGTTTAAAACAACAATGATCCCATTTCTTAGTTCCAATTTTCTGGATCAGCTACTGTTCTTATTGCTGTGATCTAATAACTGACAAAAAGTAACAAGGACAGAAGGACTCATTTTATATTCTAGTTGTGAAGCATCATGACATGAATACTGGGAAGTTGGTCACATTGTGTCTGCTTAGAGAGGAAGCAGGGAGCAAATAGGAAGAGGAGTCAATATATAAAACCTCAAGGCCCATCTCTGTGACCCACTTTCTCCAGTGATACTCTACTTCCTATTCCATACCTTCTAAACCAACACTAAATACTGGAGATGAAATGTTCAAACACATGAGCCTATCGGGGACATTTACATTCAAACTGTGACATCCTATTTAGTACCTGCTAAATTCTTTTAAAGTCAAACATACTACCATATTGAGTAAGCACTCAGCTTTACAGTGGTCTTCCGCAAACGTACTTTGATATAGTGTCATATATAAATAGTTTGGGTAAGTTCAGAACCAGTTATATTTAGCTTATATCTTAAATGCACTAAGGCAATTGTAATATACTGTTACTGTTGAATGTAAAATGTCCCTCAAAGGCTCATATGTTTGAGCAATTGATTCCCAGATGGTGGCAATATTTGGGAAAGTTGTGTAACCAGTAGAAAATAGAATCTTGTTGGAGGATGTACATTACTGAGTATGAGTCTTGAGGTTTTATTATTTTTGTTATTATTATTTATTTAGTGTATGCGTGTGCATGTGTGTGTGTGTCAAAGGGTACTGTGTGTCACTTTTGAAGACCAAGGGTGACTTTGGGAATCATCCTGTATTGTTTCTACCTCCTTTTTGTTTTGTTCTGGGATTTCCCAGGCTCTGCCCTGAAGTGCAGGACTCCTCAGTTTCCAGCTGGTGTTTTTATGTGGGACCTGGGATCTAAACTCAGAGTTTTAACCCCTAAACCATCTCTTCAACCCCAGTCTTGAGGTTTTGTAGGTTAGATCAACATACTGCTCTCATTATGCTTCTTTATGCTGATTCAATGTGAGCTGAAATATCATGTTCCTGACATCATGCCTTGTCCACCACGATGGACTCTTCTTCTGGAACTAAGACAAAATAAGCCCTTTCTCCCTTAAGCTTCTTTAGTCAAAATACTTTGTCACAGCAACAAAAGAGAAAATAAAAGAGCCATAGAATGTTAACAATAGTATGTTTTGAAATAAATGACATATTGATTCTACAAATTGAGCTGATATTACATAGCAATGTATTTTAACAGTAATTCATTTATTTGTAAATCTAATAAAAATAAGTATACTAAGTCATCTTCTATCTGTTTAGCACTTTATTGGGTTCTGGAGGCATACTAATGAGAAAAATCTGGTCCAATTCTGGGAAAAAAACATGGGAACGCTGGGTTCCTAAATTATATTGTCATGGCTTTAGTGTGAGTTTCCCCCCGTAGTCCACGTGTTTGAATCCTTTGTTGGTGTTAATGTTTGGGAAAGTTGTGTCAGCTTTTAAAGGTAGAGACATTCTGAAAGAAGACACATTCAGGAGTAAGCCTTGAGGCTTGGTGAAGCATCCCTGTTTTTATGGTGTTCTTTTTCCCTCGGCCTTAGTAATGGCTACGTGACCTAAACCAGCCTTCTGCTTCTGACTCCAGTCATGCCTTTTGCTATATGATGCCTGCTACAATAGACTATATCCTCTCTAGAACTGTAAAATAAATAAATACCCCTGAGCAGGAGAGATGGCACAGGGGTTAAGACTCTGAGGCCTTGCAAGCAGAAGGTCCTGAGTTCAGATACCAGGTCCCATATAAAACCGCCAAGTAGAAATGGCTATGGCCTGCACTTCCAGCCCTGGTGGGCAAAGACAGGGAAATCCCAGAGTGAAGCAAAAAGTAGGTAGAAGCAATCTAGGATGATTCCCAAAGTCACCTTTGCTCTTCCACAGGGACAAACAGTGCTCTCTCTCTCTCTCTCTCTTTCTCTCTCTCTCTCTCTCTCTCTCTCTCTCTCTCTCTCTCTCTCTCTCTCTCTCTCGCACGCATGCACACACGCGCACGCACATGCACACACACACAAACACACTTGCATGCAAAATAAATAAATATAAATGAATAAATAGCCCTTTCTTCCTTTATGCTTGGGTTTCAGTGTTGTCTCAAAGAAAAGGAAGAACAACTTCAACAAATATGATCTCAAAATTACAAGTGCTGCAACTGATAGAGTCTCTGGTCTCGTATCAGATGTAATTTTTCTGGTCAAAGAGGTCAGTGAAAGTTTCTCCTAGGCAACAGGCTTAATATAAGATTCATTAGATGAGTGAGATAATAGCATAGTCATAGAGAGGAGGATTCACAAAGGTGTAGAAATTAGCTTCCAGTTCTAGGTTCCAGGCTGGGACTAGAGGGAGCATGGTGACTGGCTTATGTTTGAAACTTATGGTTCTAGAGAGAGTCTGGCATAAAATGGTACTGAATACACATAATGATGCAAAAGAATACAGGTCATGTTGATGATATTGAAGATTTTGATCTTTAAAAACACATAAATTCATGGTTAATACAATTTAAAAACAAAGCTAATACATATTTAAAAGATATTTATTGATGTGGGATAGTAAAGGAACCAGAATTAAAAAACAGACTCTATTCCAAAGAGTAAAAGAGAGGAAGAGCCTAAAATTCAGAAAGAACTTGGAAGGATACCTGAAAATAAAAGTAAAAGGTAGAAAACATAAAAAAGTGAACTGGGCACAACTTCAGCTGTGCAGTTCCTTAGAGAGAGTTAGCAAAGTCAAAGACAATTCCAAAAGCAGTTTCTTTTTTCTTTGCTATATCAAATGGAGGTTGAGATTTCAACAGTAAACTGCCATTAAGTAAGAATAGATTTCATGAAAGAAATACATGAATAAATGATACCATGAAGTAATCCTCTATGTCCACTACAATAAACCAAAAAAGAGAAAGAAAACTACTCCAACAACCAGGACAGCAGTGAAAAAAAATAAAGGTACTAGTAAACATCTCTAAATAATAACCTGAAATATATACGGCCTTGAGCCTCCTGGAAAACCTATAAAAGTAGAGGTTTTATGTTTTATCTAGAAATGATAGATAAAATATACTTGCTATTTTTGGACATGAAAATCAATACTACACAGTTAATTTTAATGAAAATCAAAAGTGAGTTTTGTTTAAGAGAAAAATAACAAAAATTAAACTTATTTTTTAAAAAATCTCCATTTTTAAACTGAAGACAGCTGCGCTGAAGGAATTTCCTTCTTTGGAATTAGAGCTATACTATGACCTATAAAGTAAGAACAATTTTTGGAGGGAAAGGAGACTCTGCAAGTTCAAGTTAAGATACTGAGAGTGTGGTCAAGCTAATAGCTACAAACTAACAGTTCTGGGAGCAGTGAAGTGCATGAAAAACATTTTTCTAACAGTTTATCATGGTGGAAAACTCATGATAAAGTTCATAGAGGCAGAAGTATGTGGTTGTGACTCCTATTACTAGGAAGAGGATACCAGAACCAGGTGCTATGCTATAACCTTCAAAGTTCTGCTGCAGTGATTATTTCTGTCACCTAGACATTCATCTCCTAAAGGTTTCACTGCATCCCTAAATAAAATCGTCATCAAGAGGAAAAGCTTTCAAAACTTGAGCTTTTTGGGTGTGTTATAGGGCATTTTTTTCTCTAGGCATAACACTCTGTCATCTTAGACTTTGCCCCCAGTAGTCAAGATAACTAAAATAGAGCAATGTAGTAGAAAGCTGGATCTTGAATGGTAGCCTAAAAGGGATTGGGCTGTCTGTGTGTTGTATATCAACTTAAAAATTCTATCTTTGAAAGAGGCTCCTTAAGTCCCAGGAAATTCTTGAAACTAAGGAAATTCGTGTGGTCCACTCCCCAGAGTGACATGAAGAGTAAACAATTGCTGGGAGATGAGACTCTGAGGAATGGAGAGAGCTAATACAGTTGTGCAGAGAGTTTTAGGGATGCAGTTTTTTTCTTTTTTGGTCATTGCCCATATTGGAGCTGACTTTTTTCAGTGATGTTGCTGCCTCTGCAGTGCCCCTATTCCTACAAATAACCACAATAAAACTCATTGATTTGCCAAGGACTATGGTGTAGTCATTACTTTGGCCTGTTGGTTCCTTATCTGGAGTAAACAGACATCTGTGTGGCAGCTCCCCAGGAAAAGTGTCAGACAGCAGGAGGGAAATTTCAGATACAAATCATAACATTCTGTGTCAGTCCCCCAAAGGCTTATAACCATCTTATAATACAAAATGCATTTATTCCAAATTGAAGTCTCAGAAGTCTTAGCAGTTCCAACACTGTTCAAGAGTCTTAAATATCCACTGAAACTTAAACAAACTCATAACTTTGACTTCCTACAAACTCAAAATTAAAATTATATCCAATATACAATGTTTAATTCCCACTCAAAAAATTGAGGAATAAAAGGGTAGCAAGTAAAGAAAAAAAGTAAAACTGAAACCTAGTAGCATAAACATTATTTTCTGTAGTTCCATGTCTAGCATCTGAAGCACATGGTATCAAGATGTGAGTTCCAAAAGGCTTAGGAAGCACTGCCCCTATAGTCTTGCTTGTTTACAGACACATGGACTTTCTTGTAGTCTGGCTCTACTTGGTGCCTGCAGCTTTCCTTAGCAGATGTTCTACATCTCTGTCATCTCCAACATCCTGGGGATCTCTGCTGCAACTTAGGCTTTATCCTCACATCTTGCATAGCTCTCTGTCTTTTCATGAACAAAATCTTACCTTGTTCTACATCTCAGTCCCTGACTTCATATGCTTTCCTTAAATATTCTGGTGTAAGCCTGCATGACACTGTAATCCTTTATATTTATTTATACTATTTAAAATTATAATGGATTTTTGTTGTTTCTCCAGATTACCCACTGAGATGTTCTCTTCCTGACAAGCTTCCCTCCTATCTCAGTGTCTCTTCTTGTGTATGTGTCCCATTGTGTCTCATAAAGGATGCCTCTTCTTGCATGTGCCTAAATACCCACTGTGGCATAGGCAGTACGTCAGTAGGTATATCACTGGTGCATGAGAGACATCTTCTCTTGACCAGCTTTGAATACCAACGGTCACACCTAGGGTATGACATCACCTGAATTTCTTCCTCATTTGTTGTAAATGATGTTTGGCCCATTTTTCTGTAGATCTGACACAAGTGAGCTTTGTTGTACTGCATTCATAGTTGCAGTTGTTTATGTCCACAAGGTACTGTTTGTCAGTATTTCTCCCCCAGATCAGGTTCCCAATTTATTTCTGTCCTGTTCTCCATGATGTACTATGTCTTTTGGAATGAGGGTATGGGGAAACTTTGGTCATTCTGTTTATATTTGAATACTTCTCAGTCACTTACTTTCTGATTAAGTGACCCTAGATTAAGTTTGGTTCTCTTTATTTTTTTAACATCTTTTATTATTATTCCTGCCCATACAAACAATAGGTACACCTGTTCCCTCCCTCCCTTCTCTTCCCCCTGACCCCCCTGCTACTCCTCCCCTCACCCCTTCCTCCCCATCCCCCAGTGCTCCCCCCACAAACCCCGGAGAATCCTTTAATGTGCATGCCAGACTCTCCTCTGGGCCCTCCTCTCCGATGATGTACAAGGACCCAGTAACATTTCCCTGAACCCTTTCCTGTGTTCCCCTTAAGCATAGGAACACTACTCTGGCTGTCAATTCCTTGCCTCCAAGGATCTTGGTGCCTTTAGCAAATGCTAGACTTTGTGGGGTCAATAGTGTGTGGGACATTGCGCAGGGCATGCAAAGTCCAATTATGATTGCTTCGGCCCTAACTTGTGTGGAGTATCTTGCATATCATTGCTCCTCCCATCCTTGTGCTCTTACAATCTTACCGCCCTCTCTTCCGCAAATTTCCCTGAACTTCAGGATGGGGAGAGATTAGGCTGGCCTAGTTCTAGGTGGTTGATATAGAGTCTCTGAAGTTCTGGATTATGGTTCGTTGATTTTCTTTTGCAGTTTTGCTGCTCCTGCAATGCCCTTCACTCCATCCTGATGGCAATTGGATGTCACCCCCTGGCCAGAGATAAAAAGCTGTTAAACTAGAGTCTTGTTATAAGAGTATATTCAAAGGTAGACGTAATAAAAATAGGAAGCCACAGTGAGGGAGGGGTCAATCACCCATTTGCAAAATGGTTACTTCTTATCTCCCAGACTATATGCCCTCCCCTTCTGGTGAGATCATACCCCCTCAGTTGTAAATGATCAGGAATGAAAGTCTGTGAACTTATTGGTTCTCTTTATTGACCAATTTCGTTTGAGTGAAGTCTTCATAGATAAAGACTGAGAGCTGTGTTGTTCTATCATCTTAAAGATAAATTATTGGAAAGTAGTATGCTGTTATGTCTGCTTAGCATGGATATAATCATGCATTCTCCTTTAGAGCCTGAGCACTCCCCAGATGAGAGCTCTCAGGCATACAAGCATGAGCTACCTCCTGGTGAGTAGATCTTAAAATAAAATCATAGAGTCATTGGTTGCTTCCATACCCTTCATGTCACTATTGCACTGAAATACTCATCTCGATGCCTAGATCATATTAAAGCTCACAAAGTTCATAGTTGGGTAAGACTATTAATGAATTTTCTCCTTCATCAGCTTACATATTACCTTCCAGTAGTATCATGCAGAACCTAAAAATACCTTGTTTCCCTCATCCCCTATGGCCAAAAATGTATGCTTTTTTCAGCAATAGAGCCTTACAATCCAGTCTTGCTGGTAACCAAGAGCTGTGATAATAGCCTACATGTTTCACAACTATTTGAGTACATTATTTACCTTCAACATTTATTTTCCTCATTGATATTTTTATCTTTCAAGTTCCCAACCAAATGGCTCATTAACACCAAATTATAGTATTTTAGGGTATCCATATTCTGCATCTCCAGATTTTCCAGATTCTTCTCACAAAAAAAGTATCAAAGGGTTTCCAAGTCCCCACAGCTCAGGTGAGGTTGCCCTGGTGGCAAGGTCCCAAACTCTGCTTATCTTTGTTTTACCCTGCCTGTGTGCCAGCAACATACTTCTTCCACCCCTCTCCCTAATCACACACACTTAAGAAAGAATTTCAAATAGAAGATCTGATATAACACCAAACTACAAGAATAAAAAAGAAAAGGTCTCTAGAAGACAGCATAATAGTCACTTCATAAAACTCATATGAGAAATATCAATACACTTTTACAGCCAGAGAACACTAGAATGGCTACCTTTTGTCTAAAGTGAATGGAAAAACATTTGATAAGTAATATAAGCAAAACATAGACACTGCAAACATCAACTGAGTGTTGAAAAACAGAATTCCAGATAGAAGACAACAATCACAGCAAAGAATCGGTATCCAAAGACTTCACATAGAACTTGAATCAGCATCTACATATCCTAAAAGCAATATAAAACAAATAGAAATCCTAATTAGAGCAGTAGACACAAGCAAAATAACAATATAAATCAAAGAAAATAAGTGACAAGCTAATTCCAGATGCCAACATCACATAGGAAAAATAGAAAACACACAAAAATCCAAGAAACATGTCTCCTCCAAAGATCACCAGTCTCAAAGCTTCAGCTCCCACTGAGGATAGCCCATTGATAGGTATGTAAGAGAACAATAATCAGAACAATGAATTCCAAGGATTGTTCTTAAATATGCTGAAAGAGCTCCAAGACAGCATTCAGAAATGCCTAAACAAATCTGAGGAGAACGCAACAAATTCAGCAAAGAAATCCAAGAAAACACAAAGAAGCCACAATTAGAATGAAAGTAGAAAGCCTGAAAAGAGATCTAGAAATACTGACAAAAATCCCAAAGGGGTAGGAGGGCCACACCAGAAACAAGGAGAGAGGGGACCATGTTACAGCAGAGAAAATAGGCCATAATCAAGGACGGCAAGTAAGTAATGAGATATCTGGTTAAGTTCACAGACTTTCATTCCTGATCATTTACAACTCAAGAGGTATGATCTCACCAGAAGGGGAGGGCATATAGTCTGGCAGATAAGAAGTAACCATTTTGCAAATTGGTGATTGACCCCTACCTCATTGTGGTTTCCTACTTTTATTACATTTACCTTTTAATATACTCTTATAATAAGACTCTAGTTTAACAGGTTTTAATCTCTGCCCAGGGGGTGATATCTAATACCCATCAGGATGGAGTGAAGGGCATTGCAGGAGCAGCAAAACTGCAAAAGAAAATCAACGAACCATAATCCAGAACTTCAGAGACTCTATATCAACCACCTAGAACTAGGCCAGCCTAATCTCTCCCCATCTTGAAGCTCAGGGAAATTTGCAGAAGAGGGGGCGGTAAGATTGTAAAAGCACAAGGATGGGAGGAGCAATGATATGCAAGATACTTCACACAAGTTAGGGCCTAAGCAATCATAATTGGACTTTGCATGCCCTGTGCAATGTCCAACACACTATTGACCTCACAAAGTCTAGCATTTGCTAAAGGCACCAAGATCCTTGGAGGCAAGGAATTGACAGCCACAGTAGTGTTCCTATGCTTAAGGGAAACACAGGAAAGGGTTCAGGGAAATGTTACTGGGTCCTTGTACGTCATCGGAAAGGAAGGCCCAGAGGAGAGTCTGGCATGCACATTAAAGGATTCTCTGGGAATTGGGGGGAGAGGCAGGAGGGAGGGGTGAGGGGAGGGGGAGCAGGGGAGTCGGGGGAGGAGGAGGGAAAGAGGAAACCGTTGTACCTACTAAGTTTGTATGAGTGGAAATAATAGTAAAAAATGTTAAAAAAAAAAAAAAAAGAAAATTGATTGCCACCTCTCTCTCTACAAAAATAAAATCCCAAATGGATCTCTGTGTTAAGCCTGAAACCCTGAAACTGTTAGAAGAAAGAGGAATTGAATTGATTGGCCTAAGTAAAAAAAATTCTAAACAGAACCCCAAATGCCCAGGAAACAATTATCAACAATAATCAACAATTGGGACTTCATGAAACAAAAAAAGCTTCTGTTCTACAAAAGAAATTGTTAATTTTTCAAAAGGAAAACCCACAGAATGGGATAAAACCTTTGCTAGTTATGAGTCTGACAAAGGATTACTCTCCATAGAATACAAAAAATTCAAAAACTAAGCAGCAAGAAAGCAAACATCCCAATTAAAAAAATTGGGCCCTGCGCTGGATGAGTGAAGGAAAACACACATCACTGGGGTAGCTTGAAGAGAAGTAACTTGCTACACTGCAGAGACCTAAACCCCCACAGGAGTAGACAAGACAGAGTGAACCCTGAGGTCCATTGAGGCATGTGAGCAGATGGGTAGGCGGGAGTGGGAAGGAATAGTGAAGGGAAAAGAGAAGGAAAGAAAGGAAATTGGGACAAATACTCAACATGCTTGTAAAAGCAGAAAAAGTAAATTAAAAATTTTTTTAAATATTTTAAAAATGGGCCCTGGAACTAAGCAGGGATTTCACTCAAAAAGAAATTGAAATGTCAAACAAATATCTTAAAAGATGCTCAACTTCCCTGATTATCACAGAAATCAAATCAAAACAGCCCTATAATACCATCTTATCCTAGTCAGAATGGCTAAGATCAAGAACACAAACAACTGAGATTGCTGACAAGGATGTGGAGAAAAGTTTTTCATTGCGAACGGGACAGTAAAATGGTACAGTCACTTTGGAGATCAATGTAGAGATTTCTCATAATGTAAAAAATAGAATTACCATGTGAACCAGCTACACCACTCCTAGAAATATTTCCAAAAGATTCTACATCTTATTAGAAATACATTTGTTCATTGATGCTCAATGCAACTCTATTTACAATAGAGAGAAAATGAGATCAGTCAACATGCCCATCAACAGAAGAAATGGGTAATGAAAATGTGGTATATGGGGCTGCAGAGATAGATCAGGGTTTAAGACTCTGTCTCGCAAGCAGAAGGTCCCAAATTCAGATCCTAGGTCCCACGTAAAAATGCCAGGCAGAGATGGCAGTAGCTTGCACTTCTGGCCCTGGTGGGCAGAGCCTAGGAAATCCCAGAGCAAAGAAAGAAGGTAGAGGCAATCCAGGATAATTTCTAAAGTCACCCTTGGTCCTCCACAGGGACACAAAGTGCCCTCTGATACACACACACACACACACACACACACACACACACACGCACACGCGCACACACACACACAATAAATAAATAAATAAATAAATAAATAGATAGATAGATAGATAGATAGATAGATAGATAGATAGATAGATAGATAAACAAACAAATAAAAATTAGAAAGTGATCAATGAGTGGGAAGGTGGGAAGGGACAATTAAGGTGAAACTGTTAGAGGGAGAGATATGAAATGCCATGGCATGTAGAGTGAGGGAAGGAATACTGTGAAAAACTACACAAGAGGGAGCAGGGATTGAGATATAGGAAGAGCTGAGAGCTGAAAGAAAAATCCCAAGATTGTAGAATGGAACCAGAGAGGAAACTTGTACGTTATTAACATGTGAAAAAGCATTTCTTTTAAAAAAGGAAAAAGTGATCCATAGAAGCAGACAGGCAGGGGGATTGGAAGGAGTGGGATGGATCTAGGAAGGGAGGGGAAGGGGGATTGGTAGGAGAGGGGATGGAGGGAATTAGAGATACTCAATATACTTGTAAAACTAGAAAAATAAAATGATAAAAAAGGAATAAGAATGGACAGTCCCTGTGCAGAGAAGCACAGAGACAGGAAAAGAAAACTAAAAAAAAAAAAAAGTGCCCTGAGTTTGTCCACTTAGAACCCAGTGACAACTAAAACTACATTAGAAATAGCAGTAATGTGACACTTCCTGATAAGTTATTGGTCAGAGAGGTCGCAAAGATCTCCAATGTATAGCTTTTGCCATTGCTCTTAATTGCACTCCAAGAAACTGACAGTAAGACCCTATTACTAAACATGCAATACATATGAAAAAAAGCACCAACGGAACTGATTTAGGAGCTTCCTCCTTGGTGGATAGCTTACAGAATACCAAAGAATACTGTAGAAGCTACTAGAGGGGAAAATTATCAAAGGTCTCATTAATCTATGAGATCTGCAAGTTACAATAAAAATTACCATGGCAGTATAATAGTGACGTGAGTATCAAAGAGACAACCAACAGCTTTCTGATTAGATTTAAGGCCTACTTGCCCGAATGTAATATATTCTTGTTTCCATAAATTAGAACAAGAACCTACAAAAGGGATCACAAGGGAAGAACAGACTATGAATCTTTAACTAGGAAAACACTATGACAAACTCCTCGTAATGCCTGTTATTATACCCATAGATTGGAAAAGCACTCAGCCTTCAATCTAGAAGCCTCCTTCTACAAGAGAAGATATTTATCCCATCAAAAAGGAAAGAATTTTCACTTCTAGCTCTAATATAAGTAAATCCTTTTCATCTTCCTATTATTATCAATTGATAGTCACCATACTGTAAGATTTCCATATACCCACCAAAAAATCCATACAACTTCAGAGACTTAACCATTCACCCACACACTTTCAAGGAAGAAAAAGCTAAAATTGCACTACCATATTAATCTTAAGGTCTGTCTACTAAACCCTCCTTAATTGATATACTAACAGTCCAATACCCTCATCTAGTAAACAGTAACACCAGATAGACGGATCCAACTTCAAGGCAAACATTAGCAATAGCTATTCAAATGTGGTAATACTGTCTAATTCAAATCACTCAAAAAACACACCAGGAAAGACATTAGAGGTGAAAAAAATTGCTCAGGTCACAGTGCAAATCCATGAGAAACAAGAAAAACCAAGACAACAAATCTACAAAAAGAATCATCCATAATGACGGAATCCAACCAGAACAAACTCACAGAAAACAGCCAAGAAAACCATACCTGAGATAATGATTTTCAAAGCTTGATCTTTACTATGATCAAAACAATGAAAGAGGAAATCCAGGAAGAGTTAAATAACCACATCAACCAATTTGAACAGTAACACAACAGGCACTTGGAAGAGATGAGAAAAGCAGTTGAATAAACAAAAATAGGCATAGAGCAGTAAAAATAATCACAAGCCAAGATAAAACTCAAACTAAAAACAAGCTATCTTCAACCCAGAACACAACAGGGAAAATTATAAGCAGAATTAACAAAGCAGAAAAGAGAATACGAGACCTAGAAGACAAAATGGAAAAACAAACTAGTTGAAAGAGGTTGTAAAACATAAAAAGATAATTGAAAGGAATATTCAAATGTTATGGTACACCTTAAAGAAGCCTAACATGAGCATTCATGGAATACTGTAACAAGAAACCCAAAATACCATATCTGGAGAAATTTTTCAAATTATCATAAAGGATAACTTTACACATCTAAAGAAAGAGAGGCCCATCCAAATACAAGAGGCATATCACACCCCAAACAGATACGACCAAAATAAAGACTCGCCATGGCAAATAATAGTCAAAACACTATATATACAAGACACAGAGAATGTGCTAAGAGCTTCAAGAGAAAAAACAAGTCACTTTTAAAGTAAACTTACTAAAATAATAAATGATTTTTCAATGGAAACAGTAAAAGACAGAAGAGCATGGAGAGATGTACTTCAAGTCATGAATGAGCACAAATGTTAACCCAGGCTGATATAACCATCAAAACTATCAGTCATCATCGAGGGTGAAAGAAAAATTTTCCACCAAAAAGATAAATTGAAGGCTTACATGACCACCACCAAGGCCTTCAAAAAATGCTAGAAAAGATACTTAAGGTTGAAGAAAAAAATAACCATGTCCAGGAGGACAGAAGGGAAGTATAATAACATGGCAACCTCCAAGCTAAGTACTAACATATGAAAGCCACTAAACACAAAAAAGTCAGGAATCAACAGCAATTTCTCAATTATAACCCTGAACGTCAATGGAATTACTTGACCAATCAAAAGATACAGGTTACAAATGTGGGTTAGAAGTCACAACCCATCCATCTGCTGCCTTCAGGAAACTCATATAACCACAAAAGATATACACATTCTAAAAGTAAAAGGCAGGTCAAAAATATTTCAAGCTAATGGACCAATGAAACAAGGAGAGGTAGCAATTACAGTATCTGAGAAAATGGACTTCAAACTAAAAAAAAATCAAGAGACACAGAAGGATACTACATTTTAGTCAAAAGAACAATTCACCAGCAACACTTCACAATATTGAATATATATGAACATGATATGGACTCATCCATTCATTAAATACTACAACATCTAAAACAACAAATCAACCCCAAAATGATAACAGTTAGGGATTACAATATCACATTCTCAACATGGGACAGACCAACTAGCCAAAAACTCAACAGAGACACACTGGAACTAAATCAAACTCTTAGCAAAATGGACCTAACAGATATCTACCAAACCTTCCATGCAAGCACCAAGAAATACACATTCTCAGAAGCCCACGGAACATTCTACCAATACAGACCAAATATTGGGCCACAAAATGAATCTCCACATATACAGAAAAGTTCAAATTATAGCCTGCACCCTATCAGAACACCATGGACTAAAGCTTGACATCCAAAACAAAGCAAATAGCAGACAATATACTAATTCTTAGAAGTTAAATACCATGACGGTGAATGAGAAATTGGTTCAAAAAGAAATCAAAAAGGAAATTCAAGAACTCCTACAAGTGAAGAATAATGAAAATACAACATATCAGAATCTCTTGGACACAATGAAAGTGGTCCTAAGAGGTAAGTTTATAACTCTCAATACCTATATCAAAAAAACCAGAAATGTCACAAGCAAATAACTTAGCAATGCAACTTAAAGCTTTAGAGACAAAAGTGTGATCCAATCTCAAAGATAGTAGAAGAGAGGAGATTAGCAAAATCAGAGGAGAAATACCTGAAATTGAGATAAGGAAAATGATACAAAAAATCAATAAGAGGAAGAGCTGGTTCTTTGAAAAAATCAATATGATTGACATACCCCTAGCTGAATTAACCAAAATCAAGAGAGAGAAAACCCAAAGTAGCAAAATTAGAGATGAAACTGGAGTTACCACAACTGATACACAAGAAATTTGGAGAATTATAAAGTCATATTTCAAAAACTTATACTCCATGAAATTTGACAACTAGAAAGAAATGGATGAAATTCTGAGTAAGCACAACTTACCTAAATTGAATCAGGAAGTTGTGAATTATTTAAATAGTCCTGTAACATATAAGGAAATAGAGGAAGTAATCTCGAAACTTCCCACCAAAAAAAAAGTCCTGGACCAGATGGATGCAGCACAGAATTTGACCAGACATTTAAAGAACAACTAACACCAGTACTCCTTGAATTATTCCATGAAATAGTGAAGGAAGGAACACTTCCTAATTCTTTCTACAGAGTTAATATACTAATCCCAAAACCTAATAAAGACCAGAATTTAAAAAGAAAACTATCATCTATTTGATGAACACAGACACAAAGATTCTCAAAAACATCTTAGCAAATCAGATTCAAAAACATATGAAAAAGATAATTCACTATAATCAAGTAGGATTTATCCCAGGCACACAAGGTTGGTTCAACATATGCAAATCAATTAATGTAATCCATCATATAAACCAATCCAAAGTCCAAGACCACATGATACTGTCGATAGGTGCAGAAAAAGCTTTTGACAAGATCCAACATTCTTTTATTATCATAACCCTACAGACAGTTGGAATGGAAGAAACATATATCAACATAATGAAAGATGTATACAAGCCAACAGCAAGGATTATACTAAATGGGTAAAAACGTGAAACATTCCCATTTCAATAAGAACTAGACATGGCTGTCCACTCTCACTACTTACATTAAATACTGTCCTTAAAGTCTTAGCTTGAGCCATAAGACAAGAGAAGGAGATAAAAAGGGATTCAAATTGGAAAAGAAGTCAAGATATCTCTATTTGCAGACAACATGATCATATACTTAAGAGATTCTAAACACTCCATCAGGAAACTCCTGGAACTAATACATAAATTCAGCAGAGTGGCAGGTGCAAAAATCAGTGGCCTTCCAACATACCAAGGGTGAAAAAGTCCTAAGATAAACAATCCTGTTTACCCTATGGTACACCTAAAAAATGAAATACCTTGCTATAAATCTTACCAATGAAGTAAGAGACCTTTATAATGAAAACTTTAAAATCCTAAAGAAATAAATTACAGAAGACACTAGAAGGTGGAAAGACCTCCATGCTTCTGGATCAGCAGAATTAATATCATAAAAATAACTATGATACCAAAAGCAATATACAGATTCAATGCTATGCCAATCAAAATTCCAAAGCAATTCTTTAAAGAAATCAACGAAACAATCTCAAAATTCACATAGAAGCACAAAAGGCCAGGCTAGCATAAAACAATCCATGGTAACAAAAACAGTACTGAAGGTATCACCATACCAAATCATAATCTATGCTATAAACTCATAGTAATAAAAACAGCCCGGTACTGGCTCCAAAATAGACATGTAGACCAATGGATAAGGGTTGAAGACCCAGATAAAGGTCCACATGATTACATCCATCTGATTTTTAACAAAGGAGCCCAAAGAATTCAGTGGAAAAAGAATAGCATCTTCAACAAATGGTGCTGGCAAAATTGGATGTCCACGTGCAGAAAATTAAAACTGGACGTGTACTTGTCACCATGCACAAAAATCCACTCCAAATGGAACAAGGACCTTAATATTAAGCCAGAGAATATAAAAACTCTAATTGAAAGAGTAGAGAATTAAATCAAGTGGATTGGGCTAGGCCAAAGTTTCTTAACAGAGAAATTTAATAGCACAGGCACTAGAAACAACACTCAAGAAATGGGATATTACAAAATTAATGAGCTTCTGTTCAGCTAAAGAAATTGTAAACTGAATAAAAAGGCAATCCCACGGAATGGAAGAAAGTCTTTACTAATCACATATCTGACAGAGCTCTATTATCTAAATGCACAAAGAACTTAGAAAATTAAACCCTAAAGAGATAAATAGCCCAATTAGAAAGTGGGCCTCAGAACTCAAAAGAAACTTTTCCAGGGAAGAAATTGAAAGGTCTAACAAATATCTTTAAAAATGTTTGACATCCCTAGACATCAGGGAAATGCAAATCAAAACTACCCTGAGATATCATCTCACCTTGGTCAGGTTGATGAAAATCCACAATACAAATAACACCAAATTCTGGAGAGGATGTTGATAGAGGGGAACTCTTCATAAATTGCTGGTGGGAATGCAAGCTAATATAACCACTCTGGAGATCAGCATGGCAATTTCTAAAAAGACTAAGGATTGAAATGCCATATAACTCTGCTATGCCACTACTGGGAATAATCCCCCAAAAGGCATCAATTTACTATAGTGACACAAGTACAACCATGTTCATTGCAGCACTATTTACAACAACAAAATTATGGAATCAACCCAAATGCCCAACAATTGATGAATGGATAATGAAGATGTGGGACATTTTTACAAACTACTCATCCATCAAAAACGAAATTAATTAAATTTGATTGGGAACTTATGGAATTAGAAAAAATTATGTTGAGTGAAGTATCCCAGACACAGAAAGTTAGACACCATATGTTCTCTCTAATAATAAGTAGATCCTAGCTCCAAACCCACTTAATGACATTCTCAAAGGTAATTTCTGTAATACCTACTATAAATGCAAAGGATTATAAACAGAAGGGAAGGGAAAAGAAGACCTCAAAAGAAAGAAACAAAAGAACACACTTCAATAGAAAAACTAGCCCACAGTCATGTACTGCATGTAAGTAGCGAGACATCTGATGCAGCTCACTCTCCCTTCCTGTTCACTTGGGACTGAACAGGTTTGATCTCCCCAGGAGAGTAAAGGGACTGGCAATTCGATGGTAACTAACTGGCAAATGGGAGACTGGCCCCACTCACTATTGTGTCCTATTCCTATTCTTCCATCTACCTTTGAGCCTCTTCTTATAGTAAGATCTTTATTTAAACAGTCTTTTATCTTTGGTTAGGAGATGATCTCGACAACCAATCAGGATGCAGCCAAGGGCAGGGCAGGAACAGCAAAACTGGAAACAACAAACCATAATTCAGAACACCAAAGATCCTACAATATTCACCAGGAACCAGATCAGGCAAATCTTTCCCCACCCTAAAGCTCAGGGAACCTTGAGGAAGAGGGGGTGGCAAGATTATAAGAGGCTAAAAATGGGGAGGACCGGTGATAGGCAAGATATTCCACTTAAGTCTGGGCTGCCATAGCCAGAGTATTGCTACAATGTGGTTGGACCTTGCCTGACCTGCACAATGTCTGACATGTCAACCCCCCTCCCAAAGTCTAACATGGATCACAAGAGAGAAGGCTTCAGGCAGTAGGATCCTTAAAGACAAGGGGTTAAACAGACACAGTAGAGTTTCCATATTAGCGGGCAGCCCCTTAAGGGGCCACTTAGATATGCTACTGAGTCCTGAACCCTTACTAGTTTAGATAACTCAAAGGGAAATTCAGCAACCACATAAACAGATGTTCTGGAAGATGGGAGGGAGCAGGCAGGAATCATCAAGAGAGGAGGAGGAAAGAAAGAGGGGTCCAGGGGAGAGTAGGAAGGGGAGAATGAAATAAGGGGAAAACAGGGAGAAAGGGAGGGTAATGGGAGGAGAGTAATGGAGAAAGAGTAAGAAGAGGGTGCTTATTGAGCTTATGTAACTAGGCAAAATATAATAAATAAAAAATAAATAAATAAATAAATAAATAAATAATATGAAGCAAAGGAACAAAGTTAATGGCTATAAGGGAAAAGAGCCAACTCACATACAAAAACAGAAACATCAGAGTACATCAGTTATCTCATTAGCAAACTTCAAACAAGGAAAGCTTGGCACAATTCGTTTTGGGACCTGGAAAGTAAATAACTGTCAACCAAGATTGTTATGTCCAAAAACTGGATCTAGATGTATGTTTCAGAATGGCTTTCTGCTAACAAAACCAATCATTTAAAAGACAGAGACATTCAGATTTTTAATTTCTTAATGTGTCATTTCTGAGAATGAATGTTTTTTTAAAAAAAATTTTACTTCATCCAGAAAAAAAGACTGTTTGATATTATCCATCATAATAGGAGGCAATCCAAGACTTCTAAATTCCTTGCACTCTCTGTCAGGTTTATCTTCTCATTTCCAAACAAATACAGGAACCAACCAACTTAGAGGAACAAGGAGTTTATTCCAGCTTATTCCTAGTTACCTTCATTAGCATGACAGGAGAGTTAATGTCATTATGAGGTACAAGGGAACTGTTTACACCATACCCACAAGAATAACTGAGAGGGGGGCACACTTTCTAAGCCAGCTCTCTCCATCTTATCCATCTGTCCAGGAAGTGGTTCTACCAGTTACAGATCTTCCCACATAAACTGATTAAGCTCCCGCAATCTTGCTCAGAGATCACCTTGACTAAACAAATATTCATAGAAGTAGCCAAAGTTTTAGACTTCAATTGTCAAGTTGGCATCTGCAGCTAACTGTCATATATTCTCTTGTCCTGTTTCTTCTCCCTTACCCCCAAGTCGAGGAAGCAAACATGTTAGACTGGTCAATATGTCATGATATGCTTATAGAAGAGGACTAGAGATGAATCTTACATTTTCATCTACTAGGATGCTTGCAGTCTGAGCTAGGAGAACAATTTAAATTATGGAGATTTGATCCTAATAGGATAACATGGAACTGTACAGTGGAGAAAGGCAAGTATAGTTCTGTGGTCTTCAAATCAGACTACATAAATTTTTAATTTTTTAAATTATTTATTGTTTATTCAATTGTGTGTGTATGCGTGTGTGCGCGTTTGTGTATGTGTGTGTGTGTGTGTAGAACCAGGACGAATTCGGGAACCACCATGGACGCTTCCACCTCCTCCTTGTTTACTCTGCCTCGGGTCACAGGCTCCACCCTACCAGAACCAGAAACACAGGCCGCCCCCGCTTCTGCCTGGCATCTATACGTGGGGTTTAGAATTCGAACTCAGGACCTTCTGCCTACAAGGCAGAAGCTTAACCCCTGAGCCACCTCTCCAGCCCCCCATAAATAGATATTAATTTACCTGTTCAGATGGCATTATAATCCAGATT
Organism: Typhlomys cinereus; assembly: GCA_023101885.1. Lineage (NCBI taxonomy): Eukaryota > Metazoa > Chordata > Mammalia > Rodentia > Platacanthomyidae > Typhlomys > Typhlomys cinereus. Next base: position 525,995 of record JALPQD010000396.1, on the reverse strand, counting down.
AGGTTAGACTAGGCACTTTCCTGTGACCTAGAGATGTGCTTATGTGACTCAAACTATACATTATATTTGCATAAATATATCAATATATTTGAGATTTCTTCATGTCTAGTTGCGTTGATACCTATAGCAGGGGGCCTTCACTGTTATTCTTATCCCCATTCATCTCTATTTCTGTATTTGTAAGGAGTAAGTAAGCCAAAAGGCAGTCGCATTCTAAAAGAGAAACCCACAATTACTCCTGATATGATTCATTTTTGTTTCTTCCAACACATTGAAACTTTTCCAGTCATCATTATTTCATTTGAGGCTAACAAAACTCATCTACTGGTAGTCTTAGAGGATTCAACTAGAATAAAGTAATGGATTCTATTTCAAGAACTAAAAACAACTGCAGAAAAACAATGTCAGTCATTGGAGGACTTACTAGTTTTTACTTTTTCAGGTATTTATTATAAATTTATTAAATTTACATTTTATATACATGTTCCTCACCACCCTCATTCCCCCTCCCTTCCTCCCAAACTTCACTTCCATTCCCATTCCACCCTATTTCCCCTGAGATCCATGCCAGTGAATGGGGGCATGCTGACATGTTCACCACTGTGCAGGTCTGATGAGTTCAAGTCCCATTGCCATGAGTTCCTGGCTGTGGCTGCCCTATCTTGAGTGGAGTGACCTGTCCAGCAACAGAACTCTCCATCTTTAGGCTCTTACATTCTTACCACTTCCTTTTCCACAAAGTTCCCTAAGCCTCTGGATAGGGAGAGGTTTGGATGGCCTGGATCCAGGTGAACATTGTTGGGTTACTGGTGTTCTGTATTCATATTGTTTAAGTCCATTTTGCTATTCTTGCACTGTACAAAGCTGAATCCTTTCTGGTTGTTGAGATCCTCTCCTATCCAACAATACAATAACTGTTAAAGATAGGCCTTTATATAGGAAAAGGGTTGAAGAGGAGAAAGGATCAGGAGTAGGGCTTATTCTCTCTAGGTCTTCTTTGCCTTGCCTTCCTATTTAAAATATTTCATGATTATAAAGGGTAACAAAAATTTTCCATGACTATGTCATTGGAATTAGGTTCCACTTATAAAGGAGAACATGTGATGTCTGGTTATCTGTACTTGGAATACTTCACTCAGTATACTTTCTTCCAGTTACATACATTTAGCAGCAAATTTCTTTAATTCATTTTTCATGGCTGTGTAGTATTCCATTGTGTGTATGTGCCACATTTTCATTATCCATTTGTAAACCGTCGGACATCTAGATTGATTCCATGACTTTGCTCCTGTAAGTAGTGCTGCAATGTACATGGATGCATATGTGTCTCTATAGTATGATGGAACATCTCTTGGGAATATTCCCAATGGTGGTATAACAGGGTCATATGGCATTTAAATTTTATTTTTTTAGGAACTGCTGTACTGATCGCCATAGCAGTTGTACAAATCTGCAGTCTCACCAGCAATGAATGAGGGTTCCTTTCTCTCCACATCCTCTCCAGCATATGTTGTTGCATGTCTTTTGGATTTTCACCATTCTGATCGGTGTGAGATGATATCTTAGGGTAGTTTTGATTTGCATTTCCCTGATGGCTAGACAGATGGATCATTTGTTAAGGTATTTGATGAACATTTCAATTTCTTCTAAGGAAAAAAATTTTTAAGTTTCATGGCCAACTTTCTTTCTACTTGGGATATTTATTTTCCTGGTATTTAATTTTTTGACTTCTTTGTATCCTCCAGATATTAGTCGTCTTCATCCCTTTTCTTATACAAAGGCCTATCTTTAACAGTTACTGTGTTATTAGATAGGAGAGGATCTCAACAACCAGAAAGGATTCAGCCTTGTACAGTGGTAGGATGGCCATTTTTATGACGTTAATTCTACCAATCCAGTAGAATGGGAGATCTTTCAAACTTTTGGTGTCTTCTGATATTTCTTTCTTTACGTTTTAAAGTTTTTGTTGTACAAATTCTCACTTCTTTTGTTAGATTTATACCAAGGCATTACATTTTTTTACAGGCTATGGTAAATGGAATTGTTTCTCTTAGGACTTTTCACTTTTTTCATCCTTTGTATATAAGAAAGCCACTGATTTTTGAACATTTGCTTTGTACCCTGCCCCTCTTCTGAACTTGAATATTACTTCAGGAGTTTCCTGGTAGAAATTTTTGGGTCTCTCAGATAAAGGATCATGTCATTTGCAAATAGGGATAACTTGACTTCTTCTTGTCCTATTTACATATCCCCTTTTATCTCTCTCTCTCTTGTCTTATAGCTCTAGCTAAGATTTCAATTATAATATTTAAAAGAAGGGGTGAAAATGGACTGCCTTGCCTACTCCCTGATCAAAGAGGGAATGCTTCAAGATTGTCACCATTTAAAATGATTCTTAATACAGGATTGTAGATTATAGTCTTTATTACATTAATGTACATTTCTTCCACTCCAATTTTATCCAGGACTTTGATCATAAAGAGATGTTGGATCTTGTCAAAAGCTTTTTCTACATCTATTGAAAAAGGTGATGTGATCTTGTTTCTTGGATTTGTTTATATGATTGATAGATTACATTTATTGATTTGTATACACTGCACCAATCTTGCGTGCCTGATTTTCCTCTGGGCCCTCCTCTCCGATGATGTACAAGGACCCAGTGGCCTTTCCCTGAACCCTTTCCCGTGTTCCCCTTAGGTATAGGAACACTGCAGTGGCTGCTAATCCTTTGCCTCCAAGGATCTTGGTGCCTTTAGCAGATGATAGACTTTGTGAGGTCAACAGTGTGTTGGACAATGCGCAGGGCATGCAAAGTCCAATTATGATTCTAGAATCTTTCTTGGTGAGTGTTTATGACTATTGTGAGTCAGACAGAATTGCTGCACTTGGACTGTTATTGCTACTGTTTACCTAATGTTTAAGGTCTCAGTCTAGAGTTCCTCACTATTATTTCATGGGTAAAGTGGTATGTTACCCAAAAAAAGGTGCGAAGGCCTTACTCTGGTTCTGGGAGTGACAGAGTTTAGGTCTAGTGGTTTGCCTGGATGCTCAGAATTGTGTGTCAGGGGTTGTTATGTGCGTTTTGGGTTAAGCATTAGTATTTATATTATGAAATAAGGTGGGTTTAGTTGTCAGGGGGTAGAACTTAGAGTACTATAGCAACTATTAGTTCTTTACAGGTTTATGTTAATAGTTAATGCCCTAAGAGGTGAGTATGTGGACTTTCAGGTGTACTGTGCAGAGGTATGAAACAGAGGAAACTCTCAACTGAGATGAGAAGGAAAGTCCAAAGGGTTACTTACCTTAGGGTTGATGTGAAGATTCCTTTCTATCCACCACAGGAAATTTAGAGTCCTCAGTAGCAAGGTGTTGGTGCTCTAGTTCCAGGTTTGTGGTGCCTGGAGTCTGTTAAAATCTTGGAAGTTCTATTATTGGTTGACTGAGAAAGGATGTTAGTTAGGTCTGCCTTACACTGGTTCCCATGAGAGGGGAAATCTAATCAGTCAAAGTCTGATGGTGTCCCAGAGACTAGGGTAGTAGCCAAGGATAAAACAGGAGCCCTGTACCCCTCCCTATTCCCCCCATGTTGTACCAAATCATAAGGACATCAGTTTGGATACCAGCTCTCAGAGTGACTGCATGCATTCAGGCAGATCCAGAACTGTGTGATGTTGATCCAGAAGGATCACTAGAGCTTCTTGGCCTCAAGACTAGCTCCAGGTTCTGTTAGAGATCCTGTCTAAAGAGAATAAGGCACTTTCTGCTCAGGGCCCAGCCAGACGCCATGCTCCTCAGATAAGGCCACTAGACCATGCCTCAGACCTCAGGTCATCTGTTCACCCCAAAAGCCAGTAGAGCTTTCTCCTCCAGAATCCAGTGGATTCCCTGCTCCTCAGCCAGTGGGCCCTTACTGCTCTAGACCCTGGAGGACTCCCTGCTCCTTAGAATTCAACGAAGTCCAGAGATAACCCAAGCAAAAGGCTAAAGGACCAACAACATTAATCTGAGGACATCTAAAATCATGCCATCAAATGGGAGAGAATCTTTGCATCAAGCTTTAAGATAAATGAGCACATTTTTACCAACCTGTAATTCTCAATTATGAGTAACCATAGTAAAAAATTTCCATATAACCACCCAAAAACCCATAAAACTTCAGGGACAATACCATTTACCCTCACATATACCCAAAGAAGTAAATCTGAAAAGTACACTACCATACTAAGCTTCAATCCCTGTCTACTATACCCACTTTAACTGATGGACTAACAGCCCAGTAGCCTCACTTAGAAAACACACCAACACCAGAGAAGCATATCTAATTCTAAGACAAACACAAGCAATAACTGCTCAAGTGTAGTAATACTGCCTAATTCACTTCAGCCAAAAACACACAAAAACTAAAAGAAGGACATAACAGATTAAATTAAAATGCACAGGTAACAGCACAAATACATGGGAAAAAAAAAACAAGACAACAAATCTCCTACAAAAAGAGTCAATCCCACAATAATGGAATCCAACCAGAACAAACTCACAGAAAACAGCCAAGAAAGCCATAACCAAGATAATGATTTTTAAAGCCTGATCTTTACTAGGATCAAAACAATGAAACAGGAAATCTAGGAGGAGTTAAATAACCATATCAACCAATTTGAATACAAGTACAACAGGCATTTGGAGGAGATGAAAAAAGCAGTTGAAGAAACAAAAATAGGCATAGAGCAGTAAAAACAATCTCAGGCAAAGTTTAAACTAGAACTAAAAGACAAGCTATCTTCAACCCATAATACAATAGGGAGCCTTATCAACAAAACAAGAGAAACAAAAAAAGAATATCAGATCTTGAAAACAAACTGGAAGAACAAACCAGTTCAATCAAACAGGTTGTTAAAGCCAAAAAGATACTTATCAGGAATATTCAGGAGTTATGGGACACTTTGAAGAAGCCTAACAGGTACATTCATGGAATACAAGAACAAGAATATCAAGATACCACACTTGAATAAAATTTTCAAATTATCATAAAGGAAAACTTTCCACATCTAAAGAAAGAGAGGCCCATCCAAATACAAGAGGAATACCACAACCCAAACAGATATGACGAACTACACAAACAATACAAAGAGAATGTGCTGAGAGCTTCAAGAAAAAGGAAAAAAAGTCACTTTTAAAGATAAGTCTATTAAAATAACAAATGATTTTTCAATGGAAGTAGCAAAAGACAGAAAAGCTTGGAGAGATGTATTTCAAATATTGAATGAGAACAAATGTCAAACCAAGCTGATAAACACATCAAAACTATCAGTCATCACCAAGAGTGAAAGAAAAATTTTGCACCATAAAGACAACTTGAAGGCTTACATGACCACCAAACTAGGCCTTCAAAAAATGTAAGGAAACATATTCAAGCTCAAAGAAAAGAACAACCATATCCAGGAGGACAAAATGGAAGTAAAATACCACCATGACTATAAGCTAAACAATACACTTGTGAAAGGCACCAAACACAAAAAATGTCAGGAATCAAAAGTAATTTCTTTATTATAACCCTCAAGGTCAATAGAATTCACTCATGAATCAAAAGAAACAGGCTGCAAACTTAGATTAGAAATCAAAACTCATCCACTTGCTGACTTCAGGAAATATATGTCACCAAAAAAAGATAGGCACAGCACAAAAGTAAAAGACTGGTCAAAAATTCTTCAAGCTAATGGAACCAGGAAACAGGCAGGGACAGCAATTATGCTATCTGACAAAGTGGACTTCAAACAAAAGAAAATCATAAGAGATACAAACAGATACTATATTTAAATCACAGGAAAAATTCAACAAGAAGAATTCACAATACCGAAGATATATACACCTAATATGGGCTCCTCCACATTTATAAAACAAATACTACGATGCCTAAAACAAGAATTCAATTGCAAAATTATAATACTTGGGGATTTCAATACCCCACTCTCAACATGGGATGGATCGACAGCCCAAAAACTCAACAGAGACACATTGGAACTGAACCAAACACTTACTGAAATGGACCTAACAGATCTCTATCGAACCATCCATCCAAGCACCAAGGAACACACATTCTTCTCAATAGCCCATGGAACTTTCTCCAAAACAGACCACATATTCAGCCACAAAACAAATCTCAACATATACCAGAAAATGAAAATTATAGCCTGTACCCTATCAGATCACCATGGTCTAAAGCTTGACATACACAAAACAACAAACAGTAGAAAATACACTAATTCTTATAAATTAAATACCATGATGCTGAATAAGAAATTGGTTCAGAAAGAAATCAAAAAGGAAATCCAAGATTTTCTAGAAGGGAATTATAATGAAAATACAACATATCAAAATCTCTGGGACACAATGAAAGCCATCCTAAAAGGTAAATTTATAGCTCTCAATGCCTATATCAAAAAATGGAATCATCACAAGTAAATAACTTAGCAGTTCAGGTTAGAACTTCAGAGACAGAAGACCAATCCAATCCCAAAAGCAGTAGAAGACTGGAGATTTGCAAAATGAGGCCAGAAATATCCAAAATTGAGATAAGAAAAATGATGCAAAGAATCAACCAGAAGAGAAGCTGGCTCTTTGAAAAAATCGTTAAGATTGATACACCCCTAGCTAAATTAACCAAAATCAAGAGAGAAAATCCAAATTAACAAAATGAGAGATAAAAATGGAGTGATCAAAACTGAGACCCAAGAAATTCAGAGAATTATAAGGTCATATTTCAGAAACTTATAATCCATAAAATTTGATAATAGAAAAGAAAAGGATTGATTTCTGAGCAAGCAAAACTTATCTAAATTGAATGAAGAAGTTTTGAATTATTTAAATAGTCTTATGAAAAATGATAAAATTGATGAGGAAATCTTGAATCTTCCCAACAAAAAATGTCCTGGACCAGATGGATTCAACACAGAATTCTACCAGACATTTAAAGAGCAACTAACACCAATACTCCATAAAATATTCCATAAAATAGCTAAGGAAGGAACACTTCCAATACTTTCTATGAAGCTAATATCATACTAATACCAAAACCTAATAAAGATACACTTAAAAAAGAAGTCCGTAGGTCAATCTTTGTCATGAATGCACATATAAATGTTCTCAACAAAATCATAGCAAATCGGATTTTAAAAATATATCAAAAACATCAACCATTGTTGTCAAGTAAGTTTTTTTTTCCCCAAGCACACAAGTTTGGTTAAACATACACAAATCAGTAAGTGTAATCCATCATATAAACCAATCCAAAGTCCAAGACCACATGATACTCTTAATAGATGCAGCAAAAGCTTTTAACAGCATCCAACATAATTTCATGATCAAAACCCTAGAGACAGGTGGAATGAAAGGAACTTATATCAACATAAATAAAGCTGTATGTAACAAGCAAACAGCAAGGATTATATTCAATGGGCAAAAACTTGAAGCATTCCCACTTCGATCAGGAAGTAGACAAGGCTGTCCACTCTCACCACTTCTATTCAATATTGTACTTGAAGTCATAGCTACAGCTATAAGACAAGAAAGGGACATAAGAGGGATTCAAATCAGAAAGGAAGAAGTCAAGATATCTCTATTTGCAAATGACATGATAATATACCTGAGTGATGCTAAAAGTTTCACCAGGAAACTTCTGTAGTTACTACTACATGAGTTCCGCAGTGGGGCAGGTTACAAAATAAATGTGCAATTATCAGTGGCCTTCCTATACACCAAGGCTGAAAAAAGTGAAAAAGTCCTAAGAGAAACAATCCCATTTACTAACCCCTAAAAAATGAAATACCTTGGTATAAATCTACCAAAGAAGTGTGAGATCTTTTACGATGAAAACTTTAAAACCCTAAAGAAAGAAAATACAGAAGACATCAGAAGGTGCAAAGGCTTCCCATGCTCATGGATCGATAGAATCAACATCATAAAAATGACCATCCTACCAAAAGCAATGTACAGATTCAGTGCTATACCAATCAAAATCCCAAAGCAATTCTTTAAAGAAATTGACCAAACAATCTCAAAATTCATATGGAAGCACAAAAGGCTCAGGATATCAAAAACAATCCTGAGTAACAAAAAAGCTGCTATAGGTATCACCATACCAAACCTTCATCTATACTACAAATCCATAATAATAAAAATAGCATGGTACTGGCTCCAAAATAGACATGTAGATGAATAGATAAGGGTGGAAGACCCAGATATAAGGCTACATAATTATAGCGATTTGATCTTTCTCAAAAAGAGCCCAAAAATTTCAATGGAAAAAGAACATCATCATCAACAAATGGTGCTAGCAAAATTGGAGATCTGCATGCAGAAGATTAAAAGTGGACCCGTACTTGTCACCATGTACAAAAATTAATTCCAAATAAATAAAAAAAATTTCAAATATTAGGCCAGAGACTATAAAAACTCTACTTTTTTTTTTCCGAATGTATCCTGAACCCGTTTATTGAAACTTTCATGACAACTTTTATACAGAAAATTTTGGGGTAAAGAATGTTGCATACACAATAGATAATCAGCAAAATCACCTTCAGGGTGGACCCTTTTTACAAGAATCTAACCCATTGCTTCAGGGCAAAGACACTGAACAGAAACATTCTCTCAGTATTTCCAAACTTATCTAATCTATAATGCTTCACCGGATAGCAGATAGCTATGGGGCTGAGCCCACATTTTAACTGCTTTTTTAAAATACACAGAGGCAGAATGATCTCCTTTTGATTTTAGCAAGGAACATATTTTCCAATTAACTATAGAAGTCCCCAACACCCCATAAGTCCCAGCATGAGCTTTTGCTGTTGTCCTCTCCAGGTTGATACTCTCAGTCAGGCAGGTCGACATAGGCACCAGGCATGGCAGCAGGTTCTAACTTGGGAAGATGTATGCGGCTCATGTAGTCTCTACTATCCAAGCTTAAACTACATCTCTAAGGGGGCCTTGACTTGGATACTCAAGGCCCATAAGCTATAGCTGGTTCTGTCAATGGAGCACTGAGGTATGCACTGAAGAAAACACTTAAGCGATATAATTATTAAAAGGATAACTTCTATAATAGCATCCTTCTATTCCTTTAATAGTAAGGTTGCTTATGTCTTCCTTTGAGGAATTCCAGAAGTGTATTGCCATCAGTTAGATGACCCACCTGTGAACCATGCATACTCCAAACCTGGGGTCCGGTCAGGCCCCATATGCCGAGGGTGTCTCTTTTGGGGCAGAGTTGATCATTGGTGGGAGTGCACTCAGATGATCCATCTCTGTGATTTCTCATAAGAGTGCTGTTTGGGGAAGGAAAGACACGGCCCCCTTTGCTTCTGACATGGATTCTCCCAGTTTGGATTGCAAATACCATCTCCAGGGGAAGTCTTGGCATCTAGACTTTCTGGCATGATGGTCTCTTCCTTGGCCTTCAGCCAGGGTAAGAGGGTATCACAGTTTCTTTTAAGGTTCTAGTGGACTGATAGCATAGTCTTATACTTCTGGAATTTCTGAGTTAGTACATAGGTGGGAATCTTACCCAACCTATGTTTTAAAACTCTAGAAGTTATTCTCTAATTTCCTTAAAATCAGTGCACACATTCTGGCTAACAAGTCTACTTATTGTAAGTGACTAGACATGAAATTTCTATTTAGTATTTGACTGAAACTTAAAAAGCAGGCTTCTTCTCTAGAACAGAGAGCAGGAAGCTAGTTCCAAAAAAACTCTAAGAGCAGGTAAAGGGCACTCCTAATTCCCAGAAGAATTCGTCCTGCCAGAGGCAAAACTTGAATTATCCCAAAAAAACAAAACCTAGGTAAGGGGCACTCCTAATTCCCAGAATTCTTCCTGCCTGAGGCAAAACCCGAATTATCTAGGAGAGAGTGTCCAGCCCCTGTTCATGGGCGTTACTGTGACCTTCCTCAGGGGACAGGCTTTAGGCCTGAACTGGGAAGAAACACCAAGGCCTGACAATTCCCATATTTTTCCTTATTTCTCTTAAATAAAGCCATGTCCTTATCCCAAAACATGTTACTTTGAATCCACCTTTTCCAAACTGAGACATATTCTACCAGATTAGTTGGATAGGGATGCGGCATTTCCCTCCTTTTTATTTTTTAATTTGAGCTTCTCGAATTCTATGTTGAGCTGTCTGAAAGATGAGGAGATCAACCTGAAGATGACTGGAAAGAGGACTATAACAATGATTATGATATGAATCAACATAGTAAACCAAGTTGTAGGATTAATATATGTTGATATATTATTCCAGAGAGATTCTGCCATCTGTCCTACGTCAGTTACCTGTAAGTGAGCTTTACTAATGTCTGATATCTTAGTTTGTAAAGCTCCAATATCTGGTCCTAAATCTGTATTATGCCAAATTCCTAATAGGTGAGATCATATTTTCTCCTATGGTTTATCTGTCTGATTATGACTATATGGAGTAACACAAATAAATTCATAGTTAGTATGGCAACACATCAGAAACAAGGGCAGCAGTTGACAAGAAAAGGGCAATAATAATACTAATTAATACTGATTTTCCTAAAATAAGCACAGTTACAAATCTTTTAGGCCTAATCAATACATTTCACCTCTTAAGCACCTCCAATCCTGAATTACCATACCAATCTTAATACTAGTAGGTGAGTCTGAATTTTTTTTTTGAGTCTGAATTTTGTCCCAAATATAAATTCTATCTCAGTACCCATATCAGGATAAACACAATTAGCCAATAAACAATAGATACAATTGGTGGGATAAATGTCAGCAAAAGTTAACAGAAAATTGTATATGTTTTTAGAAACCAAAAGCAAAACAATAATGCATTTTAAATAGAAAATAAAATCCTTTTAGCATATGAAGAGCAACAGCTAACTTTTAAAGTCCAGTTTGTAAGAGACTCTCAGAGTCAGTCCAACAGAGATCAGGAATCCATCCTAGAAGGAAATATTTTGTGTGCAGACACTGACCATCCAGGAAATTCTGATACTTAAGTCTAGAATGTTGAAGAATAGGGCAGCACAGTAATAGTCAAGAAGAGATATCTGCAGGTCGTTAGTTGTGGCTGTTGGACTAGCCTGGCTCTTTCAGGTCAGGATCTGGCTCTTCGAGTTGTTCTGCATTGATATGGGTAGGGAACTCCCTCAAGCTGGTTGGGCTAGGCCAACAGTTCCTAAAGAGAAATTCAATAGCACAGGTACTAGAACCAAAACTCAACAAATGGGATCTTATGAAATTAAAGAGCTTCTGTTCAGATAAAGAGATTGTAACCTGTCATAGTTAAGCACAGGTGTCAACTTGACTCTTGAGGGTTTGAGCTCTGGGCACAGTTGTAGAGAGTTGATGGTTGAGTTAAGCCCAGAGCAAACTGAAGAAGATTGTCTAGCTGCTGGGGAAGACCCAGCCCATGGTGGGTGGGATTAGGCCCTGCATAAATCACAGAGAGCTGGTTGAGAGAGTGGGCATCCTTCTGTATACTTGGCCAGACATGCTGGACTGGCAAGTAAGGATTGTCCATCTCTCAGCCATTATGGTGACCAGTTCCCTCGGCCCTGGTGTTGGCATGTGCTCTCCCATCAAGCTGGACTATGAACTGTAACGGGACTATCCTAAGAAAGTAAACTCCTTGTTCCCTTAAGCTGTGTTCTGGTCATTTATCAGCAACTATGCAGACGGACTGCAACATAACCCAAACAAAAAGGCAACCCATAGAATGGGAAAAAATTTTCACTAACCACACATCTGATAGAGCTCTATTATCCAGAGTGCACAAGGAACTTAAAAAACTAAACATCAAGGAGATAAATGGCCCTAGGAGTAATGATATGCAAGATACTCCACACAAGTTAGGGCTGAAGCAATCATAATAGAACTTTGCATGACCTGTGCTATGTCCAACACATTATTGACCCCACAAAGTCTAGCATGGACTAAAGGCACTAGGATCCTTGGAGGCTAGGGACTGACAGTCACAGTAGTGTTCCTAAGCTTAAGGGGAACGCAGGAAAGGGTTCAGGGATATGCCCCTGGGTCCTTGCACCTCATCAGAGAGGAGGACCCAGAGAAGAGTTTGGCATGCACATTAAAGGATGTTCCGGAGATTGTGGGAGGAGCCACTGGGGGGGAGACACTGGGGAATGGGGAGGGAGGGGGGAAGGGGGAGAGGGGTTGGGGGCACAGAGGTGGAGGGAGGGAGGGGACCCATGTACATGTTAAGTTTGTATGAGCGGAAATAATAATAAAAAAAATGTGCCTTGGAACTCAAACGAAAATTTTCAAAGTACAAAATTGAAATGTCTAACAAATATTTTAAATAATGTATCACATCTTTAGCCATCAGGAAAATGCAAATCAGAAGTACCCTGAGATATCATCTCACCCTGGTCAGGATGGCAAAAATCCATGATACAAACAGCACCAAATGCTGGAGAGGATGGGGAGAAAAGAGAACTCTCATACATTGCTGGTGGGAATACAGGTTTATACAATCATTCTGAAGATCAGTATGGTGTGGAAATAATCCCCCATAATGCAGAAATTCAGTACAGTGTCATGAGTTCAATCATGTTCATTACAGAAGTATTTACAATAGCAAAGTCATGGAATCAATCAAAGTGCCCAACAGTTGATGAATGGATAACAAAAATGTGGTACATTTATACAATGGAATACTACTCAATCAAAAAAAAGATGAATTAATGAAATTTGCTGGGAAATGGATGGAATTAGGCAAAATTATATTCAGTGAAGTATCCTAGGCACAGAAAATTAGACGCTGTATGTACTCCCTAATAAGTAGATCCTACTTCAAAACCCACTGAATGACATATTCAAAGGTAAATCTCTGTAATAGTATTGTAATAGCAAAGGCATCTAAACAGGAATGAAAGGGAATGAGGACCTTAAAAGAAAGGAGATAGGGGAACATGCTTCAGTAGCAAAAATAGGTCACAGTCATGTATTGCATGTAAGTAGGGAGACATCTGGTGCAGCTATCTCTCACTTCCCTTCCTGGTCACTTGAGACTTAACAGATTTGATGTCATCAATCAGGAAGGATATAGGGACTGGCAGATAGACAGTACTATCTGGAAAATGGGACACTGACCCCCTACACACACACACTCTCACACACATACACACACACACACAGGCACACACACACCCCACACACTGTTGTGTCTTAGTAGTATTTATCCTCCTACCTTTGAGTCTCCTCTTACAGTAAGATCTTCATTTAAACAGTCTTTTATCTTTGGTTAAGAGATAACCTCGACAACCAATCAGGATGCAGCCAAGGGCAGTGCAAGAATAGCAAAACTGAAAACAGCAAACCATAATTCAGAACATCCAAGACCCTACATAATCCACATGGAATCAGACCAGCCAAATTCCTCCCCATCCTAAAGCTCAGGGAACATTGTGGAAGAGGGGGCAGCAAGATTGTAGGAGCCTAAAGATGGGGAGGGCCAACAAAATACAAGATACTCCAAACAAGTTAGGGCTGCAGCAGTCAGGATTGGACTTTGCCTGACCTGCACAATGGCTGACATGTCAATGACGCCCCCCCCCACGTCTATCATGGATCACATGGGAGAAGTTTTCAGAAAGTAGGATCCTTAGAGGCAAGGGATTGAAAAGTCATAATAGAGTTCCCAAGGTAATTGGGAGCCCAAGCAGGGGCCCTAGGCTATGCCATCGAGTCCTGACCCCTCACTAGGGTGAAGAACAGAGAGGGAAGTTTGATCCCCACATAAAGGGATGGTCCAGAGGATAGGAAGGAGGAAGTGGGAGGCACAGGGTGAGGAAGAGGAGGGAGGGAGAGGAATGAAGGAAAGGCAGAAGGGGGGACAGTGTAATGGGAGACAACAGGGGATGGGAGAGGGGAGGGAGAGGATGTGGGTACCTATTGAGCTTGTATGATTAGGAAAAAAACTAAACTGTGGGAGAAAAAAGAGAGTAAGGCAGAGATTTATAAAGCAAGTCATTTGATGTGCTCTTCTGGCCTCCAGTGCAAACACATGAGCCTATATCCCACATATCATCATCACTGCCATCACACACCACACAATATCATTTACCTCACAAGAAAGGGAATTGAGGGCTTGAGAGATAGCTGAGGGGGGGTGATAACCCTCTATGCCATAAACAGAAGTTTGGATACCAGGTACCACTTAAAAATGACAGGTGGAAATAGTGGTGTTTGCTTGTACTTTTGGTCCTAGAAGGCAGAGTCTGGGAAATTCCAAAAAAAAAAATCAAGAAGGAAATAGAGCAATTCAGGATGATTCCCAAACTCACTTTGGGTTTCCTCAGGCACACACAGTGCTCCCACACACACACGCATGCATGCACACCCACATGGCAAAAAAGGAGAATCTAGACATAAAGTGAAGTTAACTATTATGGTGGAATTTCAGCCAAACAGAATAATGCCTGTGCTTTCAAGCCATTGAACACTGACTCATTTTACTTTTGAAGTTGTACCTAATGAGCTAGGTATGGGAATAAAAGATGAAATACAAACACCTCTAAAGTCATTAGGGGAAGGAATCAGCTCCATAAGTTATTAGAGTTTGCAACTCAATCATACATGTTATACCTTGCAATGTAAGGGTCATTATTGAGTAGAGACAATTTTACCAATGTATTTTATGGACACACTCCCTTACTCACTGGTCTTCCAAAAATATGTTTGTCTATACAATCTCAGGAAGTGTATGATTCCTTCTGCAAATAAATAAACTAATTAATAGAAACCATTTAAGTCCTATTGAGGATGATGGGGATAATTATCACTATTCGAACTGAATGTAATAACAGAAGTTTACTTTCTTCTAAGGGGACTCTATAAATCAAACTGTCTTTCATCTTTCCAAGGCACAAACATACATATTTCTGTAGAGACTGAACTTATTGATTACACAGGGGGAAAAGTAATGGGGAAGGTGGGGGGGTGGGGCATGATAAAGTGTTAAGGTTAATAGGTGAAGGTGTAGAATGAACCTCATCATGACAAAATGCTTTTGTTTTTGCTTTTTTCTCTTTACTTGCAAGGCCTCTGAGGCTCTAGTCAGAAAAGAAGGCTTTATTTTCTCTCTGCCTTTTTAAATTTGCAGTGCTAGGGATAGACTCCAGAGTCTGGCATATGCTAGGCATGAGTCCACCCCTAAGCTACATCACAGACCTTTTTTATTGTTAGTTCTTTCACATTCAGAGGCACCAGGAGACAGAATCTCCATTATTGTTTCCATGAATCACATATTACGAAGTTATTTATTTCCCAAAGTATGCAACAGAGTGATTCACATGTCAAAAATTGTTTGCGCTTTATGCCTCAGACCCAGGACACAGACAGGCAGACATCCTACTCCTTAGGTAAGGCCCCTAGACTACGTTCCAGACCTCAGGTCACCTGCCCATCCCACTAGCCAGCCTGCCTTTCTGCTCCTGGAGAAGGTTCCTAGGCCATACCCCAAGCTCCAGATCGTCTGTGCACACCACAAGATATTCTGCCCTTCTTATCTGGAACCCCAAACCCAGACAGACTCCCTGTTCCTCAGGTAAGGCCCCTAGACTATGCCCCAGGCCCTAGATCATCTGCACACCCCACTAGCCACTCTGCCCTTCTGCCTTGACCCTAGACCCTGCAAACTACCTACTCCTCAAGATTTGACAGAGTCCAAAGAAAATTCAAACAACGAGCTAGGGGACTAACACCATTCATGTGAAGTCTTCTAAAATCATCCCATCATATGAAAGAGAATGTTCACTTCCAGCTCCAAGATAAATAAACACTTTTTACCATCCTGTTCCTCTCAATTATTAGTCACTGTAGTTTAACATTCTATATAGCCACCCAAAAACCCATACAACGTCAGGGACTATACCATTCACCTTCACATATCATGTAGGAAGTAACCCTAAAAAGTGTAGTAGTATACTAATTTTCAATCCCTGTCTACTAAACCCACCTTAATTGATGGACTAACAGGCCAATAGCCTCATCCAGGAAATAACACCAACACCAGACAGGCATATCCAACTCCAAGACAAACACTAGCAATAACTTCTCAAGTGTAGTAATACTGTCTAATTCAGTTCAGTCAAAAACACACAAAAAAATTAAAGAAGGATATAAGAGATAAAACAAAACTGCCCAGGTCACAGCACAAATCCATGAGAAAAAAAAAAAAAAGACAACAAATTTCCTACAAAACCCCATAATGATGGAATCCAACCAGAACAAACTCACATAAAATAACAAAGAAAGACCTACCCAAGATAATGATTTTCAAAGCCTGATCTTTACTAGGATCAAAACAATGAAAGAGTCAGTCTGGGAGGAGTTGAATAACTGCATCAACCAATGTGAACAGGAACACAACAGGAATTTGAAGGAGATGAGAAAAGCAGTTGAAGAAACAAAAATAGGTATAGAGCAGTTAAGACAATCTCAAACTCGAACTAAAGGACAAACTATCTTCAACCTAGAACTTAACAGTCTTATCAGCAGAACTAAGGAAGCAGAATATAGAATATCAGATCTTGAAGACAAAGTGAAAGAAGTAACCAGTTCAATTGGAGAGATTGTTAAAGCCAAAAAATTATTTGAGAGGAATATGGATACCCTGAAGAAGCCTAAAATAAGCATTCACAGAATGCCAGAACAAAAAACACAAAATACCACACCTGAAGAAAATTTTCAAATTATCATAATGGAAAACTTTCCACATCTAAAGAATGAGAAGCCCATCCAAATACGAGAGGTACATCACAACCCAAACAGATATGACCAAAATAGAAACTCACCACGGCAAATAATAGTCAAAACATTACACATACAGGAAAAAGAGAATATTCTGAGAGCTTCAAAAGAAAGAAAAACTAATCATTTTTAAAGATAAACTTATTAAAATAACAAATGATTTTTCAATGGAAACAGTAAAAGACAGAAGAGCTTTGAAAAGATATACTTCAAGTATTGAAGGAGCACAACTATCAACCCAGGCTGATATGTACATTAAAAATATCAGTCATGATCAAAGATGTAAGAAAAATTTCACACCATAAATACAACTTGAAGGCTTATGTGACCACCAAACCAGGCCTTTAAAAATTGCTAGAAAAGATACTCAAGCATGAAGAAAAGAACAAGCATATCCAGGAAGACAGAAGGGAAGAATAATACCACACAACTTACAAGCTCAATAATACACTTAATAAAGCCCCTAAACACAAAAAATGACAGAAATCAAAAGTAATTTATCCATTATAACTGTAAATGTCAATGGAAATAAACAAAAAATTGAAAGAAACAAATTACAAACATGGATTAGAAATCAAAACCCATCCACCTGCTGCCTTCAGGAAACACATCTCACCACAAAAGACAGCACATTCAAAAAGTAAAAGGCTGGTCAAAAATTCTTCAAGTTAATAGAAGGAAACAAGCAGGGGTAGCAAAGTGGACTTCAAACCAAAGAAAATCATAGGAGATACAGAAGGATATTACATTTTAATCACAGGAACAATTCATCCAGAAGAAGTCACAATACTGAACATATAAGCACCTGATATGGGCTCCTACACCTTTATTAAAAAAAAAACACTACAATGTCTAAAACAAGAAATCAATCCCAAAGTGATAATACTTGGAAATTTCAATACCCCACTTTCAACATGGGATAGATCAACAGGCCAAAAACACAACAGAGACACATGGGAACTAAATCAAACCCTTACTGAAATGGACCTAACAGATCTCTATTGAACATTCCATCCAGGTACCAAGGAATACGCATTCTTCCCAGGAGCCCATCAAACTTTCTCCAAAATAGACCACTTATTGGGCCACAAAACGAATCTTCACCTATACAGGAAAAGTTTAAATTATACCCTCCACCCCGTGAGACCACCATGGTCTAGAGCTTGACATCCACAACACAACGAATAGTACAAAATACACTAATTATTGGAAACACTATGATGCTGAATAAGAAATTGGTTTAGAAAGAAATCAAAAGAAAATTCAAGCTTTCCTAGAAGTGAACAATAATGAAAATACAACTTACCAAAATCTCTGGGACACAATGAAAGCTGTCCTAAGAGATAAGTTCATAGCTCTTAATGCCTATATACCCTTAGCTAAAGTAACCAAAATCAAGAGAGAGAAAATACAAATTAATGAAATCAGAAATGAAAATAGAGTTATCACAACTGATACCCAAAAAATTCAGAGAATTATAAGGTCATATTTCAAATATTTATACTCCATGAAATTTGAAACCCCCAAAATAAGTGTTAATTCCTGAGTAAGCACAGCTTACCTAATGTAATCAGGAAGTTTTGAATTATTTAAATAGTCCCATAACAAATGAGGAAATTGATGAAGTAATCTCGAATATTCCCAGCAAAAAAATGTCTTAGACGAGATGGAGTCAGCACAGGATTCTACCAATCATTTAACAAACAACTAATATCACTACTCCTTAAAATATTCCACAAAATAGTGAAGGAAGAAACACTTCCAAATACTTTCTATGAAATGAATATCACATTAATCCCAAAACTTAATTAACATACACTTAAAAAGAAAATTATAGGCCAATTTCTTTCATGAACACAGATGCAAAGATTCTCAACAAAATCTAAGGAAATCGGATTCAAAAAACATATCAAAAAGATCATTCACTGTGATCAAGTAGGCTTTATACCAGGCACTCAAGTTTGGTTCAACATATGCAAAACCATCATATAAATCAATCCAAAGTCCAAGACCACATGAAACTTTCCATAGATGTAGAAATAGCTATTGACAAGATATAAAAGCCTTTTTGATATCCTAGAGACAGTTGGATCAGAAGGAACTTATATGAACATAATAAAAGCTGTATACAACAAGCCAACAACAAGGATTATACTAAATTGGGGAAAACGTGAAGCATTCCCCCTGCAATCAAGAACAACATAAGGCTATCCATTCTCACCACTTCTATTTAATATTGTACTTGAAGTTGTAGCTACAGCCATAAGACAAGAGAGGGAGATAAAAGGGATTCAAATCAGAAAGGAAGAAGTCAAGATATTTGCAGATGACATGATCATATACCTGAGTGATCCTAAAAACTCCACCAACAAACTCCTGGAACTAAAACATAAGTTTAGCAGAGTGGCAGGTTACAAAATAAACATGCAATAATCAGTGGCCTTCCTATACACCAAGAATGAAAAAAGTGAAAAAGCCTTGAGAGAAACAATTTCATTTACTATACTCCTTTAAAAAAATACCTTGATATAAATCTAGTCAAAGAAGTACAAGATCTTTATGATGAAAGCTTTAAAACCCTAAGGTGGAAAGACCTCCCATGCTCCTGGATAAGCAAAATCAACATCATAAAAATGACCATCTTACCAAAAGTAATGTACAGTTTCAACACTATACCAATTAAAATACCAAAGCACTTTTTTGAAGAAATTGACCAAACAATCTCAAATCATATGGAAGCACAAAAGGTCCAGGATAGCAAAAAGAATCCTGAATTATAAAAACATTGTTGGAGGTATCATCATACCAAACCTTAATCTACACTACAAATCCATAGTTATAAAAACAGCCTGGTACTGGCTCCAAAATAGAGACATAGATCAATGGATAAGTGTTGGAGACCCAGATATAAACCCACACAATTACAGCCATTTGATCTTTGACAAAGTGGCCCAAAAAATTCAATGGAAAAAGAACAGCATCTTCAACAAATGGTGCTGGCAAAACTGGATGTCCACATGCAGAGGATTAAATCTGGACCCGTACTTGTCATCATGCACAAAAATTAATTCCAAATGGATCAAGGACCTCGATATAAGGCCAGAGACTATAAAAACCTTAGTTGAAAGGGCACAGAACTCCCTTGAACTGATTGGGTTAGGTCAACATTTTGTAAACAGAAATCCAACAGCAATCGAGGGAGAAAGAAAAATTTTCCAACACAAAGACAACTTGAAGAGATATATGTCCACCAAACCAGGCCTTCAAAAAATCTAGAAATGATACTCAAGCTTGAAGAAAAAACAAGCATATCCAAGAGTACAGAAGGGAAGTATAATACCACCAAAACCTAAAAGCAAAACAATGCACTTACAAAAGCCACTAAACATAATAAATGTCCGGAATTAAAAAAAATTTCTCCATTATAACATTAAATGTAAATGGAATTAACTCACCGATCAAGAGACACAGATTACAAACTTGGATTAAAAATCACAATCCATCAATCTGCTGCCTGCAGGAAATCCATCTCACCACAAAAGAAAATAAAAGGCTGGTCCAAAATTCTGCAAGCTAATGGAACCAGGAAACAGGCAAGGGTAGCCATTATGCTATTGGACAAAGTGGACTTCAAACCAAAAAAAATGATAAGAGACACAGATGGATACTACATTTTAGTCACAAGTACAATTCACCAGGAAGACTTCAAAATACTGAACATATATGCACCCCACATACGGGCCCCCCCACACACATTCATTAAGCAAACCCTACAATGTCTAAAGCGAGAAATCAACATCAAAATGATAATTCTGGGGATTTCAACACTGACCTCTCAACATGGGATAGATCAACAGGTAAAAAACTTAACAGAGACACTTTGGAGCTTAATCAAACCCTTACTGAAATGGACCTTACAGACCTCTATCAAAATTTCATCCACACACCAAAGAATACACATTTTTCTCAGCAGCACACAGAACTTTCTCCAAAATAGATCACATATTGGGTCACAAAACAAATCTCCACATATACAGGAAAGTTGAAATTCTGGCCTGTACCCTGTCAGAACACCACGGCCTAAAGCTTGACATCCACAACACAACAAACAACAGAAAATACACTAACTCCTGGAAACTTAACACTATGATCCTGAAGGAGAAATGGATTCAGGAAGAAATTTAAAAAGAAATTCGAGATTTCCTGAAAGTAAACGATAATGAAAATACAACTTACCAAAATCTTTGGGACACAATGAAAGCTGTCCTAAGAGATAAGTAGATAGCTCTTAATGCTTACAACAAAAAAATGGAAACATCAGAAATAAATAACTTAACAATGCAGCTTAAAGTTTTAGAAACACTAGAGCAATCCAATCTAAAAAACCGTGGAAGGGAGGAGATTATCAAATAAGGGGAGAAATATCAGAAATCGAGATTAGGAAAACGATACAGAAAATCAACCAGTCAAAAGGCTGGTTTTTTGAAAAAATCAATAAGATTGATACACCCCTAGCTAATTTAACCAAAAGCAAGAGAGAGAAACCCAAATTAACAAAATTAGAAATGAAAATGGACTTATCACTACTGAAACCCAAGAAATCCAGAGAATTATAACGTCATATTTCAAAAACTTATACTCTGTGAAATTTGACAACACAAAAGAGATGAATGAATTCCTAAGTAAACACAACTTACCTAAATTGAATCAGGAAGTTG
The DNA here is from genome assembly GCA_023101885.1 of Typhlomys cinereus. NCBI lineage: Eukaryota > Metazoa > Chordata > Mammalia > Rodentia > Platacanthomyidae > Typhlomys > Typhlomys cinereus. The sequence goes on along the minus strand of JALPQD010000396.1, from coordinate 504,488 downwards.
TGAATTATTTAAATAGTCCTAAAACATATGAGGAAATCGAGGAAGTAATCTCGAATATTTCCACCAAAAAAATGTCCTGGACCAGATGGATTCAGAACAGAGTTCTACCAGACTTTTAAGGAGCTAATAACACCAATACTTTTTAAACTGTTCCATCAAATAGCAAAGGAAGGAACACTACCAAATTCCTTCTATGAAGCTAATATTGTCTTAATCCCAAAACCTAATAAAGATACACTTAAAAAAGAAAACTATAGGCCAATCTCTCTGATGAACACAGATGCAAAGATTCTCAACCAAGTCTTAGCAAATTGCATTAAAAAACACATCAAAAAGATAATTCATGGGGATCAAGTAGGCTTTATCCCAGGCACACAAGGTTGGTTCAACATACGAAATCAAGAAATTCAATACACCATATAAAGCAGTCCAAAGTCCAAGACCACATGATACTCTCAATAGATGCAGAAAAAGCTTTTGACAAGATCCAACAGCCTTTTATGATTAAAACCCTAGAGAAGGTTGGAATGGAAAGAACCTTTATCAATATAATAAAAACTGTATACAACAAGCCCACAGCAAGGATTATACTCAATGGGGAAAAACATGAAGCATTCCCGCTTCGATCAGGAACTAGACAAGGCTGTCCACTCTCACCACTTCTATTCAATATTGTACTTGAAGTCTTAGCTGAAGCCATAAGACAAGAGAGGGACATAAAAGGGATTCAAATAGGCAAGGAAGAAGTCAAGTTATCTCTATTTGCAGATGACATAATCTTATACCTGAGTGATCCCAAAAACTCCACCAGGAAGCTCGTAGAACTAATACAGAAGTTTAGCAGGGTGGCAGGATACAAAATAAATGTACAAAAATCAATGGCCTTACTATATGCCCAGAATGAAAGAAGTGAAAAAGCCCTGAGAGAAACAATCCCATTTACTATATAGCCCAAAAAAAATGAAATACCTTGGAATAAAGCTAACCAAGGAAGTAAGAGATCTTTATAATGAAAACTTTAGAACCCTAAAGAAAGAAATTGCAGGAGACACCAGAAGGTGGAAAGACCTCCCATGTTCCTGGATTGGCAGAATCAATATCGTAAAAATGACCATCCTACCAAAGGCAACATACAGATTCAATGCTATCCCAATTAAAATCCCAAAGCAATTCTTTAAAGAAATTGACCAAACAATCTTAAAATTCATATGGAGGCACAAAAGACCCAGGATAGCAAAAACAATCCTGAGTAACAAAAACACCACTGGAGGTATCACCATACCGAACCTTAGTCTATACTACAAATCCATAGTTGTAAAAACAGCCTGGTATTGGCTCCAAAATAGACACACAGATCAATGGATAAGGGTTAAAGACCCAGATATAAAGCCCACTCAACTACAGCCATTTGATCTTTGACAAAGGGGCCAAAAAATCCAATGGAAAAAGAACAGCATCTTCAACAAATGGTGCTGGCAAAACTGGATATCCACATGCAGAAGATTAAAACTGGACCCGTACTTGTCACCATGTACAAGACTTAATTCCAAATGGATCAAGGACCTTGATATAAGGCCAGAGACTATAAAAACCATAGTTGAAAGGATAGGGAACTCCCTCGAGCTGATTAGGCTAAGCCAACAGTTCCTAAACAGACATCCAATAGCGCAGTCACTACAACGAGCACTCAACAGATGGGATCTTGTGAAATTAAAGAGCTTCTGTTCAGATAAAGAGATTGTAACACGAGCACAAAGGCAACCCACAGAATGGGAGAAAATCTTCACTAACCACATATCTGATAGAGCTCTACTGTCCAGAGTGCACAAAGAACTTAGAAAACTAAACACCAAGGAAACCAATGGGCCAATTAAAAAATGGGCCTTGGAACTTAAAAGAAACTTTATCAGGGACGAAATTGAAATGTCTAACAAATATCTTTAAAAATGCTCCACATCCTTAGCCATCAGGGAAATGCAAATCAAAACCTCCCTGAGATAACATCTCACCCCAGTCAGAATGGCAAAAATCCACAATACAAACAACACCAAATGCTGGAGAGGTTGTAGAGAGAGGGGACCTCTCCTACATTGCTGGTGGGAATGCAGGCTCATACAACCACTCTGGCGAGCCATCTGGAGATTCTTAAAGAAATTAAAGAATGAAATGCCATATGACCCTGCTATTCCACTTTTGGGAATAACCCCCCATAGAGCAAAAATTCACCTCGATAGCACAAGCACGACCATGTTTATAGCAGCACTGTTTACAATAGTGAAGTCATGGAATCAATCCAAATGTCTAACAGTTGATGAGTGGATAAGGAAAATGTGGTACATTTATACAATTGAATACTACTCAGCCATCAAAAATGATGAATTACTGGAATTTGCTGGGAAATGGATGTCATTAGAAACAGTTACATTGAGTGAAGTATTCTAGACACAGAAAATTAAGTGCCGTATGTACTCCTTAATAGGTGGATTAAGTGGATCTTAGTACCAAACCCACTTAGAGACACTCAAAGATAAATCTCTGTAATACATACAGTAATTGCAAAGATTATAAACAGGAGGGATGGGGAAGGAGGGCCCCACCAGAAACAAGGAGAGAAAGGACCAAATTACAGCAGAGAAAATAGGCCACCATCAAGGACTGCAAGTTTTTATCTCTGAACAAGGGGTGACATCCAACACCCATCAGGATGCAGCCAATGGCATTGCAGGAGCAGCAAAACTGAAAAAAAATCAACAAACCATAATTCAGAGCATCAGAGACTCTATATCAACCACCTGGAACTGGGCCAGCCTAATTTCTTCCCATCCTGAACCTTAGGGAAATTTGCAGAAGAGGGGGTGGTAATATTGTAAGAGCACAAGGATGGGAGGAGTAATGATATGCAAGATACTCCACACAAGTAAGGCCGTAGCAATCATAACAGGAATTTGCATGTCCTGCACTGTGTCCAACACATTATTGACCCCTCAAAGTCTAGCATGTACTAAAGGCACTAGGATCCTTGGATCCTAGGAGCCACAGCAGTGTTCCTATGATTAAGGGGAACACAGGAAAGGGTTTTGTGAAATGCCACTGGATTCTTGCACCTCATCAGCGAGGAGGACTCAGAGGAGAGTTTGGCATGCACATTAAAGAGTGCTCTGGGGATGGGGTGGGGATGCATTGGGGGATGGGAAGGGATGGGGGAGGGGAAGGAGAGCAGGGGGTCCAGGGGGGATGGAGGGAGGAAAGGGACCGGTGTACCTGTTAAGTTTGTATGACCGTAAATAAACAAACAAACAAACAAACAAACGAACAAATAAATAAATAAATAAATAAAATAAGAAAGAAATCCAACAGCACAGTCACTAGAACCAACACTTAACAAATGGGATCCTATGAAATTAAAGAGCTTCTGTTCAGATAAAGAGATTGTAACCTGAACAAAAAAGGAACCCACAGAATGGGAGAAAATCTTCACTAACCAAACATTTAATAGAGCTCTATTTATCCAGAGTGCACAAAGAACTTAAAATCTAAACACCAAGGAAATAAATGGCCCTGTTAGAAAATGTGCCTTGTGGGCGCCCTAGCCCCTCATGGCATTAGTGGCATGAGTTCTGTTCTGTGCTTGTTTCTCATGTATTCCATAAGTTCCTTGCTCCTCATGGATTCCATGCCTAGGCACCCTGAGTTATTCAGGGCTCCCTAGCCCCTCGTGGCACTTCATGTCTGGAGTCCATGAGTTCCAACCTTTCTCTTTTCTAATAAACTCTACCTTAATCCTCAAAAAAAAATTGTGCCTCGGAACTCAAAAGAAACTTTTCCAGGGGCAAAATTGAAATGTCTAACAAATGCCTTAAATAATGTTCCACATCCTTATCCATCAGGGAAATGCAAATCAAAAGTACCCTGAGATATCATCTCACCCTGGTCAGGATGGCAAAAATCCGCAATACAAACAACTCCAAATGCTAGAGAGGATGTGAACAGAAGAGGACTGTCATACATTACTGGTGGGAATACACGCTTATACAACCACTCTGGAGATCAGTATGCTGATTTATGAAAAAAAAAGATTGAAATGCCATATGACCCTTCTATGCCACTACTGGGAATAATCCCCCAAAGGTCAGCAATTCACTACAGTGACACAAGCACGACCATGTTCATAGCAGCACTATGTACAATACCAAAGTCATGGAATCAACCCAAATGCCCAACAGTTGATGAATGGGTAATGAAAATGTGGTACATTTATACAACAGAATACTACTCAGCCATCAAAAAAGATGAATTAATGAAATTTTCCAGGAAATGGATAGAATTAGAAAAAATTATATTGAGTGAAGTATTTCGGACACAGAAATTTAGATACCGTATGTACACCCTAATAAGTGGATTCTAGTTTCAAATCCACTTGATGTTATATTCAAAAGTAAATCTCAGTAATACCCACTGTAATCACAAAGAATTATAAACAGGAGGGAAGGGGAAGGAGGACCTCAAAAGAAAGGAGATGGAGCACACTTCAATAGAGAAATTAGGCCACGGTCATTTATTTAATGTAAGTAGAAAGACATCTGGTGCAGCTCACTCTCACTTCCCTTCCTGGTCATTTGTGACTGAGTAGGTTTGATCTCCCTTATCAGGGAGGATATAGGGACTGGCAGATAGAAGGTAACCATCCTCCAAATGGGACACTGACCCACACACACACTGCTGTGTCCTATTCCTATTCTTTTTATCTTTGGGTTTCCTCTTATATTATGATCTCCATTTAAACAGTCTTCTATCTTTGGTTAGGAGGTTACCTTCAGTACCAGTAAGGATGCAGCCAAGGGCAATGCAGGAAAAGCAAAGCTGAAAACAATAACAAACCATAGTTCAGAACACCAAAGACCTTACATTATTCATCTATAACCAGACCAGCCAAAACTCTCCCCATCCTAAAGCTCAGGGACCTTGGGGAAGATGGGGCGGCAAGATCGTTAGAGCCCAAAGATGGGGAGGACCAACAATATGCAAGATACTCCACATGTTAGGGTTGCAGCAGCCAGGATTGGACTTTGACCTCACAATAGCTGACATGTCAATGACCCCCCCCCACCAATGTCTTGCATGGATCACAGGGGAGAAGGCTTCAGGCAGTAGGATCCTTAGAGGCAAGGGATTAACAGTAATATTAGAGTTCCCATGCTAACAGGGAGCCCAAGAAGAGCCTCTGGGCTATGCCACTGATTCCTGAACCTTCACTAGGGTGGAGGACTCAGAGGGAGGTTTGGCTGTTCACCTAAAAGGATGCTCCATGGGATTAGAGGGAGGAAGGGGGAAGCACCAGGTGAGGAGGAGTAAGGGAAGGTGGTGAAAGGAAGAGGGGCAGGGGTGTGAAAGGAAGGGGGAAAATGGGGAGATTGTAAAGAGGGATGACTGGGGAGGTGAGAGGGGAGGGAGAAGACAGGGATACCTATTGAGCTTGTATGATTAGGGAAAAAATGTGGGAGATCATTTAAAAATAAATAAAAAATCATAAAAAATTTAACAGAGAAATCCTCCACAACAACTGACCTCTCAAAATCTCATCAAAGAAAAGCAAGACTCTCAAATGATACAGTACTCCAAAAGACTATGTGGAGTTGGTATAAGTCATAAGAGGGGAAGATTATTAACCCAACGACTAACCCAGGAATGAGCCCATGATGCCCCAGGAGAGACACAGGCACAGACACATGCCATACAGGAATCCTGGATGGGGTCCAATGAATCTCACAAGCAAGGGGCGGAAAAGTGTGTGTGGGGGGAAATGGAGTATAATGGTTAATGAGTAGGGCGGGATAAGAGGGGAGAGGAGAATAGTAGGAGATAAAACAAAAATTCATTATGTTTGTATGTGAAAATTTCAAAAATAAAAGGGAAAATTTGCTTTATAGAAAAATGTAACAGCATGGGAGTATGTCCCCTGTCCCCCAAAGAAACAAGCATAGAACAGCATAAAGTATAGAAAATACTCCCAAAACAAACCAAACAAAACCTACAAGTCTTTTTTCCTTCCTGAAAAGATGGATTTCCATTCCCCACCCCCACCCCAGTTTGTCTTCTGTAGATTGTTGTGGGGGAAGGGACAGCTCTTTTACTCCCTGAAATCCAAACCAGACCAGAAAGGGCTGTTTGTAGATTGAGCCTCATCCTGATACATTTTACTGATAAATCTTTGCACCATTGTTATGCTATCCTGGTTGCTTCAACATGGGAAATTTCTAACCAGTAGCCACTTTCTGCCAATCTCTCCTTCTGAGAGTGCACAAAGCAATAAGGCTAAAGTGGTTTAGAAGGACTAGCAGGGAATAATGCTCTGATTGACCTCTCTGCCTTAATCTAACAATGCTCTGACTTAGCAACTCCATTTGTGTTCTCACACAGCTGTTTTATCTTTTGTTACCAAAGTTCAGACTGGGCAGTCCCTGATGTGTTTCCTCTTAGCTTTCTTCTTCCTTGTGCCTCACATTTTCCACAAATACATCTGTGTCCAGGAATCTAGTTCAAGGCATAACCAATTTTCTGGACCAAACTGATTCTTCTTTTAGTAATGGAAGTGGACTCCTGTTTAGCCAGTAGCATGGGGTGTTGCTTCTTTGGGGTGTGGAGATATAAAAATATAGGATGCTCTGCTCTGTTCCCTTTAAGATAATTCCCTTCCATGACACTAATGAAAAAGCTGGGAATTTGGCAGGGTAGCAGCAAGGCCTGCTTCTTTGACATTCCACTGCCACATGTATAGCAGATCTCCCACGTCAACCTGTATTTTGCAGATTTCCAGATTGTAGCCTTGTGGAGCTCACTGAGAATTTCCCTTACTCTTCCCTCAAGTTCCATTTGTAGGGTTTCTCCCCCTTCCTTAGCATTTTGCCTAGTACCCTAAGTTAGGGTTTGTAAAGTTCAATATTTCTAGGTGTCTGCTCTCTTTGAACCTTTACCATTGCTCTACTTTGAAAAGTATTGCATGTTCTCTCTCATATGTGAATACTAACATTAAGCCTTCAGATTTGTGCAGTTAGCAAGCTCCGGCCCAGAAACTTCCTTTAGCAATTGATGGCTGTCAGCAGAAAATGAATGACCACAGAGTACTCTGCTCAAGACAGGATCAAGGAATTTTAATTTTAAAAAATGAAGACGCTGAAATCATACAAAAAGTATAAAAAAGTGAGTAAAAGCTCCCAAGTCTTTTAGATTCCTTTTTTGTCTCTTCCAGAGAACCTCATGAGTAACTGTATCTGGATGATCTTTTTAACGAATTATATTCATTTCATATATATATATATAGTACTTTTATATACAAGTATAAAATTAATATATTAATACTTCACAACCTTCTAAATTTTGATAATATCTGCTGAGTAACTTCTGATAAATACATATAGTGCAAATTTATTATTTTTATGTTATGGATATCTGCTGGAATATTAACCATAGGTATCTAACCTATGTTGTGTGAATGGAAGTTTGAAATAATAGTGTACATTTAAAAATATATAAATAAATAAAGTAAAACTAATAGGATTAAATAAAAGTTTAAACTTTTAGTTTTTGAATGATAACAGAAAAAATTCAAGTGGATAGCACAAACATGGAACACTTTTGTAATGACAGAAAATTCTGTTATGCAGCATTAGGCCTTATTTTCATGCACACAGCTATCATCAACCCCATATAAGTCGACTATTAACCTTCCAAATTGATAAATATTTAGCTAGATGCATGACCAGTCTAGATGTCTCTATTTTTTTTCACAGTGCCCACAGAAAAATTCATACTAACTAAAGTAAGATGACAGAGGTGATTAATGGATAGTTCAATATTCAATTTTCATAGCAGCAATATTTTCTTCCTTGACTACTCACCAGAAAAGTAGATGCTCCCCAGTGTCTATGTTGTATATTAAGATAGTATTTATACTCTCTTGCATAAACTTGTCCTCAAGTTTCTCTCAGCCTGCACTGCCCCATCCACTGCCACCAAGATGATGTATGGCATGTCATCTACCACTCAGCCAGCCACAGCTAAGACTCAGAAAGAAAACACAACAAACCAGAAGTTCTCCATCTTTAAAATTGTGTATTTTGACAATGAGGTGGTAACCCAGAAACATTTCATCAAGATTGACTTGATTGATGATAAATTCTTGAGGGTATTCAGTCATGCTAACTTATTTCTAATTTCTCAGTCCCTGTGCAGAATACTTAATCATTTCGCAATTCAGCTTAATTTTAGTACGGTATTGTATATGAAAGCAAAGAATTGAAGTTATTTCCATCCCATATTGCTCAATCTTATTCCCATTCCCTGGTCATTTAAATCTGCATTTTGGACCATACCTCTGAGGTTCCTCCTGGTTACAGGAGATAGAGTTAAGCACCTTCTTTTACCTTGTGATTCTCAAACTGATATTGTATTGATTTTCCCCTTTTAATTACATATTTTTTCAGTGTTCTAAATGATGTGTCTGAATATGTACTTGAGAAAATTATGATTAATTAAAATTGAAGGCATACCTGCATGAGCAGAAAAATTCATAGCTGGTACATTAACTTTTGAAGAAAAAAACAATTATGATATAATTAATAACAACTATTACTTTTTGACTAATAATTTTTTAAGACAGGGTCTCATTAGGTAGCACAGACTGGCCTGCAGCCTGCTGTGCAATCCACAGTGGCCTTTCACTTATAATTCTCCTGCCTTACCCAGCCAGAGTGCTGAGATAACAGGTATGTATCTTTGTACCTGACATAATTACCTTTTGTCAAGTTAAAAAAAAATCCTTGCAGTATCAAATTTATCATTATGTTAAGCATACAACTCAATGGTATTGACTATATACACAGTGATATAAAAGAGCTCTTTCTGCCCTGGACCACTGACTCTGGTAGACTCCATGCTCCTCAGGCAAGACCCCTAGACCACGCTCCAGACTCCAGGTCATCTGCTCATCCCACTAGCCATTCTGCCTTTCTCTCCAGACCTCAGTGGACTCCCTGCTCCTCAGCCAGTGGCCCTATCTGCTCTGGATCCTGGAGGACTCCCTGCTCCTCAGAATTCAACAGAGTCCAGAGATAACGCAAGCAACAGGCTAGAGGACAAATATCTGAGGACTTTTTAAATCATGCCATTGAATGGGAAACAATCTTTGCATCCAGCTGTAAGATAAGTAAACCCTTTCTACCACCCTGTTACTCTCGATTATTAGTGACCATAGATTAATATCTCAATATATCCTCCCAAATACCCATACAACTTCAGGGACTATAACATTTACTCTCACATATCACCAAGGAAGTAAACCTAAAAAGTGCACCAAGGAAGTAAATCTAAAAAGTAAACCATACTAAAGTTCAATCCCTTTCTACTAAACTCACACCAAGTGATGTACTAACAATCCAATAACCTCATCTATGAGGCAAACACTAGCATAACTGCTCAAGTACATTAATACTGTCCAATTCAATTCAGCCAAAAACACATAAAAACTAAAAGAAGGAAGTAAGACATAGTACAAAAATTGCCCAAGTCACAGAGCAAATCCATGAGAAACAAGAGCCAAAACAATAAATCTCTTACAAAAAGAATCAACTCCATAATGATGGAATCCAACCAGAACAAACTCACAGAAAATAGCCAAGAAAGTCATATCAAGATATAGATTTTCAAAGCCTGATACTTACTATGATCAAAATAATGAAAGAGGAAATCCGGAAGGAGTTAAATAACTGCATCAACAAGTTTGAACAGGAACACAACAGGCACTTGAAGGTGATGAGAAAAGCAGTTGAAGAAACAAAAATAATCATAGAGTAGTTAAAACAATCTCAAGCAGAGTTTAAACTCGACCTAAAAGACAAGGTATTTTCAACCCAAAACTCAACAGAGAGTCTTACCAGCAGAACAAAAAAAGCAGAAAATAGAATATCAGATCTTGAAAACAAAGTGGAAGAACAAACCAGTTCAATCAAAGAGGTTGTTAAAGCCAGAATGATACTTGAGAGAAATATTCAAGAGTTATGGGACACTTTGAAGAAGCCTAATATGTACATTTATGGAGTACGAGAACAAGAATCCCAAAATGCCACACTTGAGGAAATTTTTCAATTAACATAAAGGAAAACTTTCCACATCTAAAGAAAGACAGACCCATCCAAATACAGGAGGCTGTTCCACACCCCAAATAGATATGGCCAAAATAGAAATTCCCCACAGCAAATAACAGTCAAATCACTACACAAATGACAAAGAGAATGTGCTAAGAGCTTCAAGAGAAAAAAAAAGTCACTTTTAAAGGTAAACCTATAAAGTAACCAACGATTTTTCAATGGAAACAGTAAAAGACAAAAGAGCTTGGAAAGGTCTGTACTGAAGAGCCCCAGCCCAGAGGATCATTTTTAAAGGGCTGGCGCACCGCATCCCCCCATCCACATCCCCCCCCCCCGGCCCGCCATGCTGCTGCCCTCCTGGCTCCTGCTCTGCCTCCTGGGTCTACTTCAAAGAGGAGTTTCTCGACAGAGATGATTGGACCAACTGCTGGGTGGAGTCCAAGCACAAGTCCGATTTTGGCAAATTCGTCCTCAGTTCCTGCAGGTTCTACTGCGACCTGGAGAAGGATAAAGGGCTGCAGATGAGCCAGGACGCCTGCTTCTACGCCTTGTCCGCCAGGTTCTAGCCGTTCAGCAACAAATATCAGACGCTGGTGGTGGAGTTTACTGTCAAACATGAGCAGAACATCCACTGTGGAGGCTGCTACGTGAAGTTGTTTCCCGGTGGCCTGGACAAGAAAGACATGCACGGGGACTCAGAGTACAACATCATGTTCGGTCCTGACATCTGCGGTCCTGGCACCAAGAAGGTCCATGTCATCTTCAATTACAAGGGCAAGAATGTGCTGATCAACAAGGACATCCGGTGCAAGGATGATGAATTCACCCACCTGTACACCCTCATCGTGAGGCCAGACAACACCTACAAGATGAAGATCGACAACAGCCAGGTGGAGTCAGGCTCCTTGGAAGACAACTGGGACTTCCTGCCACTTAAGAAGATCAAGGATCCTGATGCCTCCAAGCCCGAAGACTGGGACGAGCGAGCCAAGATTGACAACCCCACAGACTTCAAGCCCGAGGACTGGGATAAGCCAGAGCACATCCCTGACCCAGATGCTAAGAAGCCTGAGTACTGGGATGAAGAGATAGATGGTGAGTGGGAGCCACCCATGATTCAGAATCCTGAGTACAAGGGCGAGTGGAAGCCACAGCAGACTGACAATCTGGATTACAAGGGAATCTGGATGACCCAGAAATCGACAACCCTGAGTACTCCCTTAACCCCAACATCTATGCCTACAATAACTTCACTGTGCTGGGCTTGGACCTCTGGCAGGTCAAGTCCATCTTTGACAATTTCTTCATCACCAATGATGAGGCTTTTGTGGAGGAGCTCAGCAACGAGACATGGGGTGTCACAAAGGCCGCTGAGAAGCAGATGAAAGACAAACAGGAAGAGGAACAGAGGCTGAAGGAGAAAGAGGAGGACAAGAAGCACAAGGAGGAAGAAGAGGCAGACAACAAGGATGATGATGACGACCAAAAAGGAGGATGAGGAGGAAGACGACAAGGAGGATGAGGAGGAGGAAGATGCCAACCAGCCCAAGGACAAGCTGTACAGGCCACACCTCCAGGGCTGGACTTGAGGCCTGAGGACCGCCACAGAGCTGGCTCCACTAAATAATGTCTCTATGAGAATCTAACTTTCCTTTTTCCAAGCAGGTTCATATTTGGGGTGGATTTTGGTTTTGTCCTACTTCCTTTCTCCTCCCCGCCTCCCTTTCCCTTCTTTTTGTCTTCTTTTTTTTTATTGGTGTTTTCAGTTCTCCTTCACCCACCTCCCCCTAGCTCCTCATCCTTCTGCATCAACACTTCTCCCCTCTGTCCCCTTGGGTCCCCAGTCCTTAAGTCACTGTCCTCCAGCCCCAGGAGAGGGTGTGGAGGAGAAGCCCAAGGCTTGAGGTCCCATCTGCTCTCCTTCCAGATGGGGGGCAGGAGAAAGGGGTGGCCTAATGGCCCCCACCAGCACTGAGGAAGAATGAGGCTCTTTCCACCTTTCTTTGCTCTCCTTCCCCCAGGACTAGGCCACATGTGTGGGGAAGCAGAGTCCAGCTCAGCTCCACGCTGACAGTGTAAGAGCTACAAACAAAATTTCTATTAACTTTTGTGTCAAAAAAAAAGCTTGGAGAGACATATTTCAAGTATTGAATGAGCACAAACATCAACCCAGACTGATATACCCAACAAAACAATCAATCGTCATTGAGGATGAAAGAAAAACTTTGCACCATAAAGACAACTTGAAGGCTTACATGACCACCAAACCAGGCCTTTAAAAAATACTAGAAAAGATACTCAAGTTTGAAGAAAAGAACAAGCATATCCAGGAGGACAATAGGGAAGTACAATATAAGCACAACCTATGAGCTCAATAATACACTTATGAAAGCCACTAACCACAAAAAAATGACAGGGATCAAAAGTAATTTCTCCATTGTAACAAAAAATGTTAATAGAATTAACTCACCAATCAAAAGACACAGGTTACAAACATGGATTAGAAATCAAAACCCATCCACCTGCTGCCTTCAGGAAATACATCTCACCACAAAAGATAGGCACATTATAAAGGTAAAAAGCTGGTCAAAAATTCTTCAAGTTAATAGAAGGAAATAAGCAGAGATAGTAATTATGAAATCTGAAACAGTGGACTTCAAACAAAAGAAATCATAAGAGATACAAAAGACACAAATCTCAGTCACAAGGATAAGACCACAAAGACTTCACAATACTGAACATACACACTTAATATGGACTCCTTCACATTCATTAAACTAACACTACAATGTCTAAAACAAGAAATCAATCCCCAAACGATAATATTTGGGGATTTCAATATCCCACTCTCAACATGGGAGAGATCAACAGGCCAAAAATTCAACAGAGACAAATTTGAACTAAATGAAACACTTACTGAAAAGGACCTAACAGACCTCTATTGAACCTTCCATCCAAGCACCAAAAGTACACATTCTTCTCAGCATCCCATGGAACTTTCTCCAAAATAGACCACATATTCAGCCAAAAAACAACTCTCCACATATACCAGGAAGCGAAAATTATATCTTGTACCCTATCAGATCACCATGGTCTAAAGCTTGAAATCCACAACTCAAGAAATAGTAGAAAATACACTAATTCTTTGAAATTAAACACTATGACACTGAATGAGAATTGGGTTCAGAAAGAAATCAAAAAGGAAATTCAAGCAAACAACAATGAAAATACAACATATCAAAATCTCTGGGACACAATGAAATCTGTCCTAAGAGGTAAGTTTATAGCTCTTAATGCCTATATTTAAAAAATGGAATCACACCCACATGGGACGTGGACCCGGGACGTGCACCCGGGACGTGCACCCGGGACGTGCACAGTCCAGCTGGGACTCATGGCTACATAGGTGAGCTCCATCCCCCCCACACACCCAAGCTCCCCAGATAATAGCGCCCTGCCACCACCAAATACTCCCTTTCCCCACCCGACAGTAACATGCACAGTCCAGCCTGGATTCACCGCCACCTAGGTAAGCTCCCCACGCCCACCCTCAAACCACAGGCAGCCCACTGGTCCAGGCCAAATAATTCAGTACAGTGAAAAATGCACAGAAATTGAAAGAAGGTCTTAAGTTAAAACGACAATGCCCAAGTCAAAGTGCAAATCCATGAGAAACAAAACCCAAGAAAACAACTCTCCCACTGAAGGAATTAATCCCATAATGATAGACTCCAACCAGAACAAACCCAGGGAAAATAGTCAAGAAAGCCTGACCCAGGATAACGACTTTCAAAACATGATCATAACTATGATCAACACTATAAAAGAGGAAATCCGGGAGGAATTAAATAACTGCATCAATCATTTTGAAGAGGAACACAACAGACACTTGGAGGACTTGAGAAAAACAGTTTAAGAAACAAAAACAGGCACAGAACAGTTAAAACAGACTCAAGCAGAGTTTAAAACTGAACTAAAGAACAAGCTATCTTCAACCCAGACCTCAACAGAGAGTCTTATCAGCAGAACTAATGAAGCAGAAAATAGATTTTCAGACCTTGAAGACAAAGTGGGAGTATTAACCAGCTCAATGATAGAGGTTGTTAAAGCCAAAAAGATACTTGAGAGAAATATTCAAGAGTTATGGGACACCCTGAAGAAGCCTAAAATGCATATTCATGGAATACCAGAGCAAGAATACCAAAATACCACACCTGAGGAAATTTTTCAAAATATCATCAAGGAAAACTTTCCTCATCGAAAAAAGAGAGGGCCCTCCTATACAGAGGCATTCTGCACCCCAAACAGATATGACCAAAAAGAAGCACGCCATGGAAATAATAGTTAAAACACTCCACATTCAAAATAAAGAAATGGTGCTGAGAGCTTCAAGGCAAAAAAAAAAAAGTCACTTTTAAAGGTACACCTATTAATATAACAAATGACTTCTCAATGGAAACAGTAAAAGCAAGAAGAGCTTGGAGAGACATACTTCAAGTATTGAATGAGCAAAAATGTCAGCCCAGGCCGATATACCCTACAAAACTATCCGTCATGATCTAGAGAGAAAGAAAAATTTTCCAGCACAAAGACAACTTGAAAGGATACATGTCCACCAAACAAAGCCTTCAAAAAATGCTAGAAATGATACTTAAGCTTGAAGAAAAAAACAAGCATATCCAGGAGAACAGAAGTGAAGTATAATACCACCAAAACCTAAAAGCAAAACGATACACTTACAAAAGTAGCTAAACATAATAAATGTCTAGAATTAAAAAAGTTTCTCCGTTATAACATTAAATGTTAATGGAATTAACTCACAGATCAAGAGACACAGATTACAAACTTGGATTAAAAATCACAACCCATCAATCTGCTGCATGCAGGAAACCCATCTCACCACAAAAGACAGGCACATCCTAAAAATAAAAGGCTGGTCAAAAATTCTGCAAGTTAATGGAACCAGGAAACAGGCAGGGGTAGCCATTATGTTGTCGGACAAAGTGGACTTCAAACAAAAGAAAATCCTAAGAGATACAAACAGATGCTATATTTAAGTCACAGGTACAATTCACCAGGAAGACTTCACAATACTGAACATATATGCACCCAATACGGGCCTCCCACATTCATTAAGCAAACTCTACAACGTCTAAAGCGAGAAACCAATCCCAAAACGATAATTCTTGGGGATTTCAACACTGACCTCTCAACATGGGATAGATCAACAGTAAAAAACATAACAGACACTTTGGAGCTTAATCAAACCCTTACTGAAATGGACCTTACAGATCTCTATCAAACTTTTCATCTGCACAGCAATGAATACACATTTTTTTCAGCAGCACACGGAAGTTTCTCCAAAATAGATTACATATTGGGCCACAAAACGATTCTCCACATATACAGGAAAGTTGAAATTCAAATCTGTATCTTATCAGACCACCACGGCCTAAAGCTTGACATCCACAACACAACAAACAACAGAAAATACACTAACTCCAGGAAACTTAACGCTATGATCCTGAATGAGAATTGGATTCAGGAAGAAATTAAAAAAGAAATTCAAGATTTCTTGAAAGTGAAAGAGAATGAAAATGCAACTTACCAAAATCTCTGGGACACAATGAAAGCTGTCCAAAGAAATAAGTTCATAGCTCTTAATGCCTACATCAAAAAAATGGAAACATCAGAAATAAACAACTTAAAAATGCAGCTTAAAGCTTTAGAGAAACTAGAGCAATCTGATCCCAAAAGTAGTAGAAGAGAGGAGATTAGCAAAATAAGGAGAGAAATATTGGAAATTGAGATTAGGAAAATGATAGAGAAAATTAACCAGTCAAAAAGCTGGTTCTTTGAAGAAATCAATAAGGTTGATACACCTCTAGCTTAATTAACCAAAAGCTGGAGAGAGAAAACCCAAATTAACAAAATTAGAAATGAAAATCGAGTTATCACTACTGATACCCAAGAAATCCAGAGAATAATAACATCATATTTCAAAAACTTATACTCTGTGAAATATGACAACACAAAGAGATGGATGAATTCCTAAGTAAACACAAATACCTAAATTGAATCAGGAACTTGTGAATTTTTAAATAGTCCTATAACATATGAGGAAATTGAGGAAATAATCTGGAATCTTCCCACAAGAAATGTCCTGGACCAGATGGATTCAGCACGAGTTCTACCAGACATTTAAAGAGATAATAACACAATACTCCTTAAAACTGTTCATCAAATAGCAAAGGAAGGAACACTACCAAAAATCCTCTATGAATCTAATATTGTCTTAATCCCAAAACCTAATAAAGATTTACTTAAAAAATAAAACTATAGGCCAATCCCTCTGATGAAAACAGACATAAAGATTCTCAACAAAGTCTTAGCAAATAGGATTCAAAAACATATCAAAAAGATCATTCACGGGGATCAAGTAGGCTTTATTCCCAGCACACAAGGATGGTTCAACATACACAAATCAATAGATGTAATTCATCATATAAACCAGTCCAAAGTCCAAGATCACATGATACTCTCAATAGATGCAGAAAAAGCTTTTGAAAGATCCAACAGCCTTTTATGATCAAACACAGAGAAATGGAATGGAAGGAACCTTATCAATATAATAAAAACTGTATGCAACAAGCCCACAGCAAGGATTATACTCAATGGGGAAAAACTTGAAGCATTCCCACTTCAATCAGGAATAAACAAAGGCTGTCCACTCTCACCACTTCTATTCAATATTGTACTTGAAGTCTTAGCTGAAGCCATAAGACAAGAAAGGGAGATAAAAGGGATTCAAATCGGCAAGGAAGAAGTCAGCTATCCCTATTTGCAGATGACATGATATATTACCTGAGGGATCCCAAAAACTCCACGAGGAAGCTCCTGGAACTAATTGACAAGTTCAGCAGGTGGCAGGATACAAAATAAATGTGCAAAAATCAGTGGCCTTCCATATGCCCAGAATGAAAGAAGTGAAAAATCCCTGAGAGAACGCAATCCCATTACTATAACTCTAAAAAAATGAAATACCTTGGTATAAACCTAACCAAGGAGGGTAAAAGATGTTTACAATGAAAACTTTAAAACCCTCAAGAAAGAAATGCAGAAGACACCAGAAGGTGGAAAGATCTCCCAGTTCCTGGATTGGCAGATCAATAAATAAAAATGACCTCCTACCAAAGGCAAATACAAATTCAGTGCTATACAAATTAAAATCCCAAGCATTTTTAAAGAAGTTGACCAAACAATCTCAAAATCATATGGAGGCCAAAGACCCAGGATAGCAAAGACAATCCTGAGTAACAAAAACACAGCTGGAGGTATCACCATACCAAACCTAGTCTGCATACAATCCATAGTTTAAAAACAGCCTGGTACTGGCTCCAAAATAGACAACAGATCAATGGATAAGGATTGAAGACCCAGATATAAGCCCACAAAGTTACAGCCATTTGGTCTTGACACAAGGGGCCCAAAGATCCAATGGAAAAAGAACAGCATCTTCAACAAATGGTGATGGCAAAATGGATCTCCACATGCAGAAGATCAACTACAATATAAACAGAAATGATAACACGAACAACCTTATCTAGTTCCTGGTCTAAGGAATTTTCACAATTTAGGATGATTTCTACTATAGGCTTGTACATAAGGACTTTATTATGTTGATATACATTCCTTCTCTCTGTGTTGTTTCCAGGACTTTATCATAAAACAGTGTTGAATTTTCTCTAAAGTGTTTTGTGCATTTATTGAACAGAATCATATGATTTTTGTCTTTTCTTTTTTTGTATGATGAATTATTTTTATTTGCATACATTGAATCAATCTTGGAATAAATCCAACCTGATCATTTTTAACTTAGTTTACTTGTATTTTGTTGAAGGTTTTGTGTTTTGTTCGTCGATAAGACTGGCATATACTTTTCCATGTTTTTGTTGTGTCTTTACTTGGCTTTGGGATCAATATAATATTGTGTTCATAGAAAGGGTATTCAGTATGGGAACACTATGACTTCCATTTTGATATCTGCCAGACAGGCCCATTCCTCAAACAATACCATGTTTTTTTGAGTATCCAAGATTTTTTGTATTTTCTGTTGTGTAGGTTGTTATGATGCCTAGCTCTATTCCATGGTAGTCAGATAGATAATATAATTTCAATTTCTCTGTATTTAATAGGTTTACTTTGGGCTGAGAATGTGGTCTATTTTTGAGATTCTTTCATGGGATGCTGAGAATAATGTGTATTTCTTGATGTCAGGATGAAAAGTCCCATATTATTACACAGGCCCATTTGCTTTATGGCTTGATTTGGTTCCATCATGTCTTTCTTAAGCTCTTTACATTGACCATGAAAGGTAATCGTGATTGTTACATTAGGCCATGGGGGTAATATGTATTCAACTGTACTTAATAAGTTAGTGAATTATTAAAGTTGCGGCATCTCATGTTATTAATAAAATAGATAAAGTAAGGAAACAATAAGTAGGTGAATAATGACAGTAAGAGCAATATAGATATGAGTATGTTTCCTGTAATGTAGGCTGAAAAGTAAAGCAAATACTTAAGATAGGAAAAGACCTCTACAAATTAGTGCTACAGTGTCTCCTCTTTATTGCAACTAATGAACTTCAGGGAACAAGATGTTTTAGTTCAGGGCTTATGATTTGGTTGTAGTTCACAGTCTAGTTTTACAGGAATGTTCATACCTGGAGGGGTCCCAGAGAATAGCACCACATCCCCTCAATCTTTCCCCTTTTTTCTAGAAAAATCTGGCTTTGGATTGTCCTCACCTAAAATATCTTTTCAACCAGCACTTTCACTATCTCCACACAAGATTCCTTCTACCCCAGAGTTACAAGTTTAACTGGCACAGGCTAGAAACCTACATTCCCCCATAACTGCCAACTCTGTCATAGCAAGTTATGCTTCACCATGTCCAGAGGAGAATGCAAGCACACACTCACCATGGTCTATCGACCCTCACGATGTCAGAAACTCTTCATTACTTCAGTAGAGATCATGTAGAAGTCATTTCTGATCTCTCTTTTTCTGATCTCTCATTTCAGATCTCTGTCTCTTTCTGCTTTATTAATGGTCCTTTAATGCCAACATAAGAAGCAGGATTATCTGGACACTCTATATCTATAAGAATTATTGAGAAAAGGGCAAACCTCAGTAGTCAGTCTGAAAGTTTACCAATCTACTGAACAACCTTCTCTCCATCTTATCACATGCCTGGGAACTGTCTCACCCATGTGGACTAGGTCTACTCACATCAATGAGATATTCCTCAAAGGCTTCCTTTAACCAACAGTTATTTGTAGATGTGTCTGAAGCCTCAGTAGTCAGTCTGTGAATCTGCCAAAGTACTCAATCTTCTGAACTCACTCTCTCCATCTTATCACCTGATCAGGAATGTCGCACCACATATGGGCTGGGTCCTCTGACATCAATGAGATATTCCTCCCAAGCGTGCTATAAAACTACTAGTTATTCATAGATTTGTCTGAAACTTCACCTTACATGAAGATGAAAAGACAAAACTTAAGAAACGGTAGAAAGTCTGAATACATCATGAAAGATTTGTGGAAATGAAATTAGGACAGTGAATGACACAGAAGGAAAACAGAAATGGGGAACAAATAAAATGATTATCTGTCTTGACCAGGAGGGGAAATGGGTATTTTCCAGCACAATGCAAGCATCAGACTGTATGATGGATTTGGTGTTCATATTACACAGGAGAAATACAAGAGATATCATGTTCTTTGTCATGTAGGCAATGTAGGGGCTTTTGCCAGTAGGGTTTGTTGATTAAGCATATTTCTATAGAGTTTATAACTTACATAAACAGTTAAAAAAAAGACTAGGGAAAGATACTTCCTTGGGAGAAAGTCCCAAGATAGGAATATTGCAAGAACCCAAATGAGCTTTACAGAAATGTTTTAGATTGCCTGAATAAAATCTTACTGTTGTTGTTGACCACCTAACTCCCTGATTGGATGAAATCATTCCTCCTTCTAGTGCTACAGCCAGTCAGCACCACTGCATATACTGGATCTCTCTTCTACTTGGGTTTCTCTAAATTTTCAAGACTCCTAACACCGCCTCGCCTCTTGAGTTTCTAGCACATCCTTACACATAAGGAACCCAATGCCAATAAAAAGCCAAACAGGGGCCTGAGAGATGACTCAAGGGTTAAGTCTCTGCCTCACATCAAAAGACCTGTGTTCCCATCCAAAAGAACACATAAATCACCAGGCAGATACAGGAGTGGCATGCACTTCTGATTGTGGAAGTCAGAGCATGGGACATTGCAGAGTGAAGCAAAAAATCAAAACAGTCCAGGATGATTCCCATACAGAACATCAGTAATTCTCTCTCTCTCTCTCTCTCTCTCTTCTCGTCTCTCTCATCTCTCTCCTCTTCTCTCTCTCTCTCTGTCTCTCTCTCTCTCTCTGTCTCTTTCTCTGTCTCTCTCTCTCTCTCTGTCTCTCGTCTCTCACACACACACACACACACAAACACACACACCAAAACAATTTTTAAAATGCCAACAGAAAACAAAACTAGAATATGTCTAAGAGGGTCCCTTTTGGTGCTATTACCCACTAAAGGTGCTGAACAAAAGCAATGAAGAGCACTATAAGTTCATTACTCCTGAGAAGTCATCAGAAAAAAATTCCATGGGAGGAAACGCAAACCAATGGACATAGAAAAGCATATCAAGAGACCTTTAAAACGAACTTTATGATTTAAAGGATGATTTTCACCTCATAAATTATTTTAAAACTTGTATCTTTGCCTGCTTCTTTATGTCATGCTCTTATGTTTGCCATTTTTTAGAACTATTTCTATCTCTCCGTATGGATGAGATATTAGAATTTGATTTTTATGTAATTAAAGCAAACTTCCTTATTAATGATTATATTTGATGAATGTCTAGCTTCATCCTATGGAGAACTGAAGCACCACAGACTCAAGCATGCCTATGCATGTCTCACCCTCTGCTTCTTGACTATAGATGGAGTGCAACCATCTGTTTCAAGCTCCTGGTGTGCTAGCAACATATTGCCTACAAACTATGCATTTATCTATGAATGACATAGCTGTCATTCTGAGGTAGGAGAGGACTGTTCAGCCACACATAAATATATGGAATAACAGTTCTGTACTGTTGTCCTACTTAATGCGCTAGCTTGCAAGAATTAACAACAGTCAAACAACTTACCCTTATGCAGAAGTAAAATGTGCTTTGGCCAGTATCATTTTTGATATATGTTCATTGTTAGGAGCCCACTTCCTTTAGAACAACAGATGAAGTTCTAATGATTTTCATTAATTATAGATTTCCGGACAGTGGAAAACACAGTATTTTTTGAAGAGAAAGTTCAGTAAGATAGTAACAAGTTTTATGCAAATGATTAAAAGCAAAAACAGAAAGGAGGCTTCCTCCTCTGTTACCTTGCCACTGATGTTCTTCTGTGGACCCCAGGATAGATTTCCCAGAAAGTATCATTTTCAGTGATTATATATCATAATTTCCTTTAAACAATCTATTATGTAAGAGATAGGCTATGACTCCTGACTTTTGGTCATAATGTATGGCAAAAAAGGATTTAGTGAATTTCTTATTTACCAATATATTTGGGGTGAAAATCAAGAACTTAGAGCTTCAGTAAAGTATCAATCAAGAACTTAGAACTTCAGTAAAGTATTAATGAAAAGGAGAGGGAGTATCAATGATTATTTGAGTCCTCTGGAATAATAGTGGCTGGTCTTTTGCTTAAATTCCTGAAAGGGGGATCACACATATAACAATGTGTTCTCTGAACATTTCAGAATGATAGACAAACATATTTCATGTAAGATAAAAATATGGGCCTGGAGAGATGGCTGAGAGGGTTAAAACATTGCCTTCAGGCAGAACATCCTGAGTGCAAATCCCAGGTTCCACATGAAAACACCAGGTTGAAATAGTCGAGCCCTGCACTTCTGTCCTTGACGGGCAAAGGCAAGAAAATCCGAGAGTTAACCAAAAAGGAGGTAAAAGCAATCCAGAATGATTCCAGAAGTTATCCTCGGTCCTTAAGCAATGCAAAGTGATTCCAGAAGTCACCTTGGTCCTCCGCAGGGATATACAGTGCATTCTGATACACACACACACACACAACACACACACACACACACACACAGCACACTAATAAAGGAAGGAAGGAAGGAAGGAAGGAAGGAAGGAAGGAAGGAAGGAAGTAAGGAAAATATTAAAAGATAAAAATATGAACTGAGAAGTACTGTTGTACCATGTGAAAGATATAAACACACAAAAGGTCTCACAAATCATCCAAAGAGATCAACAGAATAGAAAAAATCCTTAAAACCTCTAAAGTAACAATTCACAAAAGAAGTGCTAACTATCCACAGAGTGTTTTTAAAGAGAGATTCACATTTATCTGTAAATACAACAAGGCACTCAATGATATTTTCTAAAAAACATAATATTTAACAAAACACTCTTGATAAATGAAAGTATTTGTTATGAAACCAGGGAATACAATGTCTCTAAGCCTATTGAATGAATGGATTTCTTTCTTCATTCATAGAAGAAAAAGGTTACAAAATCCTATGCATACTAAGAGGTGTCCCAGTCCTGCAAAGGAAACCTTGAGCAAAGGACAAAAGCATGACTTTATAATGTGACTCCAAGAATGTTTACTACATGCAGTGAATGTGTTTCTGACAATATAGCCAGGATGCAGGCAATGTGATTCAATGTGTATGAAAGTGTGTAGAGAAAGATTAGTTGTCTGTAGGTAATTCACCAGATCACTCACCTCTTGTGATGACCTGCTGTTTTCTAGTCCTGTATTGATCTTTTCATGGTTGGCACTTTTTTTATGATGAGGAAAAGATATCAAGCTCTTTATTTAAGAGTGAGTTTCAACTAAGTGTAAAAGAGAGAGTTAACTCTGTTTACAGCTAGTGACACTGAGAAAATTCAGTTTTCAAGATTGTGAAATGCAATGGGGCCATACATTTACTTTGACCATTAAAATTAAATAAGAGTATAATTAAATAAGAAATTATATTAAATAGAAGTGATGTATAAAGTATTTGTTTAATTTTGGTATTCAGAGGACCTGTGCGAAAGCATGCTGGGAATGTTCTCTGCTGGGATTCCTAAAGCAACAGGGGCCAGTGGTAGTTTACAAATGGCCTCCACAGGGACTATGAAACCTTTCAAGCCACAGTAGTTAGATCCCGGGCATTGTACAGAGGTCTTAAGGCTAAGAATAAAATGTCATACGTTATAATTTCCTTATCCATGTGCTAAACTATAATAAACCTTCATTAGAAAATCAGAATTTACTTGGAAAATTTTTCCTTTTTTATAATGTATTATCTATCTATTTATTTATTAATTTTTCCCATTCATACAGATGTAACAGGTACCCTGGTCCCCTCCATCCCTCCACCCTTCCCTGTACCTCCCTGCTCCCTTCCCTTTTTCCCCTCCCTTTCCCTCTCCCGACCCTTTCTCTCAGGGCCCCTCACACCCATCCCTGGAGCATACTTTAGTGTGGGTCCTCTAAGAGTCCTTCTCTCTGATGAGGTGTAGGGACTTAGGGGCATTTCTAGAACTCTTTCTTGAGTTCTCCTTAGTATAGAAACATGATTGTGGCTGTTAATCCCTTGTTTCCAAGAATCTTAGTGCCTTTAGTCCATGGTAGACTTTGAGGGGCTGATGATATGTTGTTCATTGCGCAGATCATGCAGAGTCCTATTATGCCTGCTTCAGCCCTAACTTGTGCTGAGTATCTTGCATATCATTACTTCTCCCATCCTTGTGTTCTTACAATCTTACCGACCCCCTCTTCTACAAATTTCCCTGAGCTTCAGGATGAGGAGAGATCAGCAGGGTAGCAAGATACAAAACAAACATACATAATCAGTGGGCCTTCCTATATGCACAGAAATGAAAGAAGAGAAAAAGCCTTGAGAGAAACAATCCCACTTATGACAGCCCCTAAAAAATGAAATGCCTTTGTAATAAACTACCAAGGAGTAGGTGAACTTCATCAATGAAAACCATAAAAACCCTAAAGAAAGAAATTATAAAAGACACTAGAAGGTGAAAGACCTGCCATGTTCCTGGATTGGCAGAATCAATATCATAAAAATGACCATCCTCCCAAGACAATATATAGATTCAATGTTATACCAGTTAAAATCCTAAAGAAATTCTTTAAAGAAGTTGACCAAACAATCTCAAAATCATATGGAGGCACAAAAGACCAAGGATTAACAGAAACACTGAGTAACAAAAACACTGCTGGAGGTATCACCATAACCAAACGGAAGTCTATATTACAAATCCATAGTTATAAAAACAGCCGGGTACTGGCTCCAAAATAGACACACAGATCAATGGATAAGGGTTGAAGACCCAGATATAAGCCCACAAACTACAGCCATTTGATCTTTGACAAAGGGGCCCAAAAAATCCAATGGAAAAAGAGCAGCATCTTCAATAATGGTCCTGGCAACACTGGATCTCCACATGCAGAAGATTAAAACTGGACCCGTACTTGTCACCCCATGTACAAAATTAATTACAAATGGAAAAAGGGACCTCAATATAAGGCCAGAAACTATAAAAACCATAGTTGAAATGTTAAGGAACTCCCTTGAGCTGATTGGGCTAGGCCAACAGTTCCTAATCGGAAATCCAATAGCGCAATCACTACAACCAACACTCAACAGATGGGATCTTATGAAATTAAAGAGCTTCTGTTCAGATAGAGAAATTGTAACTGGAGCACAAAGGCAACCCACAGAATGAGAGAAAATCTTCACTAACCACATATCTGATAAAGCAATATTGTCCAGAGTGCACAAAGACTTAGAAGACTAAACACCAAGGAAACAAATGGGCCAATTAAAAAATGGGCCTTGGAACTTAAAAGAAAATTTTCGTTTTTTATAATTTTTTTTCCGCTCATACAAACTTAACAAGTACTGCGGTCCCCTCTGTCCCTTCACCCTTCCCTGGATCCCCTGCTCCCTCCCCCCTTTTCCACTTCCTTTCCTACCCTTCCTCCCTTGATCCCAGTGCCCCCTTCCCCCATCCCTGGAGAATCCTTTAACGTGTATGTCAAACTTTCCTCTTGGTTCTCCTCTCTGATGAGGTGTAAGGACTCACTGGCACTACCTAGAGCTGTTTCTTGTGTTCCCCTTAAGAATAGGAACACTATTGTGGCTGTTGATCCCTTGCCTCTAAGGATCATAGTGCCTTTTATCCATGCTAGACTTTGAGGGGTCAATGATATGTTGGTCATTGCACAGGTCATGCAAAGTCTTATTATGATTGCTTCAGCCCTAACTTGTATGGAGTATCTTGCATATCGTTGCTCCTCCCCATGTTTGGGCTCTTAGAATCTTACCACCCCCTCTTCCACAAATTCGTGGAAAAGTGTTTCTGTTCTTCCATAGGTTGTTTGGTTTCTAAATCCTGTTATAAGTCTGGGACAGGTCAATTTATAACAGTATTTCACTACACAAACACCAGAAACTTACCAAATGGAGAAGTTTTATGGAAGCCTGATCAGCACCGTGTATCAGAAAGCCAAGTATTCCAATGCATGGCGTCAAGAAGTGGTGCAATGGGATGATGATAATGCTGACATCACATCTTAGAGCAAGAGGCAGGAAGCAGACTATTTTTACTTAAGTCAGACTTTGGCAGTTATGTTGAAAACAGGACTTTCCTGATGTTCAGTGTTTGACTAAACCGTGATTGATTAAACAATGATCACAGGACTGTTTCAGGAAGACCCAACTCTAATTGTTTTTCCCCAGAATTCCAGTTAGGTGGGGACAGGTGCATGAAGAAGTCAACTGGTATTTTTCCAGCCTAACTTAGTAGGCTGAAGGCTGTTTTTTAACTTAGTTACAACACTACTTGCATCCTCCTCACTGGGACAAATGTGCTCACATGTGCAGGAGAATCTGGTGGTGGCAAGTAAAACAAGCAAGGACTCTGAGATTCTTGAATCACAATGTCTAAATACTATCTGCAGGAAAAAAAGGACATGGCATCCAAAGGTGTGTGGCTGATTCTGTTGCTGAGCTGGATCACATGCTTTGAAGCCAAAGATTGTAAGTACAGTCATTTTGCTGGATTCCAACCCACATGTTAATAATTACACAGGGGACATGTCATAGCTGTCACTCACATCCCCAACCCCAAAAGGTATTATTTAGACATTGCAAGAAAGAAACATTAATGGTGAGAATCAAAAAGAAGAAACGTATCTAAGAATCAGTATTTTAAAAAAATAGTGAGTTATAAATAGCTATCACTCAGACTTGAATCATGGATTACAGAGTACATTCTACATGATAAGGACACTGTGCTTAAAACACCTGATATCTAACCACCTGTATTTATTTCTATGATTGAAAGTTCTAAATAGTAATGTAATGATGTCCTACTTGAACATATTAAAACATTCATTTGCAAAAGAACTGAAAGTTTATACGAAGAGATGGATTCTATGCCCTCATCATTGAAGTACTGACTATACATCAACAGAAGTGTAGAACTTACAGTAAGATGGCAGAAGCAGGAAGCATTTAAATACACTGAGTACAAACAGCAGGAAATATCTGATGTGCAAAAAAGTGCAATATAGGGTCCACTGAGGTAGCTGATTTGTTCCATTTATGAAGAAAATGATGATAAGAAATAAAAAAGTCACCTGGTCAGACTATGTGATGATCTGGTTGGTTCCTAGTTCTGTGTATCTTTCTCCATCGCATTTAGTTTTGCTGAGTGTTACAGGGGAACTGTGAACTTTGCTTCTTTGAGCACTGCTTCTGTTGGGAGAAGAGGTCACTGGGGGATTCTTGGATGTCCTTACTATTTTAAATGCATTTGGCCTAGGGAGGATCCATTTAAAGGAATTCTGAAGAGATAACAGGTCTCTTAATAGCATACCTGCCCCCTTGAAGTCTGTGATCCTTCAGATCACTCTCCTTAACACAACTGAATCCTGTTGCTTCACATGAACCCCAAGGCTGTTTTTCTGCTTCAACTCAAGACAATCCTCCACCTCAGAATCAAACACTTGGTATTATGAAGCATGTGGCCACCTACCCTGTTGATGTTGCCATTATTTACAAGGAGAAATAAGCAGGTATATTTTCGACTTGATCTTATCAAGTTGTAGGAAACCCTAAAAACTTTCTTTCTATCATAATGAAACTGCAATGCTATTTTTGACCATATTTGGAATCTCCCAGGAGACATACTTTGGATGTATTTGGATAGGTGTCTGCAGAGAGGTTTAAGTGAGGAGGGAAATCCCATACTGAATGTAGTTGGCACCATCTCACAGCCTGAGGTCCTGGATGTAATAAGAGAAAATGTGAGGTGGACCTCAGCATTCATCTCTCTCTGTTTGTCTGGGGACAAAATTTGAGAGATAACCTTAGGACTTTGCTGCTGCACTTTCACTTCCATGATGGAGTATGTATGAGCAAACTATGAATAAGAATAAAACTTTCCTTTCCTTAAGTTCTTTTTTGTGGGTCTTTTGGCACAGCAATGAACAAAATAACTAGCATATTTGCTTCCATTTGTTAGCTCAGATAGGGCTTTTCCACCATTCCTACTTTCAATATCTACTATCTGTATCTAAAAACTAACATTTAGATTCAGTATCTAATTCTGTAAAAAGAAGCATCATGTTCTTAGTGAGCTGACCAGCCATACAAGATGGTGAAACCTGGATAGGGTAATAAGATGACTAAGAAACATTCTCAGTATAAGAAGCAAGTGTGTGGGTTGGTTTTTCCCATGCACACAGACACACACTGTGATGACTCCAGGCCGTCAGGCAGAGACAGGCAAATGCACTTGCAGGTCCCCCCCCCCTAATCCAGGGGACTCCAAACTCAGCAGGGAGCTTGTCAAGGCATACTCACTTTATTGGGGCAATTAAACAGTTTATGTAGACAGCAGACTGCAGGGTGTGAAACGGGCGCCAATTACCTTAATGGTCAGCACAGCACACAGGCTGCACATGGTCCGACTTAACATATATCTATAAGGCATACATGTCAACTCCTAAAAGTCAATTAGGATTCTCTATAATATAAACAGGGTTACACCCAGTACACTAGCTCCCAGCACCATCTTTGGTCCCATGTGGTTAGCCACGCCCTGCTCACTCCCTCCCAGACCATTATTCCTGGGCAGGCCCAACATCCCCCCCGTTTTGTTTTAATAGAGACTGTATTTTACAATTAACTATACGTGTGTCCAATGTCCCATAAGTCCCAGCGTGAGCTTTCACTGCTGTCCTGTCCCGGTTGGTCTTCTCAGTAAGGCGAGTTGGCATCAGCACCAGGGCATGGCAGCAGGTAGGCCTGGGGAAGTTGCATGTGATTCACACAGACAATACAGGCCTGCCTGGTCCATTTTTAAACCAAGGCCTCACAATCTCTGCAGTCCAAGCTTAAACCACATCACTAGGGATGCCATGGCATGGATGTTCAAGGGCCATAAGTGCCTGTAGCTTGGTCTTGTTGGTGGAGCACTGCTGACAGGTGTGCTGAGGAAACAAGAGATATAATTATTAAAAGAAGAACTTTTTCTAGATGTTAGATCAAACCCAGATTGACTCCCACCTTAGTTTAGGCAAGGTATCAATCAGGCCATCTTGAGTTAAGTCAGGCCTATAAGGATTACGGTTAGCGGTCTGAGCGCCGGTGTCCTTGGGGGAAGATGGCTAAGCGTGAGCCCAAGTCGGTGCTGTTCATGTGTCTGGATAACATTTGCCCTTTCAGAAGCAGTATTCAGGAAATTGGTAACTGATGAAAACATTTCAGATAATTGGAGGATAGACAGTGCGGCTACATCCACATATGAAGTGGGGAACCCTTCTGACTATTGAGGGCAGAACTGCATGAGAAAGCATGGCATCCCCATGAGTCACATTGCCTGACAGGTTACTAAAGAAGAATTTGCCACATTTCACTATATACTGTGCATGAATGAAAGCAATCTGAGAGATTTGAATAAAAAAAGTAATCAAGTTAAAAACTGCAAAGCTAAAATTGAGCTACTTGGGAGCTATGATCCACAGAAACAACTCATTATTGAAGATCCCTATTATGGAAGTGACTCCGACTTGGAGCAGGTGTACCAGCAGTGTCTCAGGTGCCTTCTCCAGGAAGGCCCACTAGCTGGTCCTGTCCACTGTAGCTGGCACCTCATCACCAGTCCTGTGCACAAAAGTGGTGGCAAGCCTTTTCCCCATGCCCCACCTGTCTCGTCAGTTTACTTACTGTGTAATCTTAAAAATAATTTTAGGTGAAAACCCATTGTATCTGCAGAAGACTAAATACATTCAAGTAAGACAGTTCGAGGTGCAGTTAAGCATTCTTGGATGAGTTGAACCCTTTGCTCTACTTACAAAACAGTGTAACAAGCAAATATGGAACAAAAATAGAAAAGAATAAAATAAGAATGAATTACAGCCCACATCAGCCTTTTATCCAGCAAGACCTGGATATCTAGTCCTACCTGAGTGGGTGCCTGGCTAGCACCCAATAATGCCCTCCTCTTCTTGTCTTGCAGCTCTGTTTCCCAGACTCTTAAAGTCACAATAGTCCCATCTGTAGAGTTCTCTGCTTAACATTGGACGAGTCTTAACTCACATACATTCAGGGTTGCACACTTGTGTATTCAAAAGCTGGAGTAGGCTAGATGGGTGGTGCATGTCTGTAACCTCAGCACTGGGAACGTGCCAGAAGATCATGTGTTCAGTCTGGCCTGGGCTACATAGTGAGACCCTGTCTTAAAACAAAAACAATAAAATAGGAACAACAGGAAAAAAAAAGGATTATGGTTAGCATCTTCCTTGAGCACACCATGGATAGTTTCTGAAAGAAAAAGCAAAGAAAGCTGCCTCAAAGGCTTTTTAACCCTCGGTTTAGTTTGTTAGTCTGGGGAAGATTTTTCTTGAGGATCCTCCTTCACGGAAGTTTGATAGATAGGCTTCCCCAGCGTCTTGGAATCTCA
Source organism: Typhlomys cinereus (assembly GCA_023101885.1). Classification (NCBI taxonomy): domain Eukaryota; kingdom Metazoa; phylum Chordata; class Mammalia; order Rodentia; family Platacanthomyidae; genus Typhlomys; species Typhlomys cinereus. Next base: position 474,237 of record JALPQD010000396.1, on the reverse strand, counting down.
ATTCAAGTTGTCCCTTTTGAAAATTTTACAATGTTGATGGTAAATAATGGCAACCTTAGCTGTTTGTGTGGGCTTACTCCCCCTTTGTTTTTATAATTGGGCCTTTAATTTGGTTGAGTATGGGGTCATCCAGCAGAAGGGGATGTCTTTTTGGAGTTCCAAAGACCTTCAAAAGACCTGAGAGACACTTTCCAGCATGGCTGTTCTAAACCTGCCTACTTTAACCCCTTAACCTATTTGAGGACCCAGGCTGCTCAAGAGATGAGGGGCAACAACTGCTCTTTGTCTACTTCCTGCTGAGATGGGACGATGAAAGTGAGAGCAGTCTGATGTCCTCATCCATGAAGTGCTGGGATGGTCTAGGGGTTTTTGACAGATGGCTTTATTCCTTTAAGGTCCCTTAAAAGAGACAAACAATGGTTAAACTTTGAGATCTACACAAGGATTAAGGCATTGTAACTGGGAAGGCACATGGGATAATCCAAATAAGCTCATAATCTTACTGTGGATACAGGAAAGAATTAGTAAAGAAAACCTGTTACATCACCTGGACTAGTCATTGCCTTTGTCAGGTGTAAAACCAAGAACTAATCTACATACTGAAGACCTTTGTCCTCTGCCAGCTGTGAATCTCTATGATCACATTTTGAAAACCTGTTTAAAACAATGTGAACTGCCTATCTTGTTTCATTAAACGAAGAATGTCTAAAAGTAACATCATTAAGGATATAAAGAATCTCAGTAGTTACTTTGTGAGCGACTGATGAACCTGTCATTTCCCTGATCATTCACATTTAGTAAAATCAAAGATTGACAAAAGCCTACGAAGGAAGTTGAGCACTAGAATTTTGTGCTCCCTAGTCTATCAACATAGAACAAAGAGGCTTTCCATTGCATGTTAAACCCACGGTTTCTAATGAGATGCGCAACCTGGCATTTTGGACCTTTTTTATGGATATCAGAGGCAAACTCCTTTTCCATTGGAGGGAAGCTATGAGCTTCAGGCCATTTCATTGGTCCCCAGAAAGGACTTGACCCCGGGGACCTTGGGTTCAGAGGGAAATCCTTCCTCCAGTGGAGATTCCCATGGTCAGGACATAGGACACAAGGAAGCTTCCTGGGTTTACAACCATTTCAAAGCACACACTCTGATCAATATTAAGGCATCTTTCCATCTTTCCCTGTCAGAAGGGTCCTGGGTTGTCTGCTTGGGTGTGCCTGTTAGTATTCTATCTATTCCCTTAGGCAAATGTCATGTTTTGATTTCTTTGTTTCCTGGTTCATTTCTTTTCTTCCTTTTTCCAAGTTAAGTCCTAGGTTACCTGCCCTTGAGACGTTGGGATTTATGAGTAACCAAATTCCTGTTTATTCAAATAGACAATTGAAGTACATTTGCATACATGAAGCTTAATTTTTAATTTCTAATTTCTGAGACTCAATGTCTTTTTACTATAGCATGGAAAAAGCATAATGCATACATTTTCTTTTAATCACCATCTCTAATTTTTAATCTTTTATAACCAAACACTCCATAATCCTTTTAAACTTCTTGTACATCTAAATACCATACATATGTTCTTTATATTTTCTTTATCCTACTTGATGTTTTCCAGCTGTTTTACATTAGATATCCTTTAAGAAATGTTCATCAAAAGAGGCAATAACAGTAGACTTCATCTTAAAATCATTATAGCTGAATTAAGTTAGCAAGATTGTAGCAGAACACAGGAGTACACCTGGAATTAGAAATCAGACTTGTCCCAAGGAAGAGAACTCATACATACCAGGAGAATGAAGAAATTCCAATGATTTTCTCAGAAATCAGTTTTTTCTTTCTGGTTGCTAGATATTTGGTATTACACATGGGAAACAAACTTTTAAAGGAATTACAAAAGTGATGTTATCAGATCCTAGGTAAAAATACAATATCTCCTTTTGCGAAGATTCATAAAAATCAAGATGAAACAAGATATTTAATCAGTACGTACTCAGGCCTTTTAATGTTATCAAAATGATTCATTTTTAAGTGTGCACGTGCATTTAAATCGGCATGCCAAATAATGAAGAGTCAAAAATCAAAATGTGATTATAAGCACGCAATAAAATTCCAACTGGCCACAGCTGTTATTTTGAAACATAAAATACATATTTTATAGGAATTCCAGATAACCAAGCATTTCAGAACTTTTAACCCTTTATCATTTATAGGCAAAGTACAAAGAGCAACAGACAGTTTTTCTGGTCCCTCCAGTGCATGAGGGACAAAGGCTTTTTTAAAATCAAGCTTTAGACAACACAAACAGAGGCAGTTCCCACCTCCTGCATAGGAAACTGAAGAATTTGTAAGTAGTCTTCCTCAACCCCCCCAATAATGGTGGTGATGGCACTTTGCTCTTCCTGGTATGTCCTGGGGGAAGGGGGCCCTCACTAGGTTTTTGTACAATGCCTGCTATTGGCACTTCAGAGGGACCTTTATCTAGTTTTTCCCATTCTGTCCATTTAAGTAATGTGGGATTAGAAAGCACTGCTTTGGCCACATCCAGCCAGGCTTTTGTTGTGTAGAATTGATGAGCTAAATCTTGAAGAAGCATCTCAACCCAAGGATAATTGGGCCATCCTCTAGTATTTCCCTCTTTAATTTCTTTAAATTTTTAGCTTCCCAGGGATACCATACTGTAGGGCGATTGCCCTCTGGATCTAGGTTCTCAGTATACTTGGGCTCCAGCTCTGGATTCCATGCTTTAGCCTGAGCGTGACCATTGTGCCAGTGCACAGATTCAAGAAAGATATTGGTGAGGGTGTACTGGGGAGGGTTCTCATCTAGACTGCCTCTGCCCTGTTCCCCCTTGAGCAGAACTAAATCTGGACACAGATGACCGGTCCCACTCTGCAGCTGCTCGCTTATATTTTTCTCCAGCCCCCAGACTGCACACCTCCCCTTCTCTGGGCCGCTGCTTGCTCCCATTGTCTGGCAGCTCTAGGAGCATTTGTAGCTCCTCTCCCTCACTCAGCAGCTCCAAGTGGCTTTCAAGATTCTTATCTCTATCTAGTTTATTTTTTGCCTGGTACATCTGGGATTTCTCCATGGTGGATTTCTCCCCAGCCGATTTTTTCCAATCCTCTTGAGTGTGCTGCACTGGGGCACCACCCAGTGTGAATCCCTCCAAGCGACAGATGCGCTGGCCACCCCTGCGGCTTTCTCGGCCCTGCCATGGCTGGGCTAATTTTTCCCAATCCTCTTGAGCACAGTGCACTGGGGCACTGCCCAGTGGGGATTTCTCTAACCAGGGGATGTGCTCACCACCCCTGTGGCTTTCCCTGCCCTACCAGGGCTTGGCAGCAGGCTCATAGGATGGCTTCCTTTTGGCTCCAGGCGCCCTGGAGCCGGTGCCTCGGGCTGCTCCTCCCCTTCCTCCTTCCCCTTTGCCTGTCCCTCCTCCACTCTTGGCTCCAGTGGGGGCTGGAGTGGATCAGGAAGGAACACTGCCTCAAGCGCAGAAATAAGGGGGTAAAATCCTGAAGGAGGTGACACCTCAAAATGTCCTCCCCCTTCCTGGCTAGATTCCCCACCTGATTCCTGGTGGTCCATGAAAAGATGTTAGAGCACTGGACCCAAGGTGCTAATTCAAGGGCCGCCCGCCAGACCTCCGCAATGGGAGAGTCTGAAACCTCTAAACCATGGCTTCTTAATACAGATCTTAGTGCTTTTGGCAGGGGGTCAAGTTTCCAAGTTGAGTTACCCATATATTCTGAGTTTCACTCACCCTGAAGTCTGCTTAGCTCTGCCCGTTTTGGGAAGCACCTCACTCGGGGGAACCAGATGTGTGGGTTGGATTTTCCACGCACACACACACTGTGACAACTCAAGGCCATCAGGGCAGAGTGAGGCAAACGTGCTTCAGTTCCTCCAACCCCCCACCCAAATGCAGGGGTCTCCAAACTCAGTAGGGACCTTGTCAAGGCAAGACTCACTTTATTGGGAGCAATGAAACAGTTTATATAGGCAGAAGACTGCAGGGTGTGGAGCACCATTACCTTAATGGCCAGCACAGTGCACAGCATGCATAGGTCAGACTTAACATATATCTATTAGGGAGACATGTCGAATCCTAAAAGCCAATTAGGGCTCTCTATAATATAAACAGGGTTACACCCAGCACACGAGCTCCCAGCATCATCTTTGGTCCCATGTGCTAAGCCACACCCTGCTCACTCCCTCCCAGACCGTTATCCCTGGGCAGGCCCAACAAGCAAGGACTGAGGACATAGTTCAGTGGGTGGAGTAGTCTGTCATCCATGAATTCCAAAGTTGAATCCCAACATTAGGGGAACCAGTGGGATGGTGAATGCCTAGGAACCCTGACTCATGAAGTAGAGGCAGGAGGATCATAAGCTTAAGGTACTTCTCACTGACATAGCAAGTTCAAGCACATCTTTAGCTAGGAAACACAATTTCAGAATAGAAGAGCATAGAGTAAAACAATAAAATGCTTAAAGAAAGAGCTTATCTGAGACCACTGAGGGGCTCCTTGAAAATTATATATAAACAATGAAATCAGCAAGAAGAGGGGAAAAATGCCCAGAGGGTAATCTGGATAAAAGGTTACAGGTATAAAATTTTCACTATGAAGCCTGCCCTCCTCAAAAGGACTTTTCCCTAAACTCATTCATTCAGTGTGACCTGGATCCATAGACTATGTCGCATCTAGACAGATTATTTTTGCTTACCTGCCCTTTATCTGTGTTTTGTTTATGCAAAGGTGAAGAGACACGTTGGTGTCCTTTCCCATTAACTTCAAGTCAGACGGCTGCTATATCTACAATGAAGCAATGGGGAAATGGTCCAAAGTTAAGGTAAGAAATTTAACATGTTGGTTTCTTTAAAAAAGGGGCCAATTAAAGTCCCAGACTCAGAATCCGTGGTTTTCCTGGACACTGTCAGGAGAAGCCATTTAGATGGTGAAATACAGAGAAAACCTAAATGTCCAACTCAATTTTGTGAGTATTGATCAGGAAGGTACTATGTGTTGACCTCATACAACCATAAGGATACAGTTCAAAAAGGAAACTGGTTCTATCTTCCAAATATGGAGATATGTAAATCAAAGGAGAACCAACTTGAGGTACTTGTGGGAAGAATGTTTTTCATGATCTTTCAAAAGATGTTCAAATCGTTCATCCTGGTCTAGAGAGATGAGGGAGCACATTAAGCTAAGCAAAGAAACAAGATGTGGATCCACCTCACATATAAAATGCTTGATATGTGTTTTGGTACTCCTGTAATTACAGCCTTTCAAGTACAGAGATGAGGGATTCCCCACAACAAGATATCAGTCAGATAAGCTTATCATTGAACCCTGGGATTTTTCTTAGAGGCTGTGTCTCCAAAATGTGATGAAGAGGAGTAAGGATGGATGCATGACATAAACTTCTGGCATCCATATGCATGTGTACACATGTGCAAATGAACACATATACCCAAACCACACATGTGGCTACAGATTTACAAACCTGCATACAAAACACAGAAATCCCTGCCAAATACACATGAAAAATGGGAAAAAAGGAAAAAGAGGGAGAGATTTCACTGCTTAATATAACTCAGAAATGCTTGAGTCTTTTATCTATGGATATGGAATACTGAAATCCAATCCAAGGAAATGGTACTTGACTAGTGCTGTCTACCAAAATTGTGATTGATTGAAATGAATGATTAGGAAACACCTAAGAATGCAATGTGACATGATGTAGCCCAGGATGGTCTC